>VYZX01033165.1:0-11244 GCA_013401335.1 Brachypteracias leptosomus | reverse complement strand
AGTGGAAAAAAAAAAAAAAAATTATTTTTTTGGAATATGAAAAAAGAAAGCAACTGGAGGGTGTGTAAGAGACTTTGATGGTCTTTCTTTTTGCTCTCAGGTTCAAGAAACACGATTTGCACAAGAAAAATCTTCACTCTTGTGTCTCCTTTCTCCGTGCACATTTCCTCTTTGCCTTCCTTCATGCATTGCATTTTCAAGGAGAAGAGAATACTTATTTGAAGTCAATTCTACCTCCCAGATNTCTGTGAGATTTGGGTTAAACCTAAGCAGCAGAGTGTGACTCAATTTTAGGAAGGGGGCTTGCGAAGGAAAAGCAACAGAAATCAGAAGACAGATAACCCCACTACGGTAAATTTTAAATTTCTTGCACCTGCTATCTTCTCAGAATGCTAAAATCCATTGTTTAACAGCCTAACTCACTCATGTCAGTTTGGAAGTTATCCTGCTACCTCTTTAAGGATAGGACGTTAAAGGGTGTTGTACTGAGTTACTAACTGAAAAATAGCATTTGTTCTACTCTAATCAAGGTCAGAGTTGGAGATGATTACCTCATTAAATTTTGTTGCTTCCAAAGTCTTTCTTTTTTAGAAATCCTATATGTACAATTAAAGATGTCTTAAATAAACACTTTTCTCATTTTTTTGAAAAAGATACATCTTGGACTCATAATTTTCACATCAGAGGAAACAAAGTTTGATTAAGAAGAGAAAAAAATCACCTCTTTCTGCAGTTTGTGTTATGTTGATCAAAGTCTCATTTATCCTTCCAATGCTTTATGCCTGCTTTTAAGTCAAAGGTGATTTTGCTGCTGCTTCTGCAGCAAAACAGGTCCTTTCATGGCAAATCTGACTGAAAGCTCACCAACCTGTAAGGTTTGACTAGGAGAGAAGATTAACTGAAAAAGTGCTTTGTGGATTAGATACTTTGGCAAATATATGCTATTTTCTGGCTTTCCATTACTTTTCATCTTGCTAGTTAGTTCTAAATTGAGTATTCAAGATAATTTTTAGCTTTCAGTTCTTTCATGTAGCTAATATATTACAAATATGTAATGAATACTGTACTACTGGATGGGTCTTATGGTCCAAGTAATAGTAGTTTTTGCTCTCTTCCTCTTTGTGGCAAGGACTTGGAAGCAGCAGTAAATAACCAGTGGCTGCTCTGGCTTTCAGGAACCCAGAAAGAGCACCAGAGAGACATGATCACAGCTATGGGGAACAGTCAGAAGAGTTATTTGAAGAACAACTTCTTTGAACAGTGGCTCTCCTCTGACTTCTGCTTCTTATAGATGCCAAGCTACTGCTCTTGTGCCTGGAAATTACTCCAGTGACTGCAATGGCCATAAGGGCCCAGACTGGGGAAGTGCAGCCCACAGGCTGTATTCACAGTTCTATGTTTTGTGTCTGGGTAAAAGGCAATTAAAAAATGGGTAGATGAACAATCCTCCCCTCTGAATTTGCACTCACATGTTATCTGCAGGGCATGCACAGCTTTATAAAATATAGGAGTGAGACCTTTAATTAACAATTCTGTAAGTATATGAATAAGCCAAAGATGCTTTCAGAAAGTAGTGGATGGAGGCATGGGAGAAAGGAAGGGAAAAAGAAGAGAGTGCACGTGCAAAGATCCTGTAGCAAATTGCAGCACTTTGGATGCCTAGATCTGAATTGACTTGAATTTGGTCTGAAAGTGGAGAGACAGTCTTTGACCTTTTCGGCTGTTTCAAATGGAGTTGCACTGTGACAGGGATGTCCAGAAAGAATTAGCCATGGCGAAGAGACATGCTTTGCCTATGGGCAGGGTCAATAGGCCAGAAAAGTCAGCCCAAAGCTTGTCAAGACTGATTACATGTCAAAACTGGCTCTTGGGTGCTATTTATTGCACCTTTTAACAGTATTTTACAGTGTGTGTTTCTTGTGCTAGTCATACAAAGAGCAACAAGGTTGATTGTGAAGTGGTTTATTCTATGATATTGCTATACCGAACAAGGGTAATAAAGCTTTGATTTGAGGACTTTATATTTTTTTTGTGGGAGAAAACATCAGTGAAACAATGTCTCATGTGTTTTGATGATTTGTTGTTTTTTGGGGGTTTTTTTGTTGTGGTTTTTTTTTTTTTTCTGGATCAATGCCAAATTAAGAAAGCATTTGTCAGCATGGTTTTTTTCTTCCTTTTCATTCTCGTGATTCCTCCTTTTCTGGTCTCATATTCTCCCTTTGTCAGTGCTGTCTAGGTACTGTGGTGTTATCTCACTTTGTCCAGGAGGATTGTTAATTTTTTAGGTTAATTGGGAATGGATTGAGCTTCCAGGTTCACCTCAACAGAATAAAATTGTTAAATCTGTTTTTGATATTCTAAATAGATTTGAATCTTACTAAATGCAAAGAAGTAATTCATTACAAAATAATGTAATAAAACTAGACTAGCAGAGATTAAAGGTTGGTCCTGAAAGTTTAGAGACAACATGTAAATCAACCATAGTACAGTTTGTAGTATCCTACATTATAGATCTTCCATAAAACCATCATCATGTTGCAAAATCTCCACAGGTTCAAAAGACTTTCTAGTGCCAAGCTGCAGGTGAGTAAAAATCTCACTGTCAACAAAGAGCCAAAACCAACCATATGCACTTGGTGAGTTGCAGCAGTTTTAGAGTTAGGGTCCTGCTGATAGACATCTTTTTTTCTAAAGGCTCAATCAGATTAAGAAGGTAATATACATGTTATACACTTCCCTTATGTTTCTTTTCCATGTGACAAATAGCTGTATTTATTGTGCCACTGTTTATGAAATAGAGATACTATTTTTGGAAATAATGGACCTGCGCCATACAATATTATGTGCTGGTCTGAGCTGCCAGTAGCTCTGTACTAAGTTGTAGCACATATAACTTAAAAACCCTCAGATCTTCCTGGTTAATGTGTTTGCAGTAGGTATATTTACTTAATCAGAATTGCAAAGGCAAAAAAAAATGCTAACATCCAAGTTGAATAATTATTTAAGAACAGATATAAACAGGCTAACTAACAGTTTCTGCATAAAAAGGTTTAGGCTCTTAGTTGGTCAGAAATGGAACGAGTCAGCAATCTCATGCTTTTTTTAAGACAGGAAACAATGAACAGGGATTTCTAAACAGATGTAGAATCTGCATGACACATGATATAGTCTTGGGCTGCTTAACATTGGTAAAGCATCAGCAGAGAACTACCTCAATTTGTGACCCACTGTTTCAAGAAAATGTGGCCTGATTGAAAATCCAGAGAGGAATAGTAGCATAAATAAGAAACCCATTGAGAGAGACTGAATTTGAAGTGCTTAGGCTATAGAGAAACATGACAGCAGCCCTCAGAGATAGAGAAAGGCTACCACAGATAACTTTTCTCCATATTTATGGTGACAGAAAATGAGGGAGTTAAGGCATCAAGGAAAACCTGGGTTGAAATGTCAGAAAAACTTTCTGAAGGTGGTAAAATAAAGCTCTGGCCTAGGAAGCCTCTGTCATTGCGGGTATTCTCCAAACAGATTAGAGAAACAATAGGAGGGACAGAGGGATGACATGAGGAACTTTGCAGCTTTTCCTAACAATCAGCAGCTTAATTTGTCAAATGTAGCTGATTATTATTTTAATATTATTTTCTAATTTATTATAGTAGACTCAAGAACTCTGAAATTACTTCCCCAGGTTTTGGGGCATCCTTTAGTCATACAGTTATGAGGCATGTAGCTTTTGATGGAAGGAAGACCATAGTTTCTACAGTTATAGTTGATACTTGCTCACTGAGATTTATTTACCCTTTAATAATTATAATACTTTAATTATAATCTAGAAACCTTGTTTCCTTCATGTTATCTATTGTTGTTATCTGTTTTATAGAGGAGATGAAAGTAATGAAGACGATATGCAATATAAAGTAAGCCTTACTATGATACTTCATGTTGCTTATCAGATTTTTTTGGTATTATCAAAGTCTGGCATCAACTATGTATTTAAGACTAATGTATGTTTATGTGAGTGAACATATTTATAGTCCTTAGAGAGCTACGAATTTCTCAGTGTCTCCGCATGACAAGGTAGCTATACTCTTCATTTTTGTGTGTTGTCTCTGATGATAGGGGGAACTGGAAGAGTAGAATTAACATAAAAATTTGGAGTATTTGCTTGGATTTTATAGAAGTGCTGTAATAAATATGAAAATGGATTATAAAGCCTATTGTGAAAGTGTTTCCAGTGCTACTGAGAAGACCTATGAGAAGACATTTTCATTTGCTTAATGTGCAGGAGTGAAGAAGCAAGAATGTAGTGCTAAGAGAAGGTAGTCTAGATCCTTTAATTCATAAAAAAACAAAAAAGTTTTTGATCTGAAGAAATTTTTTTCGTTGTTCACAATGGTAAAAGCAAAGTTAGCACAACTCACTTCTTAATTCCCCTTCTAAGGGCTTGCAAAGAATTCAAGCGTTTTGATACTTTGTTCTGTCTGTCTGTGCAAATGCTGGCTTTCTCTCCTTCTGGTTGTAAATTGTTTCCAGTGCATAATATTTATCCAAGTGCCAATTATTTAAGATAAGTCAATGAGTTGTCATCATGTGGTATTTTCTATTATTTAACTGAAGAAGTTTCATGCTATCTCCTGCAGCCTGCTGGTTGAACCACTCTAGCAAGCATCCTCTATTGTGAGGTGATTTGAGTAAGCAGAAATAGGCTACACATTTCAAGGTGGGATACAGACCTTAGCTGAAACAGGGTAGGGACCAGTCACACCAGCAGATCAGATGTGCAGGCAGCACTGATAGGCTGTGGTCATGGGACTCCTTGAAGACCACAGTTACAGATGGAAGAAAGTGCTTTTGCGGGTTTGCATTCTTCCCCTCTCACCCTGATTTCCTAGGCTGTACAGGAAGGGCATTTCTATGTAGTTCAGAGGCAGATTTTGGAAATTCCAGAAGCTTCCTAAACCAGATATTCAAGAATTGCCTTCTAACTTTGCCCAAGGAGCTGTGTTTCTTGGTTTTTGGCTTAGTAGGAATGCAGCACCCTCCTGCCAGCTCCAGCTCAGGCACTCCTGCTCCTGGGAAGCTACTCATGCTTCTAAGCTTTGTGTTTGGAGGTGTCAAAATTCAGTTTGTCAGAAGCTCCACCTGGTTTTAAAATAACATCAAGCTTAATTCATTTTCTTAATATCTCAAATCAGCACTAGATTCTCTGCACATGAGCACTTGGTTATTTACACCTAAATTATTTATGTCAAGTCACTGGAAGGTGATAAAGACCAATTGATTTGTGAAAGCAGACTGTACTCGACTTGTGCCTGATCTAGTTTACAGGAGATGCCAAATGTAAGATAGCAGTAGGTCTATTTCCTTGAAATTGCTTTCTCTGGCTGCTGTGAAACTTCCAGGAAACAGATTTTACGTTGCAGAAGCAATTCTTCTATGTTATTTACTGTGCATAGTGTCTATGGGCTCTTTAAGGAAACCTGTAAAGCTGCTGCACTTCCTGGCTCTGCTTCACTTCACAGCTGCCACCTGTGGGAGTGTAGCTCAGAGGCTCTGTGGGGAGTAAGCTGATATCTGGCTATGCAGTGAAGAGCCAAAGAAAGCTTTGAGGAATTAGAGAAGTTCAGGGGAAAAGGCAGGGTACACAGTAACTTCACATTTGGGGTTTTTTTTATTATTCTATTAAGCATTTATCACTTTTTTGAGCTGTCATGAACTAGAATTTGGATTTTTTAGATGAACAGGACAGCTTGTAGTGCACAAGGCATGTAGAGAGCAGTCAGGATCAAATACCTTATACCACTATTGTCTGCTTCTTGAACATATACAAAAATATTGTAATAGTATTTAGTAAATTTAACGTAAGCAAAAGGACAGAAAAAAATGTAAGCATATCTATCATCCTACTTAAGAATGATAAAACATTTTTAAACTTAGCTCTGAATCAGAAAACCTCTAAACAGTGAATAAAAGCTATCATGTGATACCTTCAGTTTCAGCTGTTTCACAACTTACCGAATTGCTATTTAATTTGTGCTCCTTGAAAACTAAATTTCTGAGAAGACGTGCAGTGTCTTTGACAGAAATGAAATGCTTTTATGCAAATACCATGGTGCTTTACAAACCCCTCCTGTTCTCCTTCACTCTTCCAAATCTGGTAAAGTTTTAGTGTTACTTTGATAGAATATTAACTTTTTTAGGGAGTAAATTTTATTTTCTTTTTATGTGAATGACACTTCGGTGAATCTAAAGAACAAAAAGTGGAACATCTAATTAGCCAATGTCATGGTTTAGTATCTTATCCATAACATCAGCATTTATTTTTGTTCCTTAAAAATAAGAGGCAAATGTGAAGTGTGAAACCAGATGCAGATTCAGGGCAGGAAGGATCAATGAGAATGGTTTGAAAGGCGCTGTCAGATGTTTCTTAATGGGGGACACAATTGTTCAAAAGATCAAACTGCAGCTGAATTTATTTGGCTTTCAGTAGGGGATAGTATTTCAGATAGACACACCTAATTGATAATATACAGTAAAAGTGACACAGTAAAATGTCTGGCCTGTGTGTTAATTGCTCTGTCTGAATTAATACAGCCATATTATTTATTGGAATACAGTAATCAAACCAGCTGCTGACTGTTACAAAGGGAAGCCATTTCAATTAGCAGGCTTTGCTCCCAAAGGGGCAGTAAGGAGAAGTAAGCAATAGATGTATGCAGGTATTCAGGGAAGAAACTGTAAACGAGAGAACGGCTCATTCTTCCACATGATGAAGATGTGAAAAGACTTATGCTTTGTGGAGAGTTTCAGTGATCTTCAGGGTGGTTTCTTGTATCTTTTGTCACATAGGTTACTAAGATTTCTTGTTGGCAGGTGGTCCATTAGTATTAGCAGCAGATGTCTATTTCCTTGTGGGTAGAAATCAAATGCAATAAAGCCTAATCAATCTTGGTTCATCCTCAGTTACTGAAATAAGAGCTCAGATTAACTCTCTGACCCTTTGAGAGTAGGGAAGTGAATTTACATCTCCTATTGCTTGGCCACGTAATGTTTGGAGAGTGGTGCATGCTGCATATCTCACGTTTGAGGTAGTTCTCATTTACATCCACATTTACATATTGAATGGGTGAGAGTGAGAGAGGCGAAGTAGTGTACAGGGCCTTCCCCAAAGGCAGGAGACTCAGTTGCTCTGTATTCCTTCCCTTTTCACTGAAAATTCACAAAACGCAAGAGAATTCTTGATCCATTGAGAATGTGTGTTCTTGGATGAATTTTCAGTCTTCTAAGTAAGTGAAAAAGATAACTCTACAATTTTTTGAGGCTGACATAAGATACTCTTTGTCAGTGTAACTCAAAAAAAAGTCCAAACGTAAAAAATATTGCCTCAAAGATGTGATTGTTCATAGCAACATATATGCCTACACTTTTAGAGTTTCTTCCTTCACCGTTATGTTCCTATAATACAGTCCTTAGGAGACTGAATTGCTTGTATAGTTAGTGCTAGAGCAGTTTTATGTGTTCCTTTTATAAATTTTTCTTAAAATGTATTTATTTCTTTAACTGGTTGATTCAGGGCATTGGGATTTTCAGGATTCTCATGGTCTGAGTGTACCATCACTGAGCAATGTATTTGTGCAGCCTGGTGTTCTTAGCCTACCTAAAATATTTTACCCGAAATGAATGAAATATCCTGTGTTGTCTGTCTCTGTTTTATTGGGTTAGGGGCTTTACAGGAGGAAACGTTAAAAGCAAATGCAAACCAAAACAATCGCAGCACACACGACTCAAATTACTGATTTCTCTATCTAAATGAAGACAGTAAAATATCATCATATAAAAGTCCAGTACAAAAGTCCAAAATCATTATGTCGAGGTAGTGGTTCATAGGTTAGGTATTTTGGCCAAGAGACAAATAGCTGTGATGAAAAGACCACCTCTGATCTTACAGCATATAATCTTGCTGAAAGAAAGGTGAAGTTAGAGAACAGACTTCAGAGAACACATGATACAAGTTTTGGTGGCTGAAGTTGAAATTCAACATACTTCATGGGAACTAAGCATTTTAGAACAGAAAAAATTCCCCCAAAATGTTTGGAAAGCTTCTGTTTTCTATGAAAACACTAAATCCATGTTTGGTCTAAAATCATGTGAAGACAGTAATCTAAATATAAAAACAAGTTTTGTATCTAGAATTGGCATCTTGATTTAATTGCAATATTTTGTTTAAACATACGTACTCTTATTTTGTTGATACAAATTGTTGCAATACTAGGTTCTTTCTGTTCCTTCTACAGTGGAAAGCTGGCCTAAAGCTGAGGTTTTTTGAGGCTTTTTGCAGTCAAATTCTTGATGTAATGAAACTGTACTAGAGTGTGTGTACATCCATAAATATGTATGTGTATGTTATCAGTATATAAAGTCCTTGCACAAGACAGAATGCCTTGTCATGAGGAAGGGGAAACAAGGTTAATTTACACTATGCCTCTTGTTGACCTTAAAAGTACCAGTGGTGGGAACATGAGTGGAGGCTGATTGGGGTTGTTGGGTTGGGGTTTTTTTGCAATTTTTTCCTGTTAAAGGCTTTACCTTGGTTCAAGAGATTAAGTATCAATCCATTTGACTTTTGTAAATCACTTAACTCATTAGTAAAATAAGCTTTCTAAGCAACATCTTTAAACTACTAAAATATTAGTAAATTGGGCATAAAAAAATTATTGGTTTGAAAGGATACCNCAAGGTAAACCCACCACAGTGCTAAATGGGATAGAATTCACAGATGTTTGCATTTTCTTCTTAAAAGAAGCTAAGCTTTAATTATGTATCAGTTAAAAGTAGAATTCTTTGGCAATACAGATTTGTTCTGAGTGAATCAAATGCAGTCTGGAACAACACATAGTAGGCTTAAGAACATCTTTATTGTGATGAAATTCAATTTGAACTGTTCCTTATCAGGCTTTACTTGATTGTTTTCCTGTAATTTCCTCAAACCTTGCAATCAATCAATTCGATGGCTTAAAAAACTCAACAAAGTAGTATTTAAGTCATTGAAATATGATGATGAATTTGGAACAGAAGAGGAGCCATTTAGAAACTTTGGCTGGATGGATGAAATGTCCTACTTTTTCCAAGGTACTGATTGGTTGGAAAGAAATGATATTGTTGGATGCAAGGCCTTGGTTTGGCAAAATAATTAAGAACGTGCCTTGAAGTCAAGTAGGTCTGGTATAAGAAAATTTTGATTTGCCAGTCTGTTGTTGCAGAGCTAGAGAGAAGAATTGTAAAAACAAAAACAAAACCAAAAAACATTCCTCATTAAAAGGAAATGAAAGAAATCATAAAGCAGACACATCAGTGTTTCATAGAATCATAGAATGGTTTGGGTTGAAAGGGACCTCAAAGATCTAGTTCCAGCTCCCCTGCCATGGCAGGGACACCTCCCACTAAATCAGGTTGCATGTTGCAGTTTCACTGCTCTTTCTTAGTATTAAGAGCAAGTGACGGTTAAACAGTTTGATTGTATCAATACTTGGTGTAAGTCAAAATTTCTCCTTAAACTAATAGTAGTGTTAATGAATTTGGTGTATGAAAGAGTGATAATCCTTTGGTTTTATCAGCTCTCCCAAATTCTAATTTCAATTTATCAATTTGAAACTAATAACAATAATAAAAATGGAAAAATTGAGGGTGTGGGTTTTTTTGTTTGGTTGGTTGGTTTATTTTTCTTTTTTAATGTTAGGCTTTTGAGTTGGGAGATTGGAGTTACATTTTCAGTTTTCTGAACATAAAGGAAGATTTAAAATAGTTTGTTTTTTTTAAAATAAAGCTCCTACTCTTACAAGACTTCTTGTAACATGATTTCAGGATCTAAGACTTTAAAACACTTTCAGTGCTAGGTGGAAGCTTATGAGAGGCTTGTATTATACATTTTTTGGGATAGAAAAAACACGATTTATCATATCAAATGTATTCTTTAAAGAGAAAGTCTTGTTTTCACCTTATCACTATCTGCTGCTCAAAGGTCTCTTAATCTGTGACAAAATGTTATATAGCTACCATCAATTTCTCAAAAACAGGTGGCAAACTTCTTGGAGTTTCAAAATATTCATATAAATTGATCCTACTGTGTATGGAACTAAGTAAGTCATTAGCAGAAGAAGAGAAAATAAAGTATTAAAATGTTCAGTGGCTTGAAGTAACTTGGAAACTTAGCTTTTATGGACATACTTGTGTTCTTCCTGACAACTTTTTCTTTACAAATTACCAGTACTCTGGTTGCATGAAAGTGACACAGTAGTAACAAAGACAACTTAGAAGGCCATCTGGAGAAATAGTCCTGGATTTTTTACATACATTTGTATATTTTTGAGAGTAGGTATCTTTTTATGATTTCTCTTAGGTTAATTATTCTGATTAGCTTTTGCAATTATCTGAAGAATAATAGCTTTTCCTTAATGGTTATTTTTTTCTTACTCTGATTTAACTCTTTTTTTTCAATCTATTTTTCTTCAAAATTAGATGTATAATAAAATATCAGAATAAGGTATATGCCAGTGCATTTCAAAAATCTGTCAGCACATGAATGAGTGACTATTATTATATAGTCAGAATTTTATTAATTCAGAAAGCAAAAAAACCCCCCGTGTTTGCAATAAATTAGTAATAGATTTATAGCTACGTTTTAATGGTAAAAATATAGACCCCTAAGAATTTTGGTTGGAAAGAATAATTGGTCTAGTTAGGAGCTAGGAGAAGGTGATCTGTCTGCATAATTTCTTTTGTAATTCACTTGCTGCCAAGAACAAGAAAAATGTTCTTTTCTCTATTGTAAGATCATTTAAGTAGACTCTGAGATTGTCTGAAGCTTTTGCCTTGGAAAGTATAGCTTACTAAGGAGAAGGGAGTGTTTCCATCTTTGTTTTTTCTTTTGTGTGTTACAAAGACAATTTTTCACTCAGCTGAAGAGGAAAGTAGCTAGTGCTGTGTAAAACTCAGGAATTTTAAACTAAAACTTTCATCTTTTAAAATTCTTGTAAGCGTAGAATTAAATCTTAAGGCATGGTTATTTTTCCTCACATGAAAGGGGTATAGTTTGACTGTGTCAATGAGAAATTTTAAATCTCTCTCATGAAACTTGATAAACAGTTTCTGCTCTTGCTTAGATACTTTTTTGGAAGAAAAATCCACCTATATTAATGTGAAGAAATTCAAGTTTTAATAGCAATCCAGAAGGAGTCATAGAATCATAGA
>VYZX01033163.1:37370-48312 GCA_013401335.1 Brachypteracias leptosomus | reverse complement strand
AAGTTTTGTGCTACTAGATATCCATGGTACAGCTCCGTATCGGGCAGGGACACTGTCTGGCATCCTCTTTCCTGGCTACCAATCTGCTCTGAACGCTATTAGGGAATGTGGACATATCATAATTGTTTCTCAGCTGTGCCTTTTGTCTAATTATATGCAAGTTTAAAACTATTCTTTTGGCAACTTTGTATAAATATTGTGAAAGTACTCAGCATTTTGCTCTTCCCACCAGCCAGGATACCAGAACTAGCGTAGTTGTTCTCCCTTTGTGGTGTCTGGGGTTTGTGTGCTGTTCTGGGAGTGTGCGTGCACACATGCTCCATGTATTTCCTACTGTTAGAGATAAAAGAACCCTGGTGACTTTTTTTTTTTATCTGTTTAATGAAGCATGAAGCCTGGCTACCAACAGTAATAGAAGTAAAGATTGTTGGCAGATAAGGAGTAAGTCTAGGGTTTCTTTTCAATCACCACTTATACTTCTCTCCATAAGCACTAACTTCTGACTGATACGTCTTTTCTAGGCAAATCTTGCTCAGCTACTGAGCGAGGCTCAAGATCGAAATAAACATCTTGGAGAAGAGGTTAGGGAGCTTCAACAGAGACTGGGAGAAGTACAAGGGGACAATAAGGTATTACAAACTTTTTTATCAGTAAACGGCATGGATTGTGTAAAATGGTCTGGATTTTTACATTTAATTCTTAGGAAACAAATAAGAAACAGTGGGTTACAGAATTCTAGAATACTTTGATTACAATAAATGCTCAAAACAGTAGAACAAAAGAAGCTTGTAGAGGATACCAGTAAGTGCAGCCTATTATATAGTTTTGTATGCTGCTTTTGCTCTGTTGTCCTTAACTGTATACTTTACACCTAGCCTTGCTTTAATGATGTCAGACTTTCTTTTTTAAAAAATAATTTTATTACTGCTGTTTCCTCTTACAAATAAGTACAGATAAGTATGTCTTCTTCATCATGTGATAACTTTCAATTTTTTGCAGTTAAAATTCAAAGTTTTAGTAGATGGTAAAATCAACAGGAGAAGCATAATTTTTCCCTTCAAAAATATGGAGCAGTTGATCACAAATATATATAGTGAGCTTTGTATTAAGCCCTCATCCTATTACCCTTACATAACCAATTTATTTTGTTGCTAAATTTAGCAAGTTATATGGAACATTGCTCAAAATCTGCCATTTGGTATTAATCAAACTCCTGTTGTCTCTGTTAATTGAAATATTTAAACTCAAGCCAAATGTGTGTAACATTCACAGCTGGAGCTGTATGCAAAAGTACATTCAGAGATCAAACTAGTGAGAGGTTGAATTTGAGAGTTGAGGTGGTTAACGAAGTAAAAAATGAAACAAATAATGAAGGATAACTTCCCTCTCTCAACTACAGTATTAAAATTACGGGATTTAAAAATGTGAATAAAAATGATGTGAGATTTAATTACTCAGGTGGGTTTTTTCTTTTCATTTAAATTAATTTAATTTATTTTATTTTAAACATAAGTGTATTGTAATAATGCCATTTTATTCATTGTTTATCACAGAGGACTTGCTTGAAGATGTGCAGGGAGCTGGGAGAGGGTCAAGTGAGACCTGAATTTGTAGTGTACATAGCATTCAGTGTAACTCACTCAAGTCTTCCATGACCAGCTTTCCCAAGGTTTCTTTTCATTTGCACTTTATGGTTTGAACCATAAAAGAAAGCAGTGCCTTGCAGTTCTCCAGTATCAATGTTATGCCATACAGCCTTTCCCAAGCCAGTCCTGAACAGCTAGCAAGGGTTTGTGAGTACAAACGGAACACAGAAGTAGTAAAACTACAACATATTTAAGTTTCAAGTTTACATACCTATTCTAATTCCTTGTAACAACATTATCTTGGTAACACACAGATTGTTTAGATTTGCCTTTGCAGGTTAGCTTGGTATTAGCTGGTCATCTTTGTGACATCTGTATTCTCAGCATGATTTTAAATTCATGATCCTCATAACGAATGGAAAAATACAAAAAGAGTTATTCTGCCCACCATCCCCTTCTCCAAAAGGTGCAGATAGTGCATCACTAAGTAAGGAGGGGGAGAAAAGAGCTGCATCAGACAGGGATTAATTTAGACTAGGATTTTCATTTTTGGAACACATTCTTCACTTTCCTAGTAAATGGAGCTTATTTTAGAGTCAGGTTGCTGTTTTTTGAAGTGCCTAAAAAAAGCATTGCCATCTCTCTGAAGGATTTTAACACTCTCCTGGGTCAGATTCTGCTCCCTCCTAGCTTCCGTTATAAAATTCTAGGCTTGTTCCCGAAGCCATTCTGTTCTGTTCATCAGTTCTCCTGTTCTGGCAGCTGGGTTACTTCAGGCACTGGAGTCCAGGTAGTGCATGGTATATACAAAAACAAAGAACTATAATAATTTGCTTGTTCTTACATTTTTCCCCTGCATTCTTCTCTCTGCTTTTTCCAAAGTGAGGGAGGGCACCCTGCCCAGCTGGTCTACGTCAACCTTACTTCTGGCAAGAGATGAACAAACAGCTGCTTTTGCAGCAAGTGAAGCTGCTTATGGATGAACAATTCTGCCTCTGTCTGAGCAGAGGTGACTCATGCAGGCTTTGTCAGTGAGTGGCAAGAGCTTTGTAGGGCTAAAAAAGAAAAAAACCTCTTTAAATATCACACATAAGCCCTATTGATAAAGAATTGTTTTGATAGCTTGACTTGTTTTTCACCACTTTAATGTTTGCTACTAGTAAGATACGGTCACTTGCATTAGTAAGAAGACATTAAACTGGTGACATTTTACTTGTTGTTGAAATCATGTTAAGTATGTCATCAGTTAAGCAATAACAAATTACTTGCATTTGGTTTAACTGGACTAATTTTTTCCTGTAATTTCAGCTGGAATTCTGTTGGCAGAAATAATAAAACTTCTTCAGGCAGTCTCTGGAAGGATTTGTTGCTGCAGTTTGAGAAATACAGCAATAGTTAGACTGCAGTGCTCCAGCAACAGATATCTAAGAGTATTTATTTTTATGATTGATCACAATCTCTTATCAGCTCTGACACATGAAAACTATTCTATGATAGTTATTTGTAAATCTTTTTCCTTCCTAGCATTATGGCAGCAATGCTGGGAGAACAATTACTGAAACTTAGAAGGGAATAGTTAGGAAACATAATTTTCTTTTTTAAAAGGTTGAAAATGGAAAGCAGAACAAAAACTGGAAGCTTCTGGAAGACTAGCTGACTCAATTGCCTTCACTTGGATTCCCACCCACACAAAGAAATAGTTTTGTAAACTGTCGAGGGCAGTGCAAAGCGAGAGGAAGACGCGTGGAAAAGAATAGCTGTGGTATTACTGACAGATTGTTATTATAAGGCAGACAATCATTCATGCAGCAACACTGCAAAATGTTAGATGGGGGGCACATATATTTTGGCAGAACTGGGAATTAGGTAGAAAATTTGCATAGTTCTTGTCCGCTTTTTAAGATTTTGCAGGCAATGTGGTGAAGACAGTTGCTGTCAGTGTCTGTGGCTCAGTGAGATGGTTTCTGCCTTGCATGAGGAATTTATTGGTTGTGCTTGTTTTGCTTTTCCTTCTGCATGTTTTATGGATAATCGGGAATGTACATCTTTGGCACAGGCGTTGTCTGTGGCCTCCTGGCCTGCACAGCAGCTGTCACAGGGAAGCCTGTTTGGGCCATAGTGGAGCTGCTACAGAGTTGCTACTTTATAAATAATTGTTTTAGCTGACACTGATTTAAAAAAAAGCTGTGATATTAAAATAAAAAAGAGTAGTGGCCCGCAGCTCTGGATTGTTTTGGTTAACAGTCTCTGTGTTCTTGATAAATGAGAGCTATCTCTGGTAAGGTGCCATTAGTTTAAATCCACTCTGCTGTGGGTGCTGCTCACAGAATCCAGAGGGGTAGCATTAACCTGTTCTCTAGCTACAAAATGAAGTTGAGCAGTCCTTTCCTCAGTGATTTCTGCATGACAGAAATAAAAATAGAGCAGCCAGAGGGCAGGTGTATAAAGTTTATAACAAAGCACTAATATATGAAATAAACCCTTAACCCTCTGACATAACACTTAGTGTCCCTCTGGGTCACAGCATTTTCAGTGAAGAATTTTATAGCAGGTGGTGCTGCCTCATGAGACATTCGCAATGCAGAATTAAAGGGCTTGGCCTGTTCTGCCCTGTCAACTCTATGATTGGCCAGCCGACTGGAAGAAGCACTCTGTTGTTTTATGGATTGTTATTTTATTTTATTTTATTTTATTTTATTTTATGTATGTTTATAATGCTGCTTTTACTGGCTGAATTTGGATTTCTGAAGAATTCTTTTTGTAAGATATCCTATGTATTTTTTTTTAATTAGTAGTAAATAGAGAGTTCTTCTTTTATTTGCAGACTGTTTGACCTTGGAAGTAATAATTGCTTGCAGTTATAATTGCCTCTTATGCCTCACCCCCTCCTTGGCTGGAGGAGCATTGGTCATAGTGCATGAGTCACAGGCTTGATCCAGTTCCCAGCCTGGTGCTGAGCATTATGCAGGCATTGAAGGCATTGCTAAAGTGTGATTCCCATTTCCAGTTTTTCTGAACAAAATTGAGTCCTCAAAATGTTATTGTATTTATTTCTTACTGCCTTTCTCACTTGCAGGAGATTCCAGAAATTAAATTAATCTAGCTGAATTAAATCACGTCACCATACCTTTTGTTCATCAGCCTTTTAGCAGGTAAAAAGCCAGTCCCATAGCTATGAAGCCGTTCCAGGATTTGCTAGTTGCTTTTTGACTGACTTGTTTTGATAAAGAAATTTATAGGAATTATATCTCCTAGGATCCATTCAGCCTTACTAACTGTGCAGTGGTTTATACTTTCTCTGTGGGGATAAGGAAATGTGGTTTGCCAAAACCAGTTACTTTTGGGGGCACAACTTCCCCTGAACAAATGAACTGCTTATCAGAACAAGTCATACTAGCTTCAGTGACTTGCACTGAACCTGAGCTGAAATAAGTGGGGAGGATGATTTTGGTACTCTGTCTTGCATCAGCAGGATTTTAATTGGCACATTGCAGCTGTGGTGACTGGCATCCCATAAATACCAAAGATAGATTTTAATGTACAATCTTCTACTTCAGAAGATTGATTTTTTTTTTCTAACTCTGCAATATAATGATGTACATTAATTCCTTGATGCAGTCAAAGATTCAGGGAAAGTCAGGCTGGTTATTGTGGTGGGTTTCTCTAGTCTCTGTGGAGCTCCTACAGATGAGGCCATGGAGAGGCAACACCTCTGTGGAGTTGTGCTCACTGTAAACATGGGTGAAAGCTGAATGCCTTATAGCCTGTTGTTTTAATGTTCCATGATACTTGAAAAGTAGTTGCTTTTTGCTTTGCATTTTGAGCATAACTGTATATTAATCCAAGATAGACTGTTTTCAGCAGTTGCAAAGCTCATGAGTTCATTAGATCTTTGAGTGTTTTGGCCAAGTCTTTTTGTTGTTGGCATGTTGGGTTTTTTTAGTTTTAACATGAATTAACTTTTGCAAGTAGGTAGTAGAAAAAAATATTGCACAAGCAACAGTATCAGCAGATGTTAATGCAAATTTTGTGCTAATGTAGTGCAGTGGGATTGTAAGTGGTATCAGAAAATGAAGCTGGGCAAGCCACTTCATGCCTTCTTATTCTTAAGTAGGAAGGATTCTCTGCTGCAGAGGATTTTAAGATTTACCTGTGAAAATGGCTTTCTGAGAATTCTCTCATTTTACTCTGACCAGAATTGGTTTCTGTCACTCCTGAAGAACATTGACCACGTGTCTGTATTTATTTGGTCTTTCATCATTTGTATGCTCTGATGCCTATTGTTGCAGGGTCTAATTCAGCTCCTATTGGTGCTTTGACTGGAATTTTTTACTCAGAACAGAACAGAGCCCTCAGCTCAGAAAATTCCTTCTGGTTTAAATAATACCAGCTGTTTGACCTGGAAGAGATGAAATCTATGACGGCTTTACTCTTTCTAATGCAGATGTACTCTGCTGCTACAGCCTGTGTTCTCTTGCTTATGGAATCTGGTTTTGTAATCGCAGCTCCTTCGAATGACAATAGCAAAGCAAAGACTTGGAGATGATGAAGTTGGGGCTCGCCACTTTGCAGCACATGAACGGGAGGACCTTGTTCAACAATTGGAGAAGGCTCGAGAGCAAGTAATAACTCAATAGACGTATACTGTCACATTCTACAGAACTAGAGCAGTAGCAAGTAAATGACTGCTTCTGTTGTGTTTGGAGGGCTGGTAGCTGATTAACATTGCAAATAGCGATGAAGGTGTTAGGATTTTTGATTAAATAGCTCTTACTGAGCACTGCATACATGCTTAGAGTGAGATTCCTAGTCTCAGTAATTCCTTCTCTAGATTATTGATTCTCCTTTTTTTGTAACGTGCAGCAACAACTTCTGACAATTGAATATTGTCAGTGAATGTCAGTGAAAGAGACTCCATAGTGAAAGCTGTTACAGTACTTCTTCCTATTCTGTGGAACATCATTGCTGAAAGTCCCATAATTAGTATAAATCCCCCTTACAGACTTTTTCTTCATCCTCCAAATTTGCCAAATCCTTATTTAGTTAATTCTTGGAGTCCTAGAAATTATTTGCTGAAACTAGACTTAATACATTCGTAGCAGAATTATAGTATGGATTAAGGTTTCTTTTCCCATTGTTACATTTTAGTTGTTCTCTAGTAATTTTGTTAAACAAGTCTAACTGCTAAAGTTACTTAACCTCAAATTAATGAAATAATACCAAAATAGAGTAAAAGTATACTGGGGGTTATGAGCTTTGGAAAGACTTTTAACTGTCTAAAATCAATCCTGTTCAAACATGCAGTGCTTGTTGCTGTTTGCATTTTGGGCACTATGTAATCTTTTGTTTAAACTTCAAAACAGTCATACAGCTCTCCTTTCTTCTCAGATTGAGACTCTGAGATGTGACCTTCAGGCTGCACTGGATGAGTTACAGGATGTGAAAGGGGAACGTTCTTTTTACCATGATAAGTCTGACAGACTAAACCAAGAAATTAATCATATCTTAGGAGGGCATGAAAACCGTATCATCGATGTAGATGCTCTATGTATGGAGAACAGGTGAGTGCATTGCAAAACCTTACTGTTTCCCTACTACAAGCAGTATGTTGCTTTAATGGGAGCATCAGGAAGTCAGTCAGAACAAAAATTTAAATATAAAATAATATAAGTTAAGAGATTTTAGTAATTTGTTTTGTCCATTTTGTTTGTATTTTAACTAACCGCCAAATACTTTTGAGAATGTTGGTAATTTCCTGCAGCACAATGTTTTATTTGGCTACAGAGATGTCAGTGATATTCCCAAGTAGAGCTAAACCAGGAAAAGGAAGAGGAGTACAGACTTTTTTTATTCCTGTCACTGTATGACACCAAAACCAAGAATATTAAGAATTGGTGTCTTCAGAAACCCATAGTGACCTATAATGGGCTAATCTTGGATAGGAAAGAGGGACTTTGAATACCTTGAGCTAACAGTTTTGGACATAATTCTCACCACAGGAGGAAGTTGTCAACATGGAGTGATTTGCCAGCAAAAGTTGCTGGTGAAATCACCCATGTAGATATTCTTTACAGTTCCTTGGGAAAAGAAGGTGTTTTATGGTCTCTGCTAAGGATGACAGAGTGGAGTCACTGGCAGAGCCATAGCAGGTACCTCCCTTAATGTCAACAATTACCTTAAAGTAAAATAGATCTTGTAAGACACTTTCCATTTGTAGAGACTTACGCTTCAGGTAGGGAAGTGTAAAATCAAAGGCAATACTTCCTCCCAGCAACTCCATGGTTTTTTTCTGGTTTGCATGGCCTACAGAGTTCTGTATCAATTTAAGCCCCCTGCTCCCCTGACAGTGATACAATTTTTTTTCTCTAAGATAGTTAAATTGGCACAAACCCTAATACAGTTGCAGTTGCACTACATGAAAGAGGATCTTTTATAAACCCTTTATACATGAAAAAGATATTTTCCTATGTGGAAATAGCCATCGAGTCCAAGTGCATAAACTCTATTAGGAAGAACTGTACTGTTTCAGTTAACTGTATACCATTTTTCAACTCTACTGTTAAATTTTCTATTTTGTGATTGCTTTGTAATGAGAAGTGCCATGTAAGTGATGGATATTGCAATGCAAAAGTTCTGCATAGTTGAGTCTTGCATTGACATATATACAAATCTTCATGTGTCCGTCTCGCAGACCTTCAAGTACAGAGGACACGAGTAAATGCTTTCTGACTGTTTCCTCTAGACATAAATCTATCCTTTTAGCTTCCCTCCCCAAAAACCTGGGGTCTGATATAAAATGGTTGTGCAGCATGCTTGACAAATCTAACAGAAGGGCAGCCTCCCTTTCTGATGCAATTTGTTTCCCTACTTAAAGTTTTATGGGGTCAAGAGCAGTAAGATTCTGTTTATTTTATCCCTCCCAGAGCTGCAGAGGGAAAGCAACTCTGGGTAGTTCAAAGAGAGGACATGCCAAATAGTACAGAGGAGTGCTTGAGGCAGTACTTGAAGGTAACATGAAGTAAAGATTGCATTTCTTTTCAGGTATCTTCAAGAGAGATTAAAACAACTTCAAGAGGAAGTCAACCTTCTTAAGTCTAATATTACTAAATACAAGGTAAGATCTTCTCAGTGTATTGTCTAAACTGTGCTTCATTCCTCATGGAGGTTATTGTTCATTCTCGTGTTCGTATGCATTTAAATAACAATTCATACGCAATTAAAGAACAATTAAAGAATTGTTCCATCAAAGAAAAATCCACCACTAACATTCTGGCATGCTCAGTCTTCCTTGTGGGCTTCTTTGCTAATGTAGTACAAAGGAATACCATTTAAAGTATTTTGAAAAATGATTTAAATACCTTTTTTAAGTTCTGTAGAGGAACCCCCCTCCTACTGGGGGGAATGATCAGCCTTCCAGCATGCTGGTAGGTGAGAAGCAGCAGGTCACACACTGTGTGGTGAATGGCTGCAACTGTGTTGTCGTCACAAGCAGGTCTTGTCTCTCTGTTCCCTAATGGCCACACTATTTCTTCATGTGTCGTAATGATTGCTAAGTCTTCATTGTTCTTCCATTCCTGGGTTAAGATATATACTGGTTTGCATAAAACCTTCAGGACTTAATCCTGAAGGCAAAATATTCTTGCTCTTTCCTGAGGTCAGACACTCTATTTTCTTCTGCAAGTGATTTTGGGATGTGAGTGGGGAGGGCTGCTTGTCAGGGCATGAGAAGGATTGTCTGAGGACTGTCAGTAGGACTTCTTAACCATTTAGGTTGTTATGAAGCAGCCACAGCACTAGTTGATTTTTGTGCATGAGTAAAGCTCCTCAAAGTACCAGGTTCATTTCAGTGTCTGTTCACATCTATGACTTGGGACTCTCAGGGTGTAGGTTAGTTTATCAGTGAGAACTGAGCACCTTGGTGGCCGAGTGGGTTTCACAGAACTGTAATTGTTTTGGAAGAGCTGGACTTCTATAACATGGTCATTCTGCTGCTAATTCCTGAAAGTCAGTATTTGCTGCTGAAAGGGCTTCTAGAAACTCTGATAGAGGAGTTTGAACTTTCCCTTTGAAGCCTATCCAAAGAAATGCTGGGAAAAGTCTGGGGTGTTTTTTTTTCAAACTGATATTCTGCAGTATTTTCACTGGCGCTCAGCAGATTACTAAAAAATAGACAAGTCTTTAAAACACATTGTGGGGAGTGGGTGGGAGAGACTGCAATAAAGCGATTGCACTGAGACAGAATGAGTCTTCATAACATTGCAAAGACTGTTTTGGCTGGAGAAAAATACTCCAGGAGAGTCACACTCCATAGGTTACTATACACTCCCATAGCTATATTATGGGTATAAGCTCCCAGCTCTGCAAAGCTGTTTTGATACTCAAATCTCAAGTTCCAGATTCTTTATTCCTAATAAAAGGATTTGTTGGCTACTTTTTTTCTAAATAAGATATTTGTTGTTTCTTTAGAATGCACTAGAGAGACGAAAAAATTCAAAGGCTCATAGCAGATCCAGTAGCAGTGCTCTGACTGGAGTCCTGTCCGCAAAGCAAGGTATTACATAGATGCAGCACGGTGTTGCATATCTCAATGAATTCCTTCCATTTTACGTCTTAATTTCACTAACCCTTTCTGCACCAACCAAACCAAAATCTTTCTTTTCTATCCTGTGTATTATTATGTGCTAGTTTATGTCATTTCCTCAGTTGATTTGACTGTGTAAAATTTACCTCTTCCATACTGCTTCTCTTTTTGTTACTCTTTTGCCATTCATTCTCTCCTGTCAATTTTATCAATTTTTATTATTTTTTTAATCTTTAAGGCCCTCTGCAACTTTGACCCTGACAAATCACTTCTTTATTCATCTCTTTGCTCTGCTAACAATGGCAATCAGGATTCATATTCTGAAGAAAAATAGGCTGGGTGGTAGAGGAGGGGGCCTAAGTCAGGTTTTCTGCTGCTGTTCTTAGAAGCTTTTACATTCAGGTGTTTTGCAAGAAACTCTTTTGTCCCATGTTTCTTCACGTATAGCAAAATGGATGTAGTGGGTCTGTCTGAGCTGATTTTCCCCATACAGCCCTCATACTGCAGTATTGGGAGCCAGGGGCTGTTGATAACACACCCCTGTTATGTCTAGTCGTGAGTGCTCACACAACACCAAAGGTACAGGGGGGCAAGATCTGGGAGGGGATACAACCCGGACAGCCGACCCGAGCTGACCAATAGGATATTCCATACCATATGACGTCAGCTCAACTATAAAGGAAGGAGGACGGGGGCATTTGGGGGGAAGACGTTTGTCCTCCGAGTAACCGGTACGCGTTCTGGAGCCCTGCTTCCCGGGACAGGCCCGACACCG
>VYZX01033163.1:0-37331 GCA_013401335.1 Brachypteracias leptosomus | reverse complement strand
GTGGGGGGGGAGTGATAGAGGGACTAGGGGTGGGCACCGAGCACCCAGCCAAGGTAAACCCACCACAATGGAGTAATCTCTTTTTCCCCTTCAAAGAAAATACCAGGATTAGGAAAGAAAAACGAAGAGAAAATTCTTTGAGCTGAGGAGTGTACCTGATGCTCTACTGTTCAGGTGTTGTTGTGTTCATACACAGGCAAGAGATCAGTAATGTTTGTCATGGTCAATTGAAACTCGCTTTTCTGTTTGTGACTTCTCTTCTTTCCTCTTCTACATATGCTTTCATACAGAGACACATACACACACATATATATGTATATAAAGGCAGAGCCAGATTCTAGTTATAGAAGTTAATGGTACTAGTGAAATTCCTGATTTGGTTGAGTGGTATAGGCTCTAAGCTGCAGAGGAAAAGTTTGTGGGTGACTGTATTTTCATATCAGTCTTAAATAACCTGATGGATATAGTAATTATAAAAACTGATATAAAAGCTTCTTTATGGGCTTGTACTTTAATCTAAGAGAGAAATGACCTATTTTTACAGTCTGTAGGCTTGTAGAAGAATGAGTTTGTTTCCTTCTGAACAAAAATAATTTTCAAAAAGCAGAAGTTTACATAAGATGTGTCTGCCTGTACTTGTTCTGGTAATTACTGTGGAATAATGATCAGCTTAGAAAGCTACCACCTTTGTGCCAGCTAGAGATTTTATTTCTGGTCTTTCGGTTTTGTTTGTTAATTGAAGGAAAAAATGTGTATTAAGTACTGAGAATAGTTCTTTAATGCTAAGTATATGTTTCTGTCACATCTCTGTGCATGAGAAGCCAACACTCATTTGTGTTTTTAACATTATAGTCCAAGAATTGTTGTCAGAAGATCATGGATGTAGCCTACCAGCCACACCACAGTCCATTTCAGATCTCAAATCACTGGCCACTGCATTGCTGGAAACTATCCATGAAAAAAACATGGTCATACAACACCAAAGGCAAACCAACAAGTAGGTAGCATGACTTGTAAGTAAAATAGAACTTACCAAGCTATGCAAAAGTCATAGTTTTGGGGGAGTGTCAGGGAAATGGGAAGGAAGGTCCATTTTCACAGATAATTCATTGTCATTGTTAACTGATGGGTTCTTTAGTTTTTAAGTATAGGTTTAGAGAAAAATTACATTTTCAGAGTAAAGTGTGGGGTTGACAGAGACCTATTTGCTTCTGCTAGCCAAGGATTGGTTAACTGCTCAAGTTTAAGACAAACCATAATAACATAGGGGACACTTCTAGCAGGTAGGCTTTAGGGAGATCTAAAGAAAAGCTGCCAGGAGGAAGGCCACCATTGAACTGGAGAAGAAGATAGGTGATAATTGGTTGTTAATGTAGGAATTTGCTAATGAACACTGGTGGGAATAGTAAATGTTGCACCTTGGAAAGGATCTGAAAAGATTTAGGGTAATATTTGTCACAGGCCAGCAGCCCATGTCATACAAATGATAGCTGTTGCTCCTATAGGTACTTTGCCAAAAGTTGTAGGAGATAAACACTGTTGGATTGCTACCATGTGATGATTTTTTTTTTTTAAATCTGAACTGAACTTTCAAGGAGAATTTTTTTACTCTTAGCTGTTCTACTTGTCAGTAGAATTCTTTGTGTGTGGCACAGCTCCTATCATGGCCGAATATAATATTTTTTTACACATTTTCTAACATTCTGGTATTACTGTTCTTACACAGTATATGAAAATCAGAGCTAGGAAGTGTTCCTTGATTCTGTGCTCTGTTTTGTTTTTTTTCCTTTTTTTTTTTTTTTAACACTGAGTCACTACTGGTAATCAGAGGTTATTCAGGCTTCTCAAAAGCACATCAGGACCAGATGCCAGAAACAGGCAGACATCTTTCATGAAAGGAAGGAGTAATACTGAAGTAAACTGTATTGCACTAGAATAGATTATTCATTTTGAAAATTGATAACTCAGATACTAGGCAGACTCCATTGCATAATTCTTAGTGATGTGGCAACAGAAGTGGAGGAGCAGTTTATAGCCACTCTTAATATTCTTGAGAAAGGAAATGCCTAATCAGCTAAAGGGAGAATAAAGGGGTGAAAATGTAGCCCAGATCTAACTGATGGCAGCTCAGTCAATTCATGTCTTTAAATGTGTCATGTAATGCAAGAGAAGTTTCTGTGCTGAGCAGTGCTCGTGAAGGGCTAACACCTGCTTACTGCTGGTGTAACATCAGAAGGAAAACATCCCAAGAGCAACTTTTAGTATTCCAGGTATAACCAATCTTTGCCTTTTACATCCTGGTACTGTATCATCACCTGGTGCTCTAGTTTGAATATTCTTGCCTAGGGGTATAGCAAATTTTTTTCTTCATTTTGCATCTCTCTTTGATCACATGCAGTCTCTTGTGTCTTTTAAATCATCGTGGTGATGGCTTTACTTTCTGATACCACTTAGTGACTATGGGTTTTCTTGAGATAAGCCTTCACAAGGAGATGCAATTCTTTTATCTGCATGCCCAATTGGTCATATATAGCCACGGGAGTAGAGCTTGGATATGTGCACAAACTAGTATCCTATGTCCAGAGAAGACCAGAAGATCAGGTCTTAAAGGGAGGTCACAGTCTACATCTCTTCCAGGTCAGAAGTGTGCCCAGAAATGTAGTGTTGTATTCAGTTCAGGATACTTCAGGGGATAAAAAAGAAAGTTAAATCCTGGGCAAGTTGAGTGAAGAGCCTCAGCAACACTCCTGTGTAGTACGCTCATTCTTTTTGTCACCTTTGGCTTTAGTTGGATTAAAGAAGCTTTTAAGGAGCTAGGAGGAGTGGGAACTACTTCACATAGAAACAACTAAGACACAAAAGAGTTAAAGTGAAAAAGGGAAATGCTTTTAGGACATCAGGGAAAAATATCCTTTATTTGAGGTGTGTTAGCTAGTTGTTGGGGGCACTTATTTGCCTTGTAAAAAGAAGTAAAGACTTCTGAAAATGGGGAAGAAACTGCCCACCTGTCAGAGAAGGTTAGAGTTGAGAGTAAGGGCAGTGCGCAAGTGAAATGGACAGGTCCACAAATTGGTACTAGTAGAAGATGCATTCTTTTATCGAAGACATTTCTCCATTCAAAGTAGGGAGTTGAGAAGGATGTGGGGCTAGAGGGAATTGTAATAACAAAAAGTTTTACATAAATCAGAAGGCAGAAGTCTTCTCCTTCGCCACTCTGTCCTGTTTACCTGGCTTTCCCTGTGCAAATAACATGTTTGGAGTACACAGTTACTTTTTAGAATCATAGAATGGTTTGAGTTGGAAGGTACCTTAAAGATTACCTAGTTCCAACTCCCCTGCCATGGGCAGGGACATCTTCCACTAGACCAGGCTGTGCAAAGCCCCATCCAGATTGGCCTTGAACACAGTGATGGAGCATCCACAGTTTCCCTGGGCAACTTCTTCCGGTGTCTCACCATCCTCATGGTGAAGAAGATTTTGAGATTGTTGTGTGAAGAGAGTGAGTTTTATTGGTTAAAGAACATGAAATTTTGGGGTGTGAAGTTCTGGGGCCTGGGCTGTGGGCCCCGAGTTGGAGTTGACCTATGGATGAGTCACAACCCAGCAGTGTGTTTTGTTCCCCAAGTGGTTTCAGGCCCCACCTGTGTGGGGCCCCACCTTCTTCCAGGTGATCATGGTTGAAGTGGTGGGCAAGGCTAGAGCTATGTCAACCAGGAACCGACCAGTTTGTGAGAAGAAAGGAGGAGTTGATCAGTCTGAAGAGAGTTCTTGTGGAAGAGAGTTCCTGTTGGGGGCAGCTTGCTGAGCTCTGTCTCAGTGGTGTGTTCCCCCTTGGCTGATTTGAGATGGAGAAGGGCAAACAGATAAAGAATAAAAGATGAAGGTATGCTGAGGGGATGTTGCTGAGTTTGGTGTTGGCTGGAGGAAGAAGAGAGCTAGCAGCACAGGGTGGTTGCTTCATTCAGGGAAGAAGTTCTGCTTTTGATGTTTGATAGATGATGGATCTATTAGTGATTCTGTTATCAATAAATGAGGCTTTTCAGACTGTATGAACTTATTTTCCTCCAAGCAGTTAACCTACTCTGAAGTCAAAACCTCTTTGTTGCTTGCAGATAGGGCTGTGCAAATTCCAAGTAGCAGAATGGTAGATTTGCTTTCTGATTAACTGAAGCAATAACAAGACAGTGGATTTTTTAATGTAGATTAGAATTTGAATGTGCTGCTGAAGTTGACTTTCTGCTGTTATGCTGTTGTTAAAAACATCCGTTGCCACTTGCTTTTGGAACAGGCACACTATTATTATTGCTGCTTTTCTAAATATGTGGCATGATAAAAGCAGCTGTGGGAGTATGTGCCTAGGAACAAGTAGACTAAATCCAGACTTCATTTTTTTAGCCTCACTTTAAAAAAAAAAAAAGAAGTTGTTTGGGAAGAAAGCAGAAGATTCCCTAGGTGATTGGTAGCTACTGCTGCTAAGTTTAAGTAACGTCCTATGGTTTTCCTCACAAGCATATTAGCTTAATTTGAAAAGGCAGTTGCAAATGAATTCTGTATGCAGTAATGTGTTGCAAGATTAAATAGTTACATAAATGCAAAAATAAACAGTGCTAACCCTGCTTAGCAAGTCGATAAAAATCTTTTTTTTCTTGTGCCAGCAACAAACTGTTTATTAGATGTTCCTTTCAGTGCAATTTGTTCTGGAAATTGCCAGCACCCATGCAAACCAGATCAGTGTAGAAGCTGCTGTGCTTCTTTAGACATGTTGCACTAATTTTAGCATTTCTAACTTGGGCAAGCTCAGTCATGACCAAAATTATGAAAGGATTGTGTCAGTCTGTAACTGAGTAAATGTTTGCGTGTGGTGTGTAGAACCAGATCCGTGACTGTGACAGACCCTATTTGCAGCTATTTGGGTGGTTGTATCTATATGAAGGTATATACATGTCTTCTGTAGCAAGATCTCAGCTGTATGTGAGGTGAACGGAGCTGAGGTGCTGTAAACCAGCAGAGCTCCCTTCAGATGATGGCCATGTATGTTGGGAAGCATGGGAGAGCCAGAAGGAACTTCTACATTCAAGTGGGAGCATCGTTGCTGTTAGGTGAACAAACCTTATCCTGGAGGGAAGTTTAGGCTAACTCCCTTGTCACATTAGACACATGACCTGAGCACGACAGAAGTAGCTATTAGCACCTTTGTCCTTGACATGATCCTTCTGTTTCAGTCGAAGGATCTGTTCCACTGTGGCTAGAGATAAAAAAATCGTTTAAGGAATTTGATGCTACCAACCCAGGTAGCCCCTTAAAAATACCTACTGTTCCAGGCCGCCACAGCTCGGTCTTCCTGCAGCACATATGGAGGGAGCAAATTATCTGGAGGTCACAGGGGAAAGGAAGGAATGGGATAAACCATGCTGCGTTCAGGATTGCTTTCACATTTATTTTTCAAAATTTGTTTCTATAAGAACTTGCAGCTTTATGTAGGTTTCATTTCTTCCATACTTGTCTTCAGAGAATGTGGTTTGAAGCAAACTAGATTCACACTCGTCACTGAGTGTATTTTGCTCCCTTCCTGAATGAAAGAAGCAGGGTTAGGTATTGTCCTCTCTCTTTGTCAACCCCTGTTCAGAGCCAGAGAATGATCCTTCTGTGTGAGAACCAGCAACAAAGGTTAAAAATAGCTCAGCACCTCTTCTGAGGATCCAGTAGGAATTATCAGGATATATATGCTCCAAAACCTTTAGAAATACTGTGATACAGGTGATAAATTAGTTACAAAATTTAAGAGAAGCAAGAGAAAAGTGGCTTTGCTATTGTTGCCTGAATAACAGGAGCAGTAGCAATAACTGAATGTGATGCAGAGGGTTGAGTTTCTTTCTGTGATACGGCTGCCTGACAGGGAGAGCAGTACCAGTGCCTCCTTTTTCTGCCCTGGGACTACTGGTGAATTACTTATGATAATAATAAGGATTTTTTTTCTCTTCCTGGCAGAAGAGCTGAACTTGTGACCCACTTGTGGTGACACTCATTAGCCAAATCAGTGTTGTTTTGTCAGCTCCCTGGCTGAGCTAACAGGATGTGGAAGAAGTCTTGCCTCATCTCTCTCTATTCCCTGCCCCTCTAAGCCAGGGGAACTCCACGTCCTTCAGCTGGCCTTTGGTGGGGCCTTAGGCAGGGAGATGGGAGTAGGTTCCCTGCGCACAAGGTAGAGCTTCTTGAAAGTTGCTCTGTGCCTTTCTCTGTTGCCTGTTGCTTTATACTGCAGAGCACAGCTGCTGGATGTCAGGCTGTACTCTGGCATATGCAAATAGAGTTATTCAGGCTGAGTCTCTCATACCAGACAGAAGCACTCTGAAGGCGAAATCTAGACTTGAACATTTTTGGTTGCAATTGGAGAAGATGGTAATAGGTCCATCATAACCTTGGTAACCTGTTTGTTTAGTGAGTTTTAATGGGGAAATAAACATAACTGCTCCCAAATGTCTCCTGTCCTCTGTAAATGTGACAGACTGTTTGCTTTCTAATTGATATACATCCCTGTGCCTCTCAGTGCTTTCTTTGATACTTACTATAAGCTTTCTCTTTCTCTTCTACATTCTCTTTCTCATCTTGATATTTTTGTAACCTTTAAAATACTTGCAGGCTTTTATAATGCTACGGCAAAGCCTTCACAGGCTTTTATAATACTATGGCAAAGCCCTCACAGTAGAAATTTCAAAAATACTTCCTCCTTGTTAATCAGTTTTTCTAGCCCCTTTGATATCTGCTGGGTTTGCTATCTTCACACCCTTCCCAGATGCTGCCATCTTGCCAGTAATGACGTTCCCAGTACGCTCAAATGTCTGCAGCATAAAGCCCTCGCTGGAAAGCACAGTACAGCATCACACAGCTCTGGTGAGCATGGGAGGGGACAATTGCCTTGCTGTGTTGTGATATGCTGCTTCTCAGCATTCAGTTCAAATTTAACTAACTTATCCTGTTGCTGTAATTTGATGAGTAAAACTTGCTGTCCATTATCTCTGCTGTCATGTTTAGAATTGCTGCCTCGTCTAGGTTTCTCACTCTATTAAGTATTGTTTGGGGTTTATTTAAAGACTTCTGACTCTAGGAGACTTGCTGTGCCTGCGAGAGAAAAGCTTTCAAAAATTCATTGGAAAAAGGAGCTTTCTTTGCAAGATAGCAATCTCTTATTTGATCTGGGGAGAGAATTAAGACTAAAGTTAAATCCTGCAGGAAAGCTAGCTGCAAATAGTATTTGTGTAGGAATCAGATACAAAGGAAAAGATGACCCAAGAAATGCAGTGAAAACTAAGAGTAGGTGATAAAGGCAGTAAAGAACTAGAAGCTCTGCAGCAAAGTAAAAAACAGAATCCAGCACTAAATGAAAAGATGTAGTAGAAAAAATATTCCTTGCCATTTTAAGCCATCCTCATGATAGAGAAACCTTTGTGAATAAAGGACTAGGCCAAAGTTGTGTCTTAGAACTTAAAAAATCTAGATGCTGTCTTGAGTTTTCCATATTTTGTCTGCATAGCTTTTGCCTTCTGGTTTTAGCTGTAGATAAAGTAAAAGTAACTGGGAAGAGATATTTGCAGATAATTTGCATAGAAATAGAAATATTGTGAGTTGTGATTCTTTGTCTTTACCAAAGGGCAGAGGTTGAGTGTCCAATACATCCTAGACTTTTTTTTTTTAAACCATGGGATAAGTTAGACAATTATATTTCATTTTCTTTTATCTCTGGGGGAGGTTATCTGTTGCCATTAGTGAAAAGAGAGATGACTGTATCATACAGTTTTATTGCAGTAGTTAGGTTAAATACTCAACTGTAGTCATGTAAGCAATTGGGCTTTGGTTGCCTTAGCAGAACAAGGAATCTCACCTCAGCTGACTATCCCTGGCTTTTCTTATTGTTTTCTTTCTCCAAAGAATTCTAGGTAATCGAGTGGCAGAACTAGAAAAGAAATTAAGAACTTTGGAAATTGCTGGTTTGTGGAGTCTTCCAGGTTAGTAAAAATTCAAGAGAACAACGTGCATTATTTAGTTTTCAAGGGTATATTTGCATTTAAGAGCAGCTCAGCTATGATTTTTTTAATTACAGTTATTTTGAAAATGTGCTGTTCAGCACAATTGCAAAATTAGAAACTTTTAAGTGTTAAGCTGAAACCAAAAATCACTGGACTCTTTAAACTCCTCAATCAAATGTGTATAGTCTGCAGGCAAAAAATGGGAACTACTTTACTGGTTTTTTTTAAACAGTTGTATAGAATGATAGACAGGATATTGGCCATTACGTTGTTCAACAAGCTTTATTTATTAATTTTGTACTTCTGGTAACTTCCATGGATTTTATCACTGTATTTTCAATGTTTTTCTGTAGAATCATAAACTCTGAGAAATTGGAAGTGTAAACAATATTAAATTTTCTAGTCCATCTCTCCAGAACAGGCTTATTCCCTGTAGTATCTTAAGTATTGTATTTGGGTTTGAATTACTCAAGTAATGGGAGATTAATCTGCTTCCTAATAGACCTCTCTGTTAGGAAAATGTGCGATATTTAATTTACATTTACTTTTTGCTTCTTTTCTTCCCATTACACCTAATTGTGTCTTCTTTAACCACTGTAAATGATGCCATTGTTGGTGTTTGCCTCATTAGGCTTTGTTTACAGCTTCTATCAGTGCTACTGGGGGTGGGAAGATAGTGTGGTTTAGGCTTCCAGTTTGGGACTCTGTGTTTTTTTCCATCTAGAAAAAACACTTGACAGTGCTGAAGAGACCTTGTGACAGACCTGTACTGTCCAACTGCTTGGCCTGATGTGGTGTATTTCTGCTTTAGCTTGCCTGTTACAGGCATCCTCTATCACAGTTCTGGAACTAGCTCTCTTCTTGACACTTTCCAGAGCTGAAGGTCCCAAATTTGTTTCCACAGGTTACTCTTCAGTTAGTCATCTAACATACATAGTGTACCTAGTGCGTTTGTCCCTCCCCATGTTCTCCAAAAGATGGAGATGAAATATTTGCATAGGACCCCGCTCATGTGGTTTTGTACATTAGTACAAATGTGTGTCATAAGGTACTGCAGGCTTCTTTTCAAAAATAGTGTGCCATGAAATTCATAAATGCAGCATTTCCAATCTTTGCAAAGTGTATTTAAAAAAACCCAACAGAACAATGGGAACTTCTTGCACCATTGTTCATCTATGTAGGTAAGACGTCAAATTAATGTTTATACAATAACAACTGTCTCTTTCCTTCCTTTCTTTTGCTGCCTGAAGGCCTGAGCTACAATGTCTCAGTGGGATTTGGGAGTAGGTTCTGCTTAATGTATATCTTTAGTAACTGATTTTAGCAGTACGTTCAATATTGTCACTGCATGTAAATAAATGGAAATGTTATCTGAACATTTTTATGTCCAGCAGATTAAGATGTTGAGTCAAGTGAGTTAGATGACCACAAGAGAAAGAGAGGCTACTCTACAAGAAAATTCCTTTATATTGAGGAATATAGTAAGAAAGGATGATCTTCTATAGTTGTAAAGAAAATTTACACTGGATTGTGAGTTCTGTTCAGCCTCAAGGCTTGTTGATCTACTGCTTGCCTTTTAAATCAAGAGTGCACTTCAGTTTCCAAGTGTGGTCTAGTCCCAAGGTGGTCAGAAAAAGCCTTGCAACACCTGGTAGGTCACCAGTTTTCAGAGCGTGGAAAGCTTTCGCTCCATAAAACAGCAACGTGTAACAAGTAGTGTGGTAACTATCAACAGTGACCTCTGCAGCTGAGTGTTAGCTCAGGTGAGGGGCAGAACATGGAGAGTATCTCATCTAGTCAGCCTTAAATCCAGAGAGAAAAAATATTGTTTGATTATGAGTTGAACTTCTTGTCATTGGAAAAAATACATAGAAGAAAGCTGATGTTCAGTCTAGCACTGAAAGAAATACACATTATAAATTTCAGGGGTTTTAATCTGAAGTTAATGTTCTCACTTAGGCATCATTGTCCATATCGCATTTATAACATCTGCTGTCACCATGGTATTAATATCTTCCAAATGGTGTTAATAAATTATTGTAATAACTTTGTCCTATTGAAGAAAGAGCTTGACCGTTTCTAGTTCTTTGTTAGGTGACATATTTGTCATCTGCTCTTTGAGCAGTGCATGAATGAACGATGGGGAAACTAAATCAAGAGGAAGTGTATATTTAATTTTTTTAAATGGTGAAAGTGGTAGCATAGTTAATTTTCTGTAGAAGTTCTGCCTACCACAAACTTCAGCTTCCCCTGTTTGGAAAATGGGCTTTAATTAAATAAACCTCTTGTGAGGTTCATTGCTGAAAAGAAAGCAAGCTTGGGCATAGACCTGGCTTTAATTTTCTTTCTGTGAGCTTACTTGCCTTGAGAAGGAAGCAGAGAATTTACAGAAGCATTTAATTCTTTGCATTGTCTTGGGTACATTGTGGTTCAAATATGCATGCATAATACGTTAAGCATATTCAGTAGTAGTACCTAGTAAACACCACCTTATTCCTCTCACAACTTGGTGTCACTAGACATTCAGATAAGTAATTCTGTATTTTTTTGAAATCAATCCTTTCCTGAAAATTCCAGATTTCCCCTGAAAAAGAAGCCCAAGAAAAGAACTGACCATGACTCAGCCTTTTTCTGTCTGGGATATTAAGGAAGTAGCCAGCGAGGAGTGGAGGCAAGGCAGAGCTCCCAGGCTGTAGCCAGTTACAGCAGCACAGGGTGCAGCAGGGGCTACAAGGGGATACCCAACCCCAGAGAATAAAATGAAGAGTTTACTACTACTGGAAACTTAGCTGTTTTCTTATTTTGAGATTTATATGTGTCCCACTAAAGTCCTTGAAAAATTCATTAGAGGAACATGAAGTTCTGTAAGTTATGAAATTGAGCTTACACGGCAGCTAATTGAAATTTCCTGAGCGTAATCCAGCTTCAGATCATAATTCACAGAAATAGTAGAGCAATACCCCCGTGTCCCTCCGTCATGAATGGAGCTGAGTCACTGTTAATAAATAAATATGCATCAGACTTTTTGGGCCACATCTGTTGCTTAGATGTGTTGATACTGAGCTTAGCTTTATTTTCTGTAACCAAGTTGGTTTCCAGAGAAAAATGTGAAACTAAATGTGTTGACTGTGTAAATGCTGGCTGGAAGTCAAGAATTCTAATTTTTGAAGCTTGTCTTGCAATCTTCAGGGACTTTAGCTCAGGCTTTACTTTTTTTAATTCCAAAAATAAATAAAATAAAAGACTCTGCTTTCTACTTTCCTGTTAAAGCCCCCTCCCTGCCTTTTTTTTTTTATTATTCATCTTATTGAATTTTACTTCGTCTGTTGGATTCTTTTGTATCTTTTTGGTTATGTGGCTACTTTTGACTGTGTATAGGTATCTCTTGGATGTTTTCATACTGCTAGTTCCTGGTGTGATTTAGTTCTTTGTCCAACACAGAATTCCTTCACTGCTACAAAAAAGTGCATTTGTCTGGGGGCTTTTGCATTTTGAAATAGCCATTGGATTTGTTTTGCTGGGGTTTTTTTTCCATTTTAATTAATTTTGCCTTACACTAGTGGGGGGTTCTTCACTTTGCTGTTAGTTAATATTATTTTTTATTACTATGGTGAAGGCAGAATTCTAATGCATAATTGACAGGAGGATCAAAGCTTGGCAAGATCCGTGTTTCAAAAACATTAATTGCATTCATATTGCTGTAATATATACCCCAACATTTTAAGGATATAAAAACATCATTAATACCTTCAGGATCGAGGTATTTACAGCCAGTTCTTTCAGAAGTAGTTAGGGATTGGGATAGTCTAGTTAGACTCCATGGAAACAGCTTGACTTTCATTATTTCTTCAGAGGTACCAGAACTTTCTCAGAGCTGAATTTATTCCAGGTGTCTCCTGACCTGATGCTCTTTTGAAAGTCTTTGTCTTAGATGGGTGATTAGATTTAGGATGTTGCCTTAAGGTGAAACATACAAACAGATTTAGAGGGGAGAAGTGGTTGTTACATAAATGTCGGTTCTTAGGGAGATAAATAGAGCAGTATCTTGTTGCCTCCCCAGCCATTACTTATGGGCTGGCAGTGGTTCTGGAGGCCACACAAACACCACACTTAGCTGATCTTGCACATTTCCTGCCATTTCCCCTCTACATTTAAGATAGTGTCAGTCACTAAAAACACGAGCATCCTGAATAGTGGAGGACTTCCTAAAGGATCTGCAGGTGTTGCTTTCTGTATGTATAAAATATGGCAGAGTCCTCAGCTGAAGAGTTTCTTGCACTATTTCGTCTGCGAAAGAGTTGGAAAATTGCCCCTTTCCTTTTGGTTTAAAATGAAAATGCTCAGAAACGTTTTTGAAATTTTCAGATTAAAATCCCTCATGTTCCCCAGTAATGTATGCTTGTTTGTTCCCTCAGTTCTTAGTTATACTAAGCTTTTAACACTGTTTTTTAGGGCAACATTGTAGGATAATATGTGTGTGAGTCTGTAGTGCAAAACTGTATGTGAAACAAACAGGTTCATCATTAAGACAGAGCGATAGAGAGTAAAGAGTTAGTGCTGAACACTTGCTAGCAATAGCATGCAAATGATCCGTTACTCTTTGTAAAACTTTTGGTATGATCTGGTTATTAAAATTCTGAATTGAATGCAAATTGCTAATACAGCACCTGATCTTCCTTCAAAATCTCTCTGTTACTCAGTACTGTGGGTAAAAGCATAAACCCTTTTTGTATTTGACTTGCATATTCCAGCTCCTGTACAGAGTATTTCTATCCATGCTGCTGAAGGATCATTTGAGATGCTTCTCCTGTTCTGCACTTTGCAATAACATTGCAAAAAAACTGTAGGATATGTTTGAACATTATTGGTCGACAATGGATGCAGTGAGTGAATTAATGGTTCTAACACTCTGGTTGTTCCAGGTGGAAAGGATACCATAACATTCAGTGACCCAGCCTTGCCGGTTCTGCAGCGGTCCAGGTCACCGCTGTTAGCCTTTGCTGAGAAGCCACAGAAAACTGAAGTACAAGGTGAGTGCCTGGAACGTAAGGAGCATGATGACAGCTGAGCACTTATTTCTTTCCAAATAAAAAGTGATAAATTGTCATGTTGGGATAGCAGAAGGCAAAGTTTCAGTGGTCACAGAGATGGAATAAATCACCCACAAGTAAAATGGGTAGACGGTCCCAGTACAAATAGCAAAAAAACAACTGGAAAACAACTGTTGACTAGATTGCACAGGACTAGGGATCAGGTCTTACAGCTCAAAGAATTTTCTTGCCAGTTAACTTGATACTGTGAGAAGCTATTCATGCCATCTATGTGCAGTTAGTGGCCTCCTGCTCTTTTTCCCTCAGTTAAAATGCACAGTAGGAAAGCAGCCACTGGAACTGGCTTAGCACTTTCCTGCATTATAGCTGATATCTAGATGAAAGGCTTCCTGATTGCACCTGGTAAATTGAAATACCCAACTCGTTTTCCCAGAGAAAAGCAGAGACTGCTTTTTCTTATAGTTTTGCATGTGTTTTGTTAAAAATCCTTCCCCAATACCAAGCTTTAACATCTTTACGAAGTCAAGCGTAACTTTATTTGACAGTAGCAAAAGATAGTGTTTTGCTGATAACCTTGATTTTTAATTTTTTTTTTTTTTTTTCCCCCTTGGTTTTTCATAATGGATGGGAGATGGATTATTATGTTTACCTATCGGCATTTGGATAAGCTCTTTAGTGGGCATAACGCTTTGGTACGCCCAGATCTTACTCAGCTAACCATGAAGCATCATAAACAATTTATTTGTTAGTCCTGAAACTAAATAGATTGTAGCTTAGTTTTTACTTAATTATCCATGTCATCATCTGATAAAACTTGACAGCCAAACTGATCATTTTTTGTCATCTTGTTCAGCTGATATTTTTGCTAAAAATAAGAAGTGAAGCTATAGTGAGTAGTTCTCTGGTGAGTAATAATAACTTATAAATACCTGTTTTTTGCCTGCTTAATCATGGATTTTTTTGAATCAAATCTGCAGTTACTGAAAGTATTTACTCGGTGGCATTATGCTCTTTCTTTTACGTATTTGTCCTAGGTGAGGTTGGTATTACAGGTTCAATTAAAGTTGCCTGTCAAATCTCATCAGACCCTGTTTCTGTTGCTTTGTGACACTGCCAAACGTTAGCTCTGGGCTGGAGCTCTCCATGCTGTGTTTTCTACTTCAGCTGATTTTTTTTTAATGTCAGCCAAATCACTTTTTTTGTTAAATTCTGATGACCACGTGGTTTTTGTTGGGATTTTTTTTCCCTTGGTTTTTTTGCGTTGCTTTTTGTGTTGTTGGTTGGTTGGTTTTGTTGGGTTTTTTAAACATGCAAGCATTTAGTGTATCTATAATTGAAAGGGATTTGAAATCTGGGGAAAAGGTTTCCACACTGAGAAATCAGACTGGAGTTTTCACCCCATTCTAAACCATTCACTCTCAAATCTCATCTGGTAAAACCAATGAAAAACAAATGAATGACTCTGTTGAGCTTGCTTTGTGCCACCAACACTGGTAAAGCCCTGCATACACCATTCCTTCAAGATAATGTAAACCTAGAGGGAACAAAACCTGGAGCAGAGAGAAACGGAAGGCTGAGATCAGGACTCTCAAGTGATGGGATGACTAGAGCAGATGGGCATTGACAGACTCAAGGGAAGTCTGTGAGGGGGAACCTGCATCTGGCTGGGCAGACGTCAGAGCACAGGAGCAAGGAATCAAAATGCAGACAGTGAAAGCAAGGTGTGATAAAAAAGATTGAAAGGTGGATGAGAAATGGTCAGAGTGTAGGGACTGGATAAACAAAGGGATATAGGGCAGGAGCAAAGAGCCAAGCAGAGTGTCCAGGGTTAGGGCTGGGACAGCCGCTAGAGAGTGACAGATGCTCTCTGTTAACCTCTCTCCCTTCACAAAGGGGAAGAGAAAGGGAATATGGGAAAGAGATTTATGTATTAGAAAACTAAAACAGCTTTAATGAAAATAATAATAAAATCAAATATATACAAAACCAGTATCAAACCAAACCCCCCTGATGGCAATTAACGTCACCACTGATGCTGTGGTGCAGGCACTGGAAGTCCCAGACTGGACTCAGCAGCAGATGGGAACCAGATTCAGGAGCTGGATACTGGAACTGGATTCAGGAATGCATGGACTGGGATCAAAGGCAGAACGGACAGAGTCGTCCTACACTAGCTATTGAAGAGGAGCTTGCCCCTTGTGATCCTTCAGCTTTACACCGAATATGACATATAAATGGCTGATGCAATTTCTGAGCCACTCTCAATAATATTTGAGAAGTCCTGGCAGTCCGGAGAAGTCCCTAGTGACTGGAAAAAGGGTAACATCGTGCCCATCTTTAAAAAGGGTAAAAAAGAAGACCCTGGGAACTACCGGGGAACTACTTCTCGTATGAAGACAGGCTGAGAGAGTTGAGGCTGTTCAGCCTGGAGAAGAGAAGGCTCCAAGAGGACCTTATAGTGACCTTCCATACCTGAAGGGGGCCTACGTAAAGGTGGGGGAAGGCCTATTCAAAAGGGTTTTTAGCAATAGGACAAGGAGTAATGGTTTTAAGCTAGGAAAGGATAGATTTAGGCTGGATATTAGAAAAAAGTTCTTTAATATGAAGGTGATAGATCACTGGAATGGGCTGCCCAGGGAGGTGGTGGAGTCCCCATCCCTGGAGTCATTCAAGGTCAGGCTTGATGGGGCTTTGAGCAGCCTGACCTAGGTGAAGATGTCTCTACTTGTGTAGGGAGGTTGGACAAGATGACCTCTAGAGGTCCCTTCCAGCCTGAAACGTTCTAGGATTCTATGAATACCTCATTGGCCAGTTTAGGGTCACCTGTCCTGTCCACTTCTCTCTGCAGGTGCAGCCTTTTACTTACTGCACCCCTAACATGGTACATGAGATTTAGCAGTGACCTTGGTCTGCACAGGAGCAAGTAGAAACAAGAGCCTTTCTGCACACACCAATTCTTGGTATTAACTCTAAACATGGAGTTTTATCACTGCCAGAAGCAGACACTGTCTGTGAAAATATGCCATTAACTTCAGAAAGTGCAGTTAGTTGGAAGAGACTAAGCTGAAAAGCAAAATCACTGAACAAAATTAGTTCTGTTCCAGCTCAAACCAGGACACAGGGGAAGAGGAAAGTAGAAGAAGACAGCCCTCGTGAGGAGAAGCCAGACAAGGATTAGGCCTGTGGCAGTCGCAGGAAGAATCAGCTCCCAGTTTCTTCCTCCCCATCACATAATGGAGCCAAGATCAATCACTAAAATCCTGTCATTAAACTGGAATATATTAAGAAATTTCTGTTCTGCCTGCACAAACAGCTTGGGCTTTTTCCCTTTGCACATGTCCCAGTACACCTGATAACCTGCTGGGAGAACTTGGGCAAAACTCACCTCTGTGATAGTTTAAATGAACTGGGCCAACTTTTTGGTGACATAGATGAGCACATACATACTACCAGCTGTGCAGGGGACACCATAGCTTCTAGCAGTAGGTGGAACAACAATAGCTTCTGTTGCTCCAGATCCTTTTTCTGGAGGATGTTTGGGGCTGCCATCACCCCTTCAAAGCCTGGAAAGGAAGCTGTGCATTTTCAGCTGTAGGGCCTGTCCCTGTGCTTGGGATCACGCAGCTCCTCTGCAGTCAGCAGCTGTATGGGAATGTTGCACTGAGTCCCCTTTTGTGCCACTCCACACAGAGAGGGACTGTCTGCTCTTGAGCTTTAGCAGCTTGGTGCATGTTGCAATTTTTCATCTATAGAGTGTACCTCCAAAATCTGGGGGAGCAGTTGGCAGCTGGGAAGAACACAGGAATGTGTTCATCTGCCTTCATTTACCAAGCAAGTGTGCCTTTGGTTTTAAAGTGTTCCAGAAATAAAAACTAAACCACTTTTATTTCCCTATTAGTTGAATGATCAGTTGAGTGAAAACAGTTGATAAGCAGAGTAGCAATGAAATTACGGAATCATGGAATGTTAGGGAGTGGAAGGGACCTCAAAAGATCATCTAGTCCAATCCCCCCGCCGGAGGGGGGATTATAAATACTAGGCCTGATGTCATGTCAGTCAGCTCTAGTCCCTTAAATAGTGCCATTGATATTGGCCCAGGAAATGTTTTTAGCTTTTGCACTAACACGCATTCTTCATCAGAACTTTCTATAATGCTTCAAATGTTGCTTTAACTAGACCTAGCTAGGCTTTTTCAGGCTTTTTTTAACCTAATCTTTCTGCTTACCCTGGTCCTGTTCCAGTCTGTACTTGTTACCATTGTCTCAGTGAAGCTGGATGGTAGCAGTCTGTAGGATACGCTGTGCAGTGCTGGGGTGAAAATGTGCAATGACATAGTACAATCATGAGTTAAAGACTGTCTTGTGCCACCAAATTCCACTTTGTCCAGTGGACAGGATGGATAGTGTCATGGGATAGATTGTATTTGGCCAGCACAGCTGCCAATGAACAGCTATTCAGGTTTTCTTCCTCTGCATTGTTGAGCACTTTGTTCCTGCTGTATGGCCTGTGCCCAGTTTCAAGCATTCTGTGAAGACAAAAGTACTGTCTTACTGTGAACTTTGTTCTGGTGATATAGTGCTTTGAAACAGTTTATCTTCAGAAAATTGTGGTAAGGTGGTGGGATGGTGTTGGCCCACAGCAGAGGGAGGAAACTGAGGCACACAAAGCATAAGATAGCAGCAAATTGTTTGCAGTACATAAGTTTGGGCTCTTTTCGGAGCACTTTGAGTGCATGTGTTCAGATACACAACATGAGCAGAGCAGTACTGGAAATCAAGCTCCTAGGTTTCTGGTGGAGTGCTGGGATAATGAGGACTAAATCCAGTGGGTGATCACCTTTTGAAAGTTGATTTATCCTTGCCTTTTCCACAGACTTAAATTCCAGCTCTTCAGAGTAGCATTCCTGGCCTCCTTAGTGGTAGTAAGAATGTCTGTTCCCATCATGCTAACCCTTGTCTCACTCACTTGGCAGCCCCCAAAGACTTAAGTGAGGTGGGTCCGACAGAGACAGTAGGCTCCTGCCTTGTGTAGCTCTGGTCCCTCCCTACAGCCGGGCTATCCTGGCATGAGGCTGGATTCCTGTGAGAGAAATGGAGTAGATGCTCATGCACTAGAGGTGATGCATCTGCATGACAAGAGTCATTTTAAGCTGCCAATGCAGCTGCATTTCTGGCATTTCCTAATTTTTCTTACTTGACTTCACAAGCTTATTTTCAATGAGGCTTTTTGTCCTTAACTGAGATGAGGACAAATTCTCGCTCTTTCACAAAGCTGTTTGTTTACACATTGCTGTTTTCTCTGTTCTAGTACTTTGTTCAGTGTTTGCCTTTTGCTATAATGGTATAGTTAAAATTCTTCCACTGCTGTTTTGTTTTATGCTGTTACCCAAATTAGAATAATCTTTTATGTTAGGAGAAATGTTGCAGGACCAAAAGCGAAACTTCATTATTGAATGGAAGCCTGTGAAAAGCTTCAAATAAATGGAACTTGTGTTAACCCCTGAAAGTGGTAGTGATGTGGGGAGCAATGTTAAGCAGTGCCAGAAATTTCTGTAGCTGAGTGCCTTGCTTAGAGTTGATACTCCTCTTAAAAAGTTTGCCTGACCCTGCTGTTCTACAGCATGATATGAACTGTGACTCTTGGAGTTGTCAGTATTAGGGTAAGACAGGCTCCAAAACAGGGCCAGATCCAGCAAGAAACTACGGGTGTTGATTGCTTATCATCTAAGAAATGGGTGGGATGGGATAGGGAATCACTCTTAAAAATTCCTTACTGAGGTAAGGAATTTTTANAGAGCCTGCCTGGACGTGTTCCTGTGCAACTTGGTTTAGGTGATCCTGCTCCGGTGGGGGGATTGGACTTAGATGATCTTTCGAGGTCCCTTCCAATCCCTAACATTCTGTGATTCTGTGATTCCGCGATAAATGTCTCTGTGGCACTGGTGGTGATGGTCTTCAGGTCAGCTGTATAATAAATACCTGTAGTTGACTAGAGCATCTCACTGTTCCATTTCTCTTTCAACAGAACAGAAGGGAGAACACGATGAAACTTGTGCTGTAGCAAGTGAGTCCCAGGCTCCAGAGGGCACAAACTCAAGTAACAGAAACCAAAATAAACATTTTTATCCTTCATTACCTCCGCTACCTTCCAAGGGAGAAGATATAAACAAGCTCGGAAGTCAGATAATTAAGCTGACAGCACAGGCAGTTGCAGAACTGGAAGGGAAAAGAGCAGGTGCTTCTGGGGGGGAGCAGAACACAGTGGCTGGAGCAGAGCTTAATGGCTCATCTGAGGGAGAGTTCCCACTTTCCAGCCCTGACCCATCTGACCCCACAGATCCCTCAAACTCAGAGAATGAACAAACAGCTGAAACTGAGGCCCTGAAAGACAATGATGAAACCTCAAACAGTGATTGTGAAATTCCAAATGAAAGAGAGGATCAAAGTAGCAGCACTGTGGATGTGGCGCATACTGAGGATGCTGGAAGGCATGGAGGGCTCAGTGTTACAACTGCACACACAAATAACAGCTCTGAGGAGCACCCTGAATCTGAAAACAAGAAACCATCTGATCCTGCTGAAAACTGTGAATATTTGGATAACAGTTTGGCTTGAGGTAAGAAATTGAGGCCCTCGAGCACCTCACTAATCCTTTCACAGTGTCTGTGCTGCTGCAGATATCATCAGTGAAATAGTGTGCTGTAGGGTTGATTTTTACATTGAACTGTTAATATCTGTCTAATAAAGATGTTTTTCTGTTAGTTTTGGCTACCATGTTCCAAAAATATAAATTATTTAAGGGAAAGAATTAGTGATGAGGTTTAATCATGTTGGGTTTTTGTAGTGATTTAAAGTTTTTACATAGATTGATGTAATTTATATTAGTGTAGCAAAAAGGCCAATGATAATGACCTACCATATTATCGCTAGGTTTCTGTAACGTGTATGGTCCTAGTGCTGGACTGTATCTTAATGGTTAGAAGTGTCTTCCAAGGATGATAAATTGAGAAGCATTTTAAGGCTGCAAGCTTTCGCTTGGTTCTCAGACTGCACTGTATTTCTCTTTACATATAGTGACTGTAAGTACATCCTTAGAATAAAATCACTATTCCCTTACAGGAAGTTTCTGAAAGTCATCCCTACATGTATATAGTTCTTTCATTACAAACCTTTATATTGTCTTAAATGTATAATTTTTTTTCCTTCCCTTTCCCAGCTCATCTCATGAAAATGCAGGGAGTTATTTCACCAGATACTGAGAACCCAGTTTAGTGAAGCTGTGAAGGAAACATCATCGGAGAAGCCAAAAGTCTTTCTGTGAGCAAGAAGGACAGCAAGAGGAGAACCAGTGATGCCCTGTCCACCTACTTGGCGCTCTCAGTTACTGGAATTGCATTTCTCAACCTACAGGAGCTGGAACAGCCCTCGGGGCTGAGTAACGGGTGGTAGAGTTCAGCCGACTTCATCTGTGCCCTTCTTTTTAAAGGAATCTGTGTCTCTTTTCATATCTTTTGGACTTAAGGGTAATTCTTCCTTTCCTCCTCATTTCACCAGTCTATGGTGTGGTAGATGGTTTATTTGCATTGTTGCTGCTCTCTTAAACTTCTTCCCTTGTTGATGTAGTCACAGGGAAACATTGTTTTAATAATTGGAGAAAAGGGAGGCTGCTGTGTCATTCCCAAGCTCCCTCCTGATGCTGGAGCCATGCCACTGTGCTCTTAGGAAGGCAGCAACATGGGAATACTTAATGTTGAAGTCAGCAGCTGTTGGAGAAGCAGAGGCATGTCCTTCCTCTCCTGTTTGTAGCATAAGGAATACTCTCTGCAGCTGTGGAGCTTCTATGGGCCAGCAGCCATCAAGGCAATTTTTCTGCTGGCTTGGGACCTAATTGTCTGTAAATGTTCATTTCTCACTCCTAGAACTTGAAACCAATCAGAGAGAATTAAACCAAATTTAATAAAATACTACTAATAAAAAGGAGATTCCCTCCCAGATTGGGTCCTTCTTTGACAAATAACTGCCAGCTGCAAAGTTTTACAGCCCACTTGTCAGCTACTGAATAAACAGAGTTTATATTAGCAGTACTGACAAACTCTTCTGTATGTGGAAGATGAGCTAGCAGGTGCTGCCATAATCAAGGTGTCAGAGTCCATGAACAGTTTGTATTCAGCAGAAGAAAGGCTGTATGTAAATTATTACATATAAATATAAGGAATGATAGTGGGAAGGTGAAAAATGTGGCTTGTCTCTGTTCTCATGTGCTTTCCCTGGCAGGTGTATTCATGTAACCCTTTCAGTATCTGTCTGCAGGCAATAAAGCCACACTCACAGTGCTCCTCAAATATGTTTCCTTTCTCTTTAAAGGGAATTTGGCACTGCAGCATTTCACTTGATATACCAAGCAGCAACCCTTAAGAACAAAAACTATCTGTATATTTAAGTGTATTAGGGGCATGAAGCAGTAAAAACTTTTTCTTTTGTTATCCTGATCACCATTTAAGTTCCTCATCACCTGAGAACCCAAAAAGAGTTAAGTATTTGAAAAATTGTTATGCTGTTCCCATTAATTGTGACTGACTGCATTATTGACTCATTTATATGACAATACTGACAAGTCAGAAGAGAAATAGCTGCAGAAACTGAAATCTCCAGGAGAATGTGGCAGGATTTTTTTCCTTTAATGCTTGAATGTCACATGAAGTAGCATTTTATTCAAGATGTATTATTTTCCATCTTTCCCAGACTAATCCTGTGCAGAGCTAAATATCAATGCAGTCAGAACTGAGGCAAGCAAATAAGGTCAAGATTTCAGGTAGCTGAGCTCAGAAATGTTGAGGCCGTTACATTTCTTTCCTGTCCTGCGTCTTTCCTGGCCCGGTTGTGTGAGTTGCCATTTTGCTCCTTGTCCCTTAGCAGCCAATTAACGCTATTAATTAACAAGAGCTTGGTGTAAAAATTCCAACAGATAGAAGCAGTGCTGGACCAACAGCTTCTTTGTGCCTCATTCATTGATTCTTTTTAGTATGTTTTTTCAGTGAGAACATAGTGATGTGCAACCCAACAATTAAGACATCTCAGTCATTATCCTCACACCATTCTCCCTCTTTGGTGCCATTTTTATACCTTTGCAATCATTAAATTCCATTGATATATCTAGATCTCTGGAAACCTCATTTTTAGCGCTATATCACTACTGGAATACTGTCCCTCTCCTTTCTGCCCTGTTGAATGTGTATTTTAGCTACATTTTTAGCCTTCTCCCAGCAACAAAAGACTTCAAAGCCAGGAGACTTGTAAAAGTAAGACATCTTTGCTGCACTATGTGATAACTAATTGAATGTTCTTGTCAGTATCTTCTTTGGATATTGCTGTAATTGATTTTGTGCTGTTAGAATGATGATGATTTTTATTTTTATTTTTTTCCCAGTGAATTAATTAGTGTTTTGTTGTGGAATCAACACTGCTTTAGGTTTTTCAGGGAGGGGTGGTTTTGTTCTGTTTTGTTTTAGACTTGTGTTGCCTTTTTCTAGGACTCTAGAAATGCAGAAATCTCATCCAGACATAGAAGCCTTTTTGGTGTTGGGCTCTGGGGAAGCAAACTGGGAAGGGAATGTTGTGGCAGGGGTATGGAGAAGATGCATTTCACAAACTGATTTTAAGGAGATTGTCTCGCCTAAAAGTGGATTCATGCATTATCTGTGAGAAGGATTTCATTTGAAAGTACAATGTTGTGGATATTTGAAAAACAATGTTCACTGAATTTGTAAAATAAGTGTGTGAAAATGCCAGATTAAGAAGAATCTTTTAGAATGCTGCTTCTTTTCTAAGTGAGACTATTTTTAAGCATTTGGGAATTTGTATAATAAAGACAGTGGAATTTCTTTAATCCATATGAGCTCAGGAATGTATTTCAAATCTTAACTGAGATTAAGTTGAAAGTCTGCTACATTTCTAAAAGATAGGATTTTGTCTACCAGTTTCTGTTTTGTAGTTTTACTTTCTAAATTATGCAGTTTAGTTTATTTGCAAACCTCTCTTTTGTTGCTGCCTGGATTAACTGCAGCACATGGTTCAACTATATTAATACATTTTGTCATCTTTTAATAAAAACACTTCCTGATATGCTTTTTCTACCTGCTTGTTTCCTTTTCATAGTATCAGATGAATGATAGTCATGAGGTAGCATTTTAGTATTTTCAGTGAGTTGTGTTATATTTAAAAAGTAAAGCTTTATTGAGTGAGAGTTTTAAGACTGAAAATTATCTGGCTTAAATCTTCTCACTGTCACTTCTCCCAGTCTAAACTGACTGATTTACTTCCTGCATTTTTGTATGAAGGAACATGCTCAGTATTTTTTGAAAATGATATGTATCTCTGATCTGCCAACTTCATCATCGTTGTCTAAGTAGCATTCAAACTTGTATATACAACTTAGTTACTGACAGGCACAAACTAGGGGCTCTAGGGAATTTTTGCTGGGGGGTGATGGTAAACTGGAATATTTCTTTTAAGTCTGCTTTCAGATGTAAACAGTGTGACTTAGCCATGTGGACAACTTAAAATAGTTAAGAAGCTTATACATGTTTGAGAATAAAATCTGGAAATTGAAGTAGAATAACGTAATGGTTCTAAAGTTTGAAACAGAGATGTCTGTACTTTCCCTTATTTTTAGGGGAACTCCATTACCCAGGTCTTGCAACACAATACCCAACACTGTTGAAAGTGTAGAGATCTTCTTACTTTTCAGATTTGCAGCTAAATGCAGGACAGCGTCTAACGAGAGGCAGTTTCTTTACTTATTCGTATTAACTTTTTTTTCCTTTGATATCTAACTTACAAACCTTTACGAGCCCCTTATGGGGCCCAGGCTCTTTACAGACCATCGACCGTACCCGTTAGCAATCTTACTTACATGCATTCAGCTCCCAAACTGCATAAGAGGGAGTCTTTTCTCTTTGAGAAAATACATCACAATGTTGAGTTGATGCTGGTTTTATTGATGAGCTTACAGAAAAGAGGCTCTACAAAGCAATACACATTTCTTAGATGAGCAAGCAAATGGAAATGGAAATCCTTAGCTGTGTATGCTAGTGGCCAATGACCCAGCCTGAGATACTTTGTGCTGCCCAGGCTGTAGCCAGCTTGTTGGTCTTCAGTTAAGCCTGGTTCTATGCTCATTGTTTGAGCCCTCTTTTTTTCTTATCTGTAACCTGAGACAGTTTCTCTTCCCACAAGTTCTTGTTGCATATTCCAATCACACAACAAGCCAGACGTTTTCCAGCATTTCCATTTTCCAGACTGGCCTTATTGTTACCCTTGCCCATGTCGTCTTCCTGCTCATGGATCACAATGGATCTGCCCATAATGGAATATGGACCAAACATAGTGGCAAAGAGATTTGGTTTGTATTTTCTGATTTTGCCTTCTTTAGGAAAAAAGTTGCCAAAATCCCCTGGGTGACGAGGGTGGTTCACGCTGAAAGGGTTATAGTGTCCCCCTGTAGAATCACAGCCGTTGCTGAGGTCCCCAAGCTCATGGATATGAATAGCTCTACCAGAGTGATTACCATCCAGTGGAAATCCATCCAAGTAAAAAATGGCTTCTAATCTTCCATATGAGTAAGGCTGCCTGAATAAGACTTGTCCAGTCACTTGTGGCTTGTCAGCATCTATTTTGGAGCTGGGCTTCATTTCACAAGTGGTGTAAATCATCCCTTCGGTCTCGTTACCGGGCATCACCGGATAGAGCAAATTCTTCCAGAGGTCGTTCACTTTTTTCTGTATGTCATGAAATGACTCTTGGCTTGGATCAGTTTCTTTGTCTGTCATGACGCCAGGGGCAGACAGGGCAAGCCCGGTGACCAGAGAAAGAAGCAGGAGCATCTTGGCAATTCAGAGCCTGCAAAAGGTACAAGGAGCTACAAAGAATTAAGGGCTTTCTGCAGCAGCGTGGCTGGAGAGAGGCAGCCTGTGGCAGCGCTGGGCAGAAGAGCTGGAGCATGGTCCCCCTGGACTGCTCCTTTCCACATCTGCCTGATTTGATGAAACTACATCAGAATGCATGTTTAAACATATACGACTGACACCCATGACTAAAAGAAGTACTAGAGATTTTATATTTTACACTACGTCTTGATCTTAAAAACTACCTCTTTTTCCCCTGCAGGAAGCAAGTAAGCCAAGTGCTGCTTAATCGGTTTTTGAGTTTATGTTGAGACTTTTCTCTTACTACAAATTCCAGCAAGGCAGTTTGCCAGGAGGCTCTTTTCAGTCCATCTACTTAACCGCTAGTTAGGCATTACAAACAAAAAGCAAAAATCCAGCGAGTTGATTACCTTGTAGAGTTGATGCAGAGCCCCTCAGTAGTAGCTCTTTGCCCAGATGTGATCAGGAGGGAAGGCAGAGCTGTGTGAAGCCGATGCTTATGGGAACTGCGTGTTTGTGTCAAAGTTAGGTAACGCTGGCTCAGGGGAGGCGGTACTGGGAGAACTGCAGCGAGGGGGGGGGAGCGGGGCTGGGCAGGGAGGCAGAGGGGAAAAGTTGTAGGCATCTTTCATTTTGGGAAAAGTGAACACTTTGTCTCTTCTCGGTTAGTTTGTTAGTCTGGATCTCAGTCCTCACTGATGTTCCAAAAAAAAGGAAAAAAGTTATCAAGCTTTTAAATTTGTCCTCCTTTTGATGACTTCATGTGCTTATCTAAAACAAGCTACGTTCAACATGCAGCGAAGGGAGAGGAAAGAGCTTTATTAAGGCACAGTTGGGCAGTTTGCTCACTTACGTGCTGGTTGTCATGGAGCTGGTTTGCATTTTTAGTTCTCTATTAGTCAAAATTGAAAGTGGTGCTTGAGCAATATGAACTGTTCTACTAAAGTCTCTGTGGTTTTAAAACCTGAAGGGCAGAATTGAAACTGTCGAACACTGAGGTACATTTCAGTGATGCTTCTCTGCAAAATGTTAGGACTACTGTCTGCTGCTTTACTTGCCATCTTACCTGCTCCACTGAAGTAATTCTTTTCTTCTTTTGTCAAGAAAGCAGTGATTTCTTTCCAAAGAGAGAAGTAAGCGGTACTGAGAGTGCAACACCAGGCTGAGGCACAGAGAAACTGTCTCCCAGAAGGTTGCTGGAGCATGGAGAGTTCACATGTGTTTCATCTTCCCATGAACTAAGAAATGCTCTCCTCTTGGGGACATTGCCCTGCCCACAGCGCTTCCCACTGTCATAGCTGAAATGTGGTTTCAGCTGTCACAAGAGCAATTTAACAGGCTGAGATTTCTGTAGAGAGAATAGTAGCTCTTGCTACTTGGGAACAATTCTCAAAGCAAGAAAATTGCAAAGAAAATCCTTTTTCCCAGTTCAAGTCTCCTGCCAGCTGGGTAAGGAATGTGACTATCAGCTTCTGGAATAGTAAAGTTGTGTGTGTTAATCTTACTGCTGTCGTATTCTACGCCAGATCTGACATACTCAGTTATCTGACAGATGAGGTATTTTCTTTCTGTATGAGGGAGAGCAGAGCTGAAGGGGTGTCCTCTACTTGGATCATTGGCTAGGGGCTGGAAATAGAGTTAAGTTTTGCTTGGGATATTGAATATGTTACTTTAGTTGCAGGCTTCAGCGCCTAATCTGTGAATTGGCACAACTAGGATTTCTTTTTTTTCAGGTGTTTGTGAGTTGTTCAGATTACTGTGCTCATGGGAACATACAGCATTCAGTGGAAACTGAACTCTTAAGACCGAGAGTCAGGGTCACCCATCACCCCAAGCCTGACACAACCTCCTTTGCAGTATTTTCCCAAGTTCATTTACTGGCAGTCTCTGAGCTGGGGAAATCCATGCTTGCAACATGGTAATACTATGAAATTGCTCAGCTTTCAAGCATTTGAAAGAAGTAAAATGTTTTATAATCAGGTTTTATAAATATATGCCAAAAAAGCTCAGCTAACAACTAGTCAAATGCGAGGTGGAATGGTTTAAGTTTGTAAAATGCAAGAAGCAACTGTCCAGTCTAGGTACTATTAGAAAAAAATTTTATTGGCACATAAACCTACTTTTTAAGGGGATGTGATAAATAGAAGACAGAAAGGAGCATCGTTCATGGTTTACTCCTTGAGTCACAAACTAATGGACTGCAATTGAGTTTAACTCTTCTGCAAGGAAATTTCCAAGTCAGCAATCAGTGCTCAAAAAAAAGAATTTTAAAGCTTTAGTTGAATTATAAGGCATTTTGAAATAAGAATTAGGGTCAGAATTTTAGTGGGTTTAAATACAACAATGCTGCTGACTTCTGTGGCATTTGTGCTGCTTTACACCAGCTGGGATTCTGTCCCTGAAAAAACCCACCTTGAAAAGCCCAAGGTGTTTGCTGCAAAGCTGGTTTTTGATGTACTGCACATGCAGGAACGAAGCAGAAGTGTGTAAAGGAGATGATCAAAGGGGCAGAAAGGACTGCAGCAAAGCTAAATGATGTATTTGTAGTGCTCTGCACTTCAGAGAATGAAAAGGAAATACTTGCTGTGGGCTGCTGTCAGAAAGATGTATTTTGAAAAGGAGAAGGGCTGATAACTACAAGAAATGCAATTGCCAGGGTGATTTGGCATTCAGGCTGGGTCTGAGAGATGGAAGTCACTAAGTACTAACCAGGTATGTCATTGAAGTCTGTTGTTACCTGCTGCTTATGTTTTCGTTTTCTGGTTAGAAGGAGGTGCCAAAAAATGGGCTAACAGCCTTTAAAGCAGACAGCGGCTCATGGGAGAAGAGCCCACAGTGACCTAACCAGGCACTTGTGTTAAAATGCCTTTTTACAAAACAGACTTCTCCTTCTGTCACAGCTGTACAGGATCCATTGTTTTCTGAATTTCATGAGATGTCCTGGAGTCTCCCGAGCTGTGCAAGACAGTCATCAAAGCAACTTCTGCAAGGCTCTGTAGACCGCATAGAAAAAGCAGATGTAGCTTTACTTATGGGCTTTACAATGGACTTTATACACGGCTCTGCTCACAAGTTCTCAATCCATACTATGAGCTTCAGGGTTGGTTGGTGGGTTTGTTTTGTGGTGACACTGTCTCATTACATCACTCTGCTGTTTAACTTAACATCATTTGATTTGTCCAGCACAGAGTTAAACGTGATGAAGAAACACTGCATAGGAGAGCATCTTTTTGTACCAAGCAGTACTTGTGTCTCCAGCAGTTGGATCTGCTCTCAATGATTTTGCGGTAGAATGATTCTCTATAAAAATGACACCCAGTAAATGGAGGTTTTACATCTTCTGCAGTGGGTGATGGAGTTGACTGCTTTTCTTCATGTATGGCTGAGGCTGGAGCCACTAAAAAGGGGGTGATGTTTGTAGCCTGAGGAAAGCACAGTCAAGATCGTTGGAAAGCTAACCTGCTTCTTCAGTTTAGGGCACTTTCTGTCCTTTCTGAGCCAAGGTCCCAGCCTGGGACCAGTTATGCTGGGTGGGTCATCAGGGAGCAGCAGAAACACCCAGCATTTGTTGGTGTGTGGGAGTTACCTGCTTGCTGTATAGAGACTGCAGGGCACCAGAACTTCTGCATGTTGAGTTTGGCATGGTACCGTAGGTGCCCTGTGCAGCAGCTGCCTACAAGCACAGCATGAGCCTCCCGAGATGTCCAGCATGTCCTGGTTCCTGCCTGTGGGTCTATGGGCAAAGCCTGCAGTGCTGATTTCCAGCTGCAGAGCTACAAGCAGTACTACCGAGCCAGGCAGGATTTAGGAAGCAGAAATGCTGTCAGGGTGTCCACAAAGGTGCAGTGACTGTTCACTGCCTCTTGTGCTGCCCGACACAGCCTGTTGATGTCTAGTGGAGCTCTGGTGCTCCTGAGGAAGAGGCTTCGTCCTGGGCTGAGCAGTGTTGGCCTGCGTGGTGAGCACCGGCTGGCGCTGGGCTGCACACAGCACCTTGTCCCGCAGAAATCACGGTGCAGGAACTTGCTTTCAATTGCTATAAGGAGGAAAAAAAGAAAAGAAAAGAAAATGAAAAATCTCACTGTAGCAAATGGGAAATCTGTTCCTCGTCTAGGCTTACTCTTCCTGTTTATCCTTGTTTCTTGATTTGGTGTTTCTATTTAAAGAAATGAAGATACTTAGTGCCTGAGATAAGCATCCATTTATAATATTCTTGCAAAAGAGCTATATGCATTTCCAACTTTTCAGGACATTACCCATAAAAAATCAAGTAAAATAAAGATACAAAAGGGAAACAACACTGTTCTCTATGGGGAATAATTTCTCTTGAAAATAGAAGATCATGCAACTGTCAAACTACTTTACATCAGCCAATTTTAAAAATTCTTGAAATTCTTTTTAATAGCTTGAGAAGACATCATTTTATGACAGTGAGGGAGAGAAAGTGTAAGTAAGCTTTTTGAAAAAAATCCATTTGAAACTCATTCTAGGTCTGTCAACCTAATTTAACACAATTTCATCTTCACATGTGGATATAAAGTATAAATACATAACATAAAAAGTAGGGAGGGAACCCAGCTATTAGATAATTTAGGCTATTATTTGGGTTTGCATTAATTCCCTGATCCTTTATTAAATGTTTATCCTTTCTGCTGAATAGCATTAATCTGAAGAGGGGTTTTCTGTTCCAGAGGAGGAAAGAAAGAAACACCAGACTTTCTTTACGTTCAGTGTCCAATGGCCATAAATGGAAATATCTTGGGTTTTTTATTCCAATGTGCATGTTGCGCACACTGGGCATATTTGCACAGCTTCAACATTGCGTGTAGCTTCAAGTCAAAGCTCAGGAGCCACAGGGAGGTTGGGCCAGTAAGTCAGATACATGAACAGCATTTGCGTACAAATAAATAAATTCAAAACAATCTCTCTTTTTATGACATTTAATAACAGGTGTCTCAGAATTCTAATGAACTGAGTGTGATTTTCAGGTATTCCTATTCTTCTAGCGTACTAAAGAGACACAACCATTGATAACAGGTTAGTCCCTGCCTTCTGCTTCTGTACACTGCAGTGCTTCTACATTGTCACTGCTGGGTGGGAAGATGGGCTTGTGGGTACTGACAGCTGTCAGGTGCTTCTTGGGAGTGGTAGACTTGAGGCCTCCTACTCGAGTAGGAGGCAACAGGACTTCCCAGAACCAAAAAGGGAAAGATCAGTTCCTTCCCACAGGAACAAGCCCAGGCCTGGCCCTGTCCTCAGGAGCACGTCTGCAAGGTAAGAGAGGACAGGTCAGAGCCACTGCAGGAAACGGGGATGGAAGCAGGCAGGAAAGGAGGAGTTACAGATACTTTTACAGGGAAAACATTTAAGAGTCCCAAAAGTGGCCTGATCCTTCTTCACACATTTCACTTTAGCTTATGTTTATATGTAAAGGATCAGCCCAGTTTCACTCAGGCAGCAGACAGTATTTCAAATAAGAGAGTTTAAACTCCTTTGATTTGCTTATTGCAGTATAGATACACATAAAGCTTTATTTGAACAAAACATAACCCATTATTCTCTTTAAATAACCTCCAAAATTTATTTGAAAGGCTGTGTACAGTTAAAGAGTAGGAGGAAATGAAATTGTGCAAAGAAATACAAGTTGTTTTAAAGAATGCTGGGGAAGTGGTGATGTGTCCGCTCACGATATCCATGTTAAGGAGGCCTGGAAGGGATTTAGACACTATCTATATCCAACCATATCAATGAAAATAATGACTTAAGCTTGTCTATCCTATTCTTAAAACCCATCATTGATGAAGGATCTACCATCGCCATGGTTTGACTATCCTTTCTTTTACAGATTTTTCTGCTCTCCAGACTGGTTCTCACTGCAGATTAGACCCGTTGTCTTGGTTGTATCCACTACAGACATGGGGGCAGATTATTCTCTTTGCAACTGCCTCATGCAAACTTGAGCGTTTATTTCCATATCAATGGTCCTTCCCTCTTTCAGCTAAACAGTCCCAATTCTTTTAAGCTTTCTTCCTAATTTTTGTAGGCTCCTATGTTGAATAGATCACCTTTTCCTATGGACTGTGCACCTCTTTCTGGAAGAGAAGTGCACAAACATCTCAGCGTGTCAGCAGTCCAGCGTGGACCACTACTGCAGTCTATATTACTCTCTGTATCATAATGTGATCTTTGATCCCTTCCTGCAGAACTGCTGTCTATGCAATTGTTTCCATTTTATATTTCTTTAGTTGGCCCTTCCTGCCAAATATGGGATTTTATCTATGTCTTAATGGAGTTACCTCCTCTTTTTTTATTGCCCTCACTCCTTATTTTTTCTCCAGCTTGTCACTAACACTTTGAATTTTAATCCTTCCCCACAGTTTATTTACAGCCCTTCCAGCTTGGTGTCAGCTATGAATTTAATCAGTTTAGTTTTTGTTCTGTCATCCAAGTCATTAACAGAAGGGCTGAATAAAACAAAATCATAGACAAACTTCTGTGCCCGAGGCAGGCTGCTCACCCCATTGGGAACTGACTGGTTTCCAGACTGGGTGCATATTTCCCACTGTCTCTGTAACTGCTTTATAGGAGTGTGATCGAGACAATGTTTTTCCCCCAGCTTGTGTGTAAGAATGTCATGTGAGATAATAGTTAGGATATTTAGTGAAGCAAGTAAAGTTAAGATAAACATCTACTTCTCTTCTATATGCAAGACTCGTTATTCTCTCTGAGAAAGAAAAGAAAAAGTTTCTGATGTCTTTCATTTATTTACCTTTCTGGCTTTCAGGTGAATGCAAAAAGTTTGTCTCTTTCAGTGGTTTCTCTGTGGCTGTGACTCCTGGATTGGGTCTCACCTATCCTCCTTGAATCCTCAGCACCTCTTTGTACAAGTCTCCCGAGTGTCTTCATTACAATTGCCAGTACCGTCAGGCACAACTCACCGCAGCCAGGAAAGCTATACCCATTCCGATGTGTTAATGTAGACTCATGTGTGCATGTCAAGTTACTAAATAAAGTGAAAAAATATGAGGGTTTATTTACAAACTCAGGAGGATTTTGGTACTCCCTTGCTACAGACAAGAAGCCTCCCATTAGCACTTAAATTCATGGTGACACCTGCAAGGACCAAAGGCTCTGCTTTGCAGAAGGGCAAGCTAGAGTTCAGAAGAGGCTGAGGGCAATCATGTTTTATGATGTCAAAGGCCTACCTGGCTTTGATAGCAGACAGCAGTTCCTGCTTTGATAGGAGCCTAACAGCAAGCACAGTTGTATGTGGAGGCAGGTACTATTGTCTAGCAACTACGAAGGGCAACAGCTCTGGGCCTTTGCTGAACTCAACACTCAGCAGCAGCTGGGAGGTTCCTGAGGAGGTTTTTCATCCTTGAACATGGCAGGGTGCAAGGGAGCAGGCTGAATTCCTGGATGCTTTCTCAGAGCAGGTATTTCACCATAAATGTTGTGGTATGCTACTATGAAAAAAGAAAACAAGTACAGCTTACTGTTGCATACCATCACCTTTGAAAACCCTGTGTAGTTCAGGGCTTGAACCTCTGAGTGCTTTTCAAAGCAGTTTGTGGTAAAAAAAACAAACCACATTGCATTTGTATCTTTCTGAACAGCAGAAAAAATAATGCATTTTTTTTGTAGAGTAAAAATTGTTTTTCTGGTGAAGTGGCTCCCCACCTTTATAGCCATATTTATTCTAGTGGGTTGATTTTTGTAAGCATAACTGAAACCCTGGGAGGCTAATGAAGTTTAACAATGTGTATTAATTATATCCGCTTTTGTCGTCTCAATGAGAACATGGGATTCTAAATCCTATTTACAATCTGAAATTTCAGAGGTTCCAGCCCGTCATCTGACCTTAACATCTCTTAGTTTCATGAAGCTTGCGTAAGCCTGTGCACATATTTAAGTTCCCCTGTAGAGAATGGTTTTGGACATCAAATGTTCAGGGATTAGGAATGTAAGAGTTTTTTACCTTGTTTAAAATCACTTTGACATTTTAGTATAAGTTATTAAGATTGTTTTCTTGAACTGTCAAATGGGCCACAGTATGGGTGAACTATTTTGAGGAAAATTGAGCAAAACCATTTTAATTTCTAAATGGCTCACCTTTAAGAATTTTAGCATAAATATTTTGCATGCTCTGAAGCTTCTATCTGAGGTAAATATTTTCACCCGCTTGGGGAAGATTAATTCCTAACTAAGTAAATAATTAAAGTCAGGGGCCATCCTGAGGGAGGGCAAGTAGGAATGGTCACTTCTTTGTGAAGATGCTGCTAGCATTGTTTATATCTGCATTTGCTTTCTTTTTTTTTTCTTCTTTTAACTGTGCAGTGGAACAGAGTTTTCCCAAATTGTGTCAGGTTTTAGGATCTCTGCAGAGCTGCAGCATGGTTCTGTGGATTCTGATTTCAGACCAGGCAAATCCCATTAGTTCCCACCCAGCAGCACAAAGGATTTGAGCATCTCTGAAGCTGGGTGTTTGGCTCTGGAAGAACAGAGGATAGAGGGGAGGTGAAGCACATGAAGGGACTGTGTTTTTATCAGCTCCTATCTATGCATTAATAAGCAAGGCTGAGAATGCCACCTGCTTACAGGAAAGCTTCCAACTCAAAAGTCATGGAGTTCTTAATAGTATTCCATTAGATATAATGAGGTATGATGGTGCAGATTTCCCCCATGAAGTTAGTACACATTTGTACAAAACAAGGCTCCTGCTGGGGTGTTTTATGAACATAGAGTCTTTCAGTTCCACTTAAATAGGATAACCATCTGTTTTCCAGGGCACATGGAGAAATCCTTGGATTGCTTGTTTTCCTACTCTTGGCATTAGGATGCCTGCAAAAAAAGAGTAAAACCAGAAATATTTCACTGTGGCCTTCTTGAAGGGAAAGCAATCCTTTGAATACATCAGAAATTGTTCTGAAAGAAGCAGGAAAAAAACAAAGGGAAAAATCCATTTTCTTTGTCCTCTTATTTTGTTACAAACCTTCCTTCCATCTTCAGCCTCCAGATTTTCCTCCCATGAGTTGGCATCTGTTTTGTAACTTGCAAGACTTTATTCCCCAAACCTGCAGATGTTATTAAAACGGAGGATTATAAGGGTTATGTAGTATGTGGTAGAAGTCAGATACAGATTGGATGTTTTTGTTAGAGGATTACCAAATTTTGTTAACAAGAGTGTACCTGGGTAATTCCACTGGAAGCTCTGCTGCGCTTGTTATGAAACATCTCTTCCTCAAGCCGATACAGAGCTGCACCTTAGCAAAGTTTACTTCTCTAACCATGCTGAGGATAGGCCATGCTTGTGAAGCATAAAGCTGAATGAGAAGCAGCTGATAGAATTGGGGTTGTTTAGCCTGGAGGAGTCTGAAGGGAGACCTTATCGCCCTCTGAAACTACCTGAAAGGAGATTGGAGAGAGGTAGGGATCAACCTCTTTTCCCAATTAACAAGCAATAGGACAAGAGGAAATGGCCTCAAGTTGCACCAGGAGAGGTTTAGGTCGGATATTAGGAAAAATTTCTTCACAAAAAGGGTTGTGCAGCACTGGAACAGGCTGCTCAAGGAAGTGGTGGAGTCACCATCCCTGGAGGGATTTAAAAGATGTGTAGACGTGGCACGGTTTAGTGTTGAACTGGCAGTGCTGGATTAACAATGGTTGGACTTGATGATTTCAAAAGGTCTTTTCCGACCAAAATGGTTCTGTGGTTCTATGAATTATTGCAAACAATGCTTAATGCCTTCACTGGAAAAAGTGTAGTGGTCGTGGCAGAAAGTATTTCATCTACAATAAAATGCCAAATATTCCAATGTCTTGTTCACTTGAGAATCCTTTTCCACTGCTAGCACACATTACAGTCAACAAAATGAAGCACATACTTCATTTGCCGATTTCAGTGTTAGCTTTAAATATGGTGAAAATATCTAACACTTTTTATAGCTTTTTATAACTGGCATATCGTTACTACATAGCATTTAGGCTCTTAAGCAAACTTGTTGCTCCCAAGGTATGAGACTTTGATGCCATATAACTAACTCTCTTAATGCCAATACATTGGTGTGTTTGCGAGTGAGGTGCTAACTCAAGCTAGTGAAGCTAAAACAAGAAATCAGAGGAGAACATCAACACTAAAAAAAAAATTTTAAAAATCTGACTTTAGACCCACCATTTTCTCACAGTGATGAACTTGTTTAACTAAGGCCACCCAAGAGCTACTGAGGAGGTAATTTCTATAGGCTCTTCATTTAAGAGGAGGGTGAGACAAGAAGCTTCTAGCATTTTGCATAAGGACCTGTACCCTGCTGTGGTGGGTTAACTCTGATGGGCAGCTCAGACCCACCCAGCTGCTGACTCCTCCTCAACAAAATGGGAGAGAGAACTGGAAGGGCAAAAGTGAGAAAATACATGGATTGAGATAAAGACAGTTTCATATAGTGGAGATAAAAAAAACCCCAAAAGGCAAAGACAATGTGTGATGAGTAAGCAATCACTCTCCACCAGTAGACTAGTGTCCAGCAGTCCCTGAGTAACAGCAACTTTTTAAAAACCTTCAGCTCCTAGGTTTATTGCTGAGCACAACATCATATGGTATGGAATATCTCTTTGGTCAGTTGGTGTCAGCTGTCTCGGCTGTGTCCCCTTCAAACTTCTTGTCCACCACCAGACTACTCCCTGGAGTGGGAGCAGAGTAAGTAGCAAAGGCCTTGATGCGGTGTAAGCACTGCTCAGCTATAGCTAAAACATCCCTGTGTTATCAACACTTTTTTTGTTAAAAAATACAAACCACAGCACCATACAAGCTACTGTGAAGAAAATTAACCCCACCCCAGCCAGACCCAGTACACCTGCAAGGCTGGATGCTGGCATAGCCTGTACTGGAAGGGAAAAGAGAAAGCAGATTTGTCAGGCACAACTAATGTGGTTTGCAGTTCTGAGACAAAAATGAAAGCCATTGAATAAAGACTTTGTTTTGTACTTCTAGGTGCACAATTTCTTCCGCTACAGGGCTGAATTAGCACTGCTGTGATAATAAAGTCCACTTGATTTGTCTGAGCAGACTCCTAATCACTTAATAAATCACTCAAAAAATTATTTGGTAGAGTGGTAAATTATTAACTGGCTGGAGATCCAGCAAGCAGCAGCTGTTTCATACTAGAAACTTGACTGGGAGAACTGGCCCAAGAAAGCCCATGTTCAGTGCCAGAGCTATGGGTTGGGGTTGTTTTTAAGTTGTTTTTTCCACTTGTCACCACAGAGAAGGGAGAATTTGGCCCCATGTATATTATTTTAAAGTGCAATTAGTGGCATAAATGAATATTTAGTATTTATATTGTATTTATGTATTTCCTAGATGTGAATTACTCATACAGTTCCACTCTGAATCTGTTCATCAATCAAATTCTTGTGTTTTTTCAGTTTATTAAAATCCAGTTGTATGTTTCTGCAGGAAGGACAAGTATCTTTTGCCTTGGCTATGGACATTCACTCATGTTTCTGACTAAGATCTAAGATGGCACAGTAGGATTCTTAGTTTATCTTCTGATTTAATGGATAATTTCAAATTTAAAGATTGCCCTTACAGTATCCAACTGGATGAAGATTTTAAAATCAGCTTTGGGATCAAAAGGTAAATCTCTCTATAAGGCAGAATAGAGGATGCACACTATATGCAATCACGTAGTTACATAGTTCCTTATTATAGCAATATAATCTGATTTTTCATGCAATATCACAGAATCACACAGAACGGGTAGGGGTTGGAAGGAAGCTCTGGGGGTATGATCCCTCTCTGGGCAGCCTGTTCCAGTGCTCCCTCATCCTCACAGTAAAGAGATTTTTCCTTATGTTTAGACAGAACTTCCTGTGTTCCAGTTTGTGCCCATTACCTCTTGTCCTGTTGCTGGGCAGCACTGAAAAGAGTCTCGCCCCATCCTCTTGACACTCGCTCTTTAGTTTTTTATAAGAATTGATAAGATCCCTTCTCAGTCTTCTCCAGGATAAACAGACCCATGCCTTGCAGCCTTTCCTCATACAAAAGATGTTCCAGTCCCCTAATCATCTTTGTAGCCCTCCATTGGACTCTCTCCAGTAGTTCCTTGTCTCTCTTGAACTGGGCAGCCCAGAACTGGACACAGTACTCCAGATGGGGCCTCACTAGGACAGAGTAGACAGGCAGGAAAACCTTCCTTGACCTGCTGGTCACGCTCTTCTTAATGCACCCGAGGACTCCATTGACCTTCTTGGCCACAAAGGCACATTGTTGGCTCATGGTTAACCTGTTGCCCACCAGGACTCCTAGTTCTCCCTCTACAGAGCTGCTTTCCAGCA
>VYZX01033162.1:15936-38346 GCA_013401335.1 Brachypteracias leptosomus | reverse complement strand
CAGATGTGGTCTCACCAGGGCATTTTTTTCATAATTATCAATAGCTTGGAATTACAACAGCTGGAAAACTGCAGGATAGAGTGAGATTCACTGGCATGTTATTCTATAGAAACTTGCCTGATGCTTCTTTACACTTGCTCTGAACTACCAACATCACTTTAAAGCCACCAAATCCACACTTAAATCTTTCCAGCACATTAGCACAAGACACACCTGTAATCTAAATGAAAAAGTGGTTGATGACCATTCCATTCAGGAAGTACTCTAAAACATTTTAACACATGCAGATTGCTGCCCTCCTCATTCTAAATGAGGTTTAAAAAAAAAAAAAAAAAAAATTAGCAATACTTTAGATTTTTTCAGGGTGTGTCTTCAGACATAGGTTCAATGGCACATATTGTACTATGGAAACCTCAGATACAAAAGATTAGAGTATCTTAGCCTGTGGTATTACAGCAGTACTGGATAAGATTTTTAAAAATAAATACATTATTTTAAAACAGTTTTCTTTAGTTTATTTCTCAAGACTTACTTTAAATCTAGCAGTGAAGAAGATGCTAACAATAAATCAGGAAAAGCAGAGCAGTATTATTATTTAATATCTCAGGGAAAAAAGACCACTCTAGAGCCACACAACTCTAAACCCAAAAATCTCTTACATGCAACTAGAACATAGTTAGCTGGAATCCAAAAAGAGGATTTTTCACACTTAGAGAAAATTAAACATGATAGGCTGACATACTGTTCATTCTAAAACTCTTGGTATCTCAAACATCCTTTTAAAAATAGGCAGACAATAAATATGTATTTCATACTGTAACTAGCACCTGCATGTCCAGCCTACTCCTCTTGTGCTTGGGTTTATGGTACATGCCATTGGAAGAGTCAGCATTAATTATGCTAATCACTCAACTATTTTCAGTATTAAAGTTACAAGATTAAATATATTTTAGAGCAATTTTCAAATAAAACAACACTTCAACACTGCCATCTTTTGGCAACTGAGAGATATTTCTGCTCAACATGCAAGATAATGTCTGATCAGAATAAAAATCACCCACCTTTTTATAAACTATTCAAGAAACAAGCATCTCAATATGCATTTGCTTTTATCCTCAATCTTGTTCATTTTATTGACTAAAAATATCACACATTTCCTTCTTCCTCTTAGAAGAGTCCTGATATGTCATGGTAATACGGCCTGCATGTTAAAGGTTTTGCTTTTATTTCTCCAAACCAAGTCAAAATGATAAGGAAATTCCTCCTATGCCTAAATACCTTTTTTTTTTTTTAATACTTTGTGATGGGCCGTGACGTAGGTGTACAGGAAACAGAAACACTAGTTCAAGTATTCACTCCACACCCCAAGCGCATACTTCCTCGGCTCCCCTCTAAGTAACCTTTGCTGCTGTAGAGGGACACTGCAGTTCAGAATAACACGGTAGCAACAGGAGAAACAAGTGAAACTGCTTTTTTTCAGCATTAGATCTCACTACAAATAAAAGTAGACATAGCCACCAAAACAACTCAAAGACCACAAACCCAAAAAACCCACCCTGTTCTGCTCTAGCTAAAATTTGTTCAAAAAATTCTGATAAGTTAGCTTTTATAATAACCAATTTTGAATTCTCCTAGAGCAAAGACTGAACCTTCAGTTTAATGTTACTGAGCCTTCTCCTCTAACACATGGTGACTTCTGAAATAACTCTTCCTGTTAACATCGGGCTGTGAGTTATTCCTTTGTAACACCAGAACTTTTGTAATGGTAAACTTGCTGCCAGATTCAAGAGCCACAAGTGTCAATGCAATGCTCAAGAATTTCGCTTTCACCCTCAGTGTTGCAGCTGCCTCACACACTCACTTGCTGGTTTTCCTGCACGCTCAGTACCACTGACAAGACTGTTTCTAGCTGGCTAGCCTCCAGCAGCCAGAGGTAGCCCACTGTGGCAAATCTTCACTCCTCCTGCTATTTTAGTCATCCTAGAATTGCTTACCTTACATACCCTCAGAGGACCATTCCTCTCCCCAACTTAAACTTATTTACAGGAAGAAAACCAATACGTAGCCCAAACAGAACCTTCTCAGCTACAGAAGGGAGAACAAAAGACCTTTGAACTTTGACACACAGCTTTATGAGTTACTGTTTTTCCTTACATCTTATGAAATAGATATACATAGAAAAGGACTGAAGATGGAATTAAAGCCAAATTTGTGTCCCAATTTAAATCCATGATCCCGAGACAACTGTTTAGCTGCCATGTAGCTTGTTCATACATGCAGTTATTTATTAATTCAGTACATTCAATAATTTAGATTAATTTTAAATTAAATAATCCAATCAATACAAAAACTTTGTTTTGCAACACATCATAAGGGACTTGATCCGTAAGCTACTCACAGGGCCCTGCCAAAGGCTTAAGGAACCAGGCAGTATGTAAAACCAGAAACTATTTACTTTAACATCTCTGATGGAAGACAACATGGACCCTCAACAATGGCCACAGGACTCACTCTTTGTGGAGAAATTAAAACCAACCATAAGTCTAAAAGAACTCAGTAAAATGACTCATTCCTCCAGCAACATAACCACAATATTTTGGGGAATGGCATGGCACAAACGTGCCACATATGAAGCATATGAAAGTGAAACAAAAAACAAACTCCCCTTGTGCAGTCAGCAGCTATCTACCCGTTTTCATATGGAGAAGCAAGGATGCACAGAGAGGGAGCAACTTGCACAGTAAGACATCCCAAACAGCACACCCAATTTGGAGCCTGAGGCTAGCAGCCTATATAAACTATTCAGCTGTTTATATGAACTACTCAGCTTTTCCTAGATAGAAAGCAGTTGAAGAATGAATCATACACACAAGCCACAGAAGATTCGCTGGTCCAAGAGTCTCACTTCTAAAAAATTTCCAGTGGAGCTAACTAGCTAGATGGTTACAGGCAACAAATGGATTAAATGGGCATCTACAGAGGAGCAAAAGGAAAAATTCCAGGGAAAGAGCTGAAAAACAGCATGATAAAGCAATCCTCAATATGACTTTCTCCACTTCCCTAAACACCTTCTTTCCCTTCTCCACAGAAAATGGCATCCACTTCGTTCCTCAGCTCGCCTCTCCTCCTCTGGTATTGCAGTTCAGAATTCCCTCAGGTCACCCCAAAACACCCCCAAACTTCACCCAGGGAGCTAGCTCCTGTGCAGGAGTCCAGCACACGCCAAAACAAAAATCTGTGGCACAAGACAGCTGCCTTATTTCTGGAGAGAATCCCTTGTGCTTCTCCTTCTCCCAGGACATGCAGCCCTGCCAGCCTTCTAATGCCTGACACTAAAACTCAAACAACTTCTATGATGGTGAATTTTTTTAAAGGTTCAAGACATGAGCTCCCCTTACCTTGCAATGAGTATTAAAGGCTGATTTTTTTTTCCATCAGTAGCAAATCACAAACAAAACTACATCACTTTGCCTGGACAGGACAACTAGCTAATTGTGAGCATCATCTTTTTTACTTCACCACTACATGCCCATGTGCTACAAAGGCTTTTGTCTTAATCAAAGCAGAAATGGTACAGTGATACCATATACTAAATATATGGTGGTGTATTTATAAAAAACAATTTTTGCCTTCACCCTACAACAACAACAAAACCCCACAATTAAGAGTACATAGCTCCTTTCTAGGTATGTGTGGAAAACTACATTTCAGTGAAAACAGAAGTGACTAATGCAGGAGGAGTATCAGGTATTTTCCAATAAATCACAGCATTTAGCACACACTATGTGAACAACATGCTTTTTTCAACAAATGGATCTATGACTATAGTCACATATCAGAGAAAAAAATAATAGCTTGTAACAACGTTTGTTAGATTTGTGTCCTATGTTTTTACCAAAAGTTTTAACATTTATTCTAAGTAAAATCTATTTTCAAAGGTCTGGACTGGGGAAAATAAAGCAGGTCCTGTGCAATGCAGATCTGCCTTTAGAGACTTAGGTTGCCAATTCTACCTGATGACTTAAGGGAAACAGTCAATCTCATTTTACTTCCCAAGTGTGCACACTGGTAAACCACCATGCACAGTGGCTGCACTATCAGCAGTCTCTGCTCTGGGACTGAAGCAGCAAGACAAACACAGATCAATAGTTTAACAAAGTGGCTTGCACAACATCTAGTTAATTACATGTGGCAGTAACTAATGGTCTATGTACTCTTTAATACTGGAAGAAAGGTTCAGAATATCTGGGGTTTTCTTTAATTTTTCCTTCCAAATAAAAGCATCTGCATAGCCCTGCTACCTCCCAAACTATTCAATAAGAAAAAAAAACAACCAATCCTCAAAAAACTTCTGCTAACCTTTTCTTGCGAAAGATCAGCAATTTCAAATACCGTGTTATACTGATATCCAAAGTAAAAAAGTTCTTTGTACAGAAGGAAACATTCATTTTATCTCACTCTTGTGCTCCACTTGCATGGGGTTTCTAAGAGGAGATATGTATGTGATACAGAAAAAGACCCAGTTCCTTAATAATCATATTTATAAGCAAAACATAAGGATAGAAACATTTAATTAACTAGGAAGAATAAATGGTTTTCTGGATTACTCAAAGCTTAATGTTTTATCCTGAGTTCTGAAAAATGAGAATACATAAAACTTGAAAAAGATCAACTAGGAAAATGAACATTTCTGTATGGCTTATTTTGCTACCAGTAATCCAAAGCACTCTTCAAACTCTCATGCACTCTGAATTCCCCCAAATCTCTTAACTTTGTGTGTGTATGTCTCGGGTATCCAAAACAATCTCCCCTGAAGCTAACTACTAGGGAGAAAAAGAGGTGAAAAAGGAAAGTTAGGCCGATGTGTATCTTTTAAAGTTAGTCTGAGTTCCTGTGGACCAGAACTCTATTAAATACCAATTAGAGGTGTTTAATTATTGAGATATGCTGTGTATAGAAGAGTTACAGTAGTTTGAATGCCTTTCCCGTGTTTTCTAAATTACATTCTGTTGGATTTAGCTGAACCCTAACACAGCTTCTTTCAGATGTAGTAACTGGTCTAGGAATAATTACAACATCTGTAACAGTTTTAAAAATTTAATTTCTATCTGAGAACTGATAACATTGGTAAATTCACTTAGGCAAACCACTGCATTTTGCCCTACATTCAGTATCAGAAAATGNATCAGAAAATGAACATTCCTTTCTTACTTCGCAATTTGTTTTCTGCATGAGCACTCCAAATAATAACAAGACTTGCACTATGTGCTTAGATTATAGGACTCAGCAGGGATGCTTTGGTTTTGGTATTAACAATCATTACAATCTCAATTTCCTTCAAATCAGTGGCGCCCTCATAAAATCTGCTGTTCAGCATTTATGTCACTTATTTACATTTCCGATTTTATTCAGACTGGAGCAGGAAGACTGTTGCATCAGTTTCAACACTTCTTTCAGACCTTCATCCTCTGAAGCCTCTAGGTACCTAATAAATCATATTCTATTTCACTTCCACACTGATGTCCCCAGATTCCCTCTCAAACAGATCTGCTAAAACACAGTCCTCCCAAAAGAAGTGCAAGATGACCAAACTCAGAAAGAGATTACAAGTGAAGCATCTCCTTAATTAAAATAGAGGGAATCTCAAATTTTGGGCTGAGCATCACTTGATAGAAATGAAAATAGAAGTCCCCTTTGCACTTCTCATTTGTGCTTTATCCTTATACCTAATACTACTGCTAAAAATTAAAGTATAAGGATCAGGCATTATTTTAAGCTTCATCTTCACATTATTTCTTATTTCTTACACTACTCTCAACAGAATTGCTGGGATACAGATTCATACTTGTTTTTGTTTTACAGATCCAGGAACCAAAGCAAGAGACATCCACAAGCATAAAGAACCAGGTAATCTGAACAGATAAGCCAGAGGTAGCTCTGCATGATCTGACCCATGCCCGACACAGTACAACTGGATTAATGTAGGTTCAGCCTTCCCGAATCTTACTGTAAGTATCAGAGACTGGATTCAAACTCAATTTTTTATTTATAATTATGCATTCGAGCCATAAACCAAAGGTTTGAATAGGGCAGCATTCCACAGTTTTAGAACTTCTAATGTATTTGCATGAATCATTTAGCCTTTCCCAGTTTCACTTTATCATTTCCTTTTTCTCCGTCACACAAGATCAGAGATGTCTTTAGTACTGGAAATTCATCGCAAAGTGACGAGATAAAAGGAACAATAAAAATACAGTGGACAGCTATAACTTTTACTAAGCTTATGTCAAATGTTTTACCTGATAACACTTGTAATCTCTAACTCTTGAACCTAATCATTTATTCCATATGCTTCAAAATCTTTTAAAATAGAAAGAAAATTCCAGCATACATGACAACAGACTGGTCAATCTACAGAACTACTTAGACCTATGTTGAGCAATGAAATTTAAATTATTGCCCTCTTACTTTAATTTACATATGTAAAGTATTTTGTTCTTACAACTCTGATTGCTGTTGCTATGTTATACTTTCAACAAACGCAAAGTTCTCTTCTTGATTTAGGAATAATTTAATTAAATCTGATTTGGGTTGACAAGAATGTCTGCTTTTTTTTAAAAGCAAGGTTCCTGCTGACAGGAGTTCTCCAGTTCAGGATTACAATCTGGAGTGATTTATGCAAATTCTCAAAATTACTCTGCATGATATATGCTTTCTTTTGGTAGAGGTTCACAAATTGGATTTTATATGTCAAATATTGAAAAGGGAAAACTGAAACAGGTCAGTGTTTTAAATGTGATTGATTTCTTCAAAGGAAATGGGTGACATGATGCATTACTGCAATAAGAAAGTCATATTTCTGTTATAAATCAGAGGCCTCTTCTAGGCCTTTTTCAACTGGAAGTCATGCAAAACTATCTTTAACTGCTGCAAAGGGAACTCTCCATGAAAACTTTTTTTTTCTAATATGTTATTTTTCCCTCAATTTGCTTTGACAGATGGACTTCAGGTGTGAGTGTTACTTTGCAAAAAAACCCCAAGTCTAGAAGGAATTATTGCAAAGTAACAGCAAGAAAAAAACATAGTTTGAAACGCTTCACAAATGCTAGCCTAGGGCTGGTATCATTAAAAAGCGCAATGCCTTGATTTGGATTATTGGGTGGATATCCTTGAAAAATAAACAAGCAAGCCTCTCTGCCCCACGAAATGCCACATTATTTTACTTTTTCGCCCTATCAGTTATGATGGGTAGCCTTTCTGTGCTACAAATAGTCAAATGGATGTTAAATTCAAGCAGCATGTAAGGATGTACAACAGTGGACACAATCTCTTGAGATAAACAGCCCAGAATGCAAATGCTGTAATAGTGCTAATGACTTAAGTGACGGTTGGTAACTAGTCCTGACTTAGAGCTCAGGTACCAAAAAGACTGTAAGAAAAAAACATAAGGGATAATTCTGTGAAAGAACAACAACAACAAAAGGAGTCTGGGGAAGAATGTCCAGCTTGGGAGGCTTATAGAGTGCTTTCACGGACAGTTAAAAAACCCACTATTAAAAATTACATGTGTGTTTTTGCTTCAGCTGAGGAATATATGTCAAACCATTTTAGCTGCGTCCACCCAAAATATTTTCATATGGTACCAGACTGCTCCAAGTCATCTGAAAACAGACATACATGTGAACAGCGCAAGTTAAGAGAACTGTACAGCAGTAAGGTATTGGGGGTCCTAGGCTTCATTGCTTAAATTTCCATATTCATGTGAACCTAGATCATGTTGCCTCTGTGTCATTTTTATTCATTATTAAAAGCTCCTTTAACAGCTTTCCTCTGCATTCCTCACCTTAGCAGCTGGAATTGTAGAGATGATAACTCCTTCCTTTCTATCAGCCTAAGCTTGGCTTGCTGAATATCAGAAGAGAACAGCCAACTTCTGTCATTTGAACAAGGAGCATCAACCAGTACCTATGCAATAAGTAAGACACTCCATGATAAGCATATTCATTTTCTCAACAGTGTGCCAAAAATATACTCAACATGCTTTTTTAAACACTTAGAACACTCTTCTTATTTTCCATTATAGGGGCAGAAATAATCTAATTACTAATTCGAGATGGTTTTATGCAGTTATTGGGGCAGGGGAGGGAGGGGTTGGTGAAGATAAGAAATTACTGCTCCAAAAGTACCCTCTACCTGAATAGCTTTCACTTGTTCCCTCCTTTTTCTAATTACACATTATGCAAAGAACACTGCTGCAAGGCATGGTCTTCAGAATTCACTACCAAATGAATGGTAGGTTAAATGGGTACCACCACCTAACACTAGAATAAATGCTCAACTGGCTTCATAATGTGATTCTTCAGGGTCTGCAAATCCTGTACTTGACCTTGTTTCCCCTTGACAGGTCAGACATTTGGTGGGAGAGGCAGAAAAGAAAATTAAAAAGAGAGTAGCAAAGAAGAAAAAGAAGCAGAATGCAGAAATATAATTTGCTAGTAAGTAGTAACGTTACCTTATCATATAATTCAGGCTTAAGATCTCCAATCTGTCTACCATCCAGTTTAGTGACCTTTATTAAGTTAATCAAAGGATATGGGATGAAGGATTCTATCGTCTGTTTCAACCATTGTGATCGCAAACCATCATATTCATTACAGTGAAATAGACCTTAGAATAATAAAAAATAAAGAGCAAACACCCCAAAATTAGTCTTTATAGGTTTTCTTCTGGTTTTTTTTTAGAAATGTAAGAAGTAACACTGATTTCTACTGTTTTGCCATGACTGCTGTAGTTCATACCTGAGGTGTTTACGTTATTGCACATTTTGTAACACTGCTGAATTTTATAAACATGCTTCTACAGAGCAATCCATAAATATTTACTAGCAAATACTTACTGTAGCAATAGACTTCCACAGCAAAACAAACTTTAAACATGATCCATATCCAAAGACCAGTGCTAGGTGAGTGCCTTTCTGGGCTCCTTGAGCCATTGTCTAAATGAAGTACATTTTCCTTATTATTACCTTTTAAATAAATAAAACATCAGTTCTGTGTATCCTAAGCTGAGCAGTCCAACCCCTTATTTATTTGAAATTTAAGCTGGAAGGGTTTTAACAAAAGTCATTTGGTTGCACTTAATTTAACAATATAGCCAGAGGAGTTACCCTTTCAGAAGAAACACTGCTGTTGCTTGTACCCAACCCAGAAACACTGCAGGATATTTTTATTATTAAAGTATAATATTAAGGTATTCTGCTTTAATAAAATTTCTATTTTAGTATGCCCACAGGTTGTCTGTATGTTTGCCACACACAATACGGTACATCTTAGCATTCTCTGAGGTATATTAAGAATCAACTTCCTTACGCCTTATGTATCAGCAACAGTTCAGTGTCTTCAGAAGCAGCCATGGGATAAAAGTGGGGTTTTTTCAAACCAATGGAAAGGGCAATTCACATTTAATTTACCTCATTGGCATCACCTCATCCCTCTAGAAGAGGGAGGGAGAACCAGCTGTAATCAACAGGTGCAGGTGGTTATAGTAATGGTCTCATCAGTAAGAACATAAGGTGCTGTGAACGTTTTGAGACAATTACTACCCAAGCTAACACATAAACTTGGAAACAGCAATCACAGCTTGCTCTAACTCCCTGGCCTGGCAGAACTGAACTGCTGCTTGATGTTGCCTTCTAAACACAGTGATTATCCTTGTGCCCTTCTGCAACATCTAGGTGGATTGAGACGCAGAGCTTATTAAATACTGATATAGACCAATTCCTCATCATAAGCTTTCTCCCCCTGCCTAGATCTTGCGCATTTAATTTCTTATACTCTGTTTTACATTTAAGTACACTTAAATTTACTTACACTGTCTGCATAGCACTGGCCAAAGGGGTAGAGAAGAAAAAAGTATTTCAAGATTCTAAAAACATTCTAAAACTGCAAATTAATTACCTCCCTGTGCCAACAAATCTACATGATGTTAAGTAACTTATTGAGAAGTAACAAGTGAACCAGTGGAAGAAGAAAAACAGAACCATCACTTTTGTCTGTCAGTCTGCAGTAACCTATATTTAAATAACTACCGCATTTTTCATCCTCTTTTAGGTAAACAGACTTCATAAAAATCTTACTAAACAGCATGGAACTACTGGGAATATAAACTGTTGTTTGGGTTTTATTGGCCCTACTCAAATCTTGTACAGAAAACAGCCACAACTGAAGAAGCCCAAGCACAGAGCAAGGGATCAGCTTCTAAAAGCGCTAATTGATACTTCACCTGGATAGGCGCACTGCAGAACAGCTACTGATTTACCCCCTGGAGCAGCACAGAGATCCAAAATGTCTTCCCCATCTTTCACTTCTAATGCCAACACAGGCAGCAGCGAAGCAGCGTTCAGCAGGTAATACTCTTTCAGTTTACCAGCCTGGTGCTTTTGTGCAGGGAATCTCCCAGGAGTTCTCCTGACGTAACACTTCAGTGATGCTGGAAGATAGGGCAAGCCTCCTTGAAAGGCAGGATGGTATCCCTTCACATGCAGGGTGTCCTCCAGTTCAGGGGGCTGGCTGAACTTGTTAAGCAGGATGGCGTACTGCCAGCACAATGGGTATGTGAGTACATCCCTATATCACAAAAAAAGGAAAACATACTTAATAACTTGACAAATAAAATGAGCTTTCCATAGAATAGGAAGCCTTTTCTTATGTAAGGGTAACAATCTCACCCCTGGCTGATTCTGGTATAATCAAAAAAGAAACATCTTGATTAGGTAGGATTAAAAAAAAGTATGCAGGAAAATCATTTTAATAGGAAATCAAACCACTATTTTCTCCAATTACTGCATTTAAACCACCAACTTCTTCTGAAACAAGATGTTCTTTTTCCTAATTCTTCAACAAATGACTGTAGCAGTTATAAATTACGAAGCATAATGTCCTTTCTGACTATAAGGTCCTTCTGTAAGGACAAAGAACAACTGTAATATTAGTTGTAAATATCACAACAAAAAGAATCACATTGGCTTTGCAATGGTTATTCCAGCTAACACTGTAAAATGTAGTTTTTACAGTGCTCTTTTCTAAATTTCCTTTCATGTTCTGCATACATTGGACCAGAAAAACATAAACCGATAGATATTCCTGCAAGACAGTATAAAAAAAAAATAGGAACAGGCTCGTTCATATTTCAGTTCACTTTTTCAGATATTTCTTACACGGATTTCCCTCATTTTCTATTTAAATTTATCTCATAATTATTTCAATTAGCCTCAAAAAGTACTCCTCAGGAATATTCACTGCCTAAAAAAGAACTACGCTTTGATCCAGCCTAAGACTTTTAAAGTTGATTCACTTAAATTATACACTTTTTTTTTTTAACAATGGGGACGCTTATTTTAAACAACTTTTTAATACAAACAGGCTAAACCAAAGATGTTGTTCAGAGGAATGACACCATTTCTAACACTCTAATCATGAAGATGCTTTTCTCTTCAAAGTAACATGGCACTGATCATGAGAGCATTCCTCATGGGCTGCTTTTGTTCAAATACCTGTTAAAAAGTATATAAGCTGAGTGGTGAACTTCTCCAGAATGGCTCTTCTGCTGGCTTTCCTAGGAGCGACAACCACCAGCTAACAGAGAAGGGAAAATGTCTCAATGTCACAGCCAGTGCTTTAGCTGCCATGTGATCAAGGCCCAGATTAAGTGATAGCCTTTTCTGTATGTTGTTAATATTAAATTTCTTCTAATGAAAGAAATCAAGGGATGTAATTCTCTGCTAACATCTTTGTCCCAGTCTCTCAAGATACTACAAAGCTGTAGAAAAAACCCCACCCTAACAGCAGCTGTTAAGTATAAAGGAATGCTGTTTGGACCACATTTTTGAAGAACAGTCAACAAACACATAAGATGGCAATCTCCTTGCAATGCATATGCCTACAAGAGATCAGAAACTTTGTCACATCCAAAAGAATTAAGTCAAGGAAAAAATAAGAAAAATCGAGTTTTAGTCTTCTGTTATTTAAGCCTTATTATGCTAGTTTTAAACTAAAAATAAACTGAAGCAGTTGTTATAGTCCATGGCTCATTTCAAACTTATTCTATGAAGCGCTTAAAGAATAACAGAACCTCTCCTCTCCCCCCATCTCCCCAAAACAACAGACCTGACACTTGTCCATGTGTCTCCCAGTTCCACTGTGTACTGCTTGTCAAAATATTCCAGAACAACTTGACAAATCTGCTTTTGAAGTTTCCCTTCTGTTTTATTTTCTAGCTTCAGAGAAAGGGACAAAAAAGAAAAGCAGTAAAATCAAACAAATGAAATCCTTCCTAGTTCTCACAAGAATTAACACTTTATCAATTTAAATTAACTTAGCATCAGCGATATTAGGATGCTTAAATGTGAAGATCACATCATCCATGCAAACAAAATTAACAGGAATTTCTGAGAACAAGCACATTAAGCTAGCGTACTCTCATCTTCCCTAACTGCAAAGGAGTCACTCAAAGCTTGTTGATAATATTCCTCCATATCCACTATGCTAATAGTGCAGCAGTTCCTGGGACTCTAACATACCAGGAGCAAAAGAAGCAAGGAACGATTATGATCCTGTGCTATGATGACCTTTCCCAAGATATACCCATGTGCTTAACTCAAAGAAATAAATTAATTTGAATCAGTGTGGAAGTTGGCTAAAGTTGAACTACAGGAGTAAGGAAAACCCCCCAAACTGGCTATACTTTCAGGTTTTTTATTAACCTACGATTTTTTTTTTTTCTTATTTTTTGGGGGCAGGGGGAAGAACTTTTGGTTTCTAAGAAACTTGTGCTATTCAGAAGGAAACCCCCAAAGGTAAACACTAAATTTTTCTGGATTTCCCTCCCCAAGGGCACACAGTACACACACCCCCCTTCCCCAACAGCCCCGTTCTACATAATCTCTACAACTACCTAAAAGGAGGTTGTAGCAAGGCTGGTGAGTGGTCTCTTCTCCCAAATCACAAATGACAGGAAGAGAGGAAATGGCCTCAAGTTGCGCCAGTGGAGGGTCAGATTGGATATTAGGAAGAAGTTCTTTACTGAAAGAGTGGTCAGGCACTGGAACAGGCTGCCCAGGGAGGTGGTGGAGTCACCATACGTGGCGGTGTTGAAAAAAAAGAGTAGATGCGGCGCTTCGAGACGTGGTCTAGTGGCCAGGGAGACGCTGAACAAAGGTTGGACTTGATGATCCTAGAGGTCTTTCTATTCTTCCTCCTGCTTGGCGCACCCCCCCAACACCCACTAGGAAGCAGAACTTGAAGGAACTGCTAAGCCCCAAGTTACTTCTGTTGTCTCTCAATTTCATAATTAAACTTCACAGCGCACTTGTGTGGCCGATTTTTCTAATATTAAGCAATCCCTGTACAAACACAGGAACAAACCACCCCGAATGCCACCCTTCCAACCGAAGAAGCTCCGCTCTCCACTCACAGGCAGGCCCTCCGCCCTGCCCCGCCGCGACCCTTCTCGACCAGGGGAGCGGAGTGGAGGAGTCGCCGCTCCACAACCGCTCCCACCGAAGAAGCCCGTGCCAGGCGGCGACGGGGACTACTCCCAGAACGGCGAGTACCGGCCCGGAGCCCGCAGAAGGGCACCCACCCCCGGACACACAGGAAGGAGCCGGGCGCCCTTCTCGTCCTGCTTCCGGCTAACGAGCCCCAGCCGTGCTGCGCCACTACCCGCCACACCCAACCCTGCTTCACCTGCTCCGAGGCCCGGGTGGCCGCTCGGCGCGGAGGGAGGGCGGCCCCGGAGCGGGGCGGCAGCAGCAACCGGGTCGCATGACGCGGCAGCCGCATGGCCGAGGCCGGCCGGGGCGGCGGGAGCGGGACTCCCCCTGGCGGCTGAGAGGGGCAGCTCCGCTCGTCCGCCCCCGCCCCACCGCTCCCCGGAGGTGCGGCGGGGGCGTTCTTTTTTATTTCTTTGATTGAGATTTATTTGTGATTTTCTTTTAGTTTACTGTGGGAGGCTGTACTGTCCTCCGCTCTCCTCTGCCTCTTCAGGAGATAAACCAGGATTAAGCGGCAACTGGACCCTTAATGAATCAATTTACTCCTCATCCCGGAGGCTGCTGGAGGTGCTGCTGCCATCACCGCCAGACCTCTGCTAATGGCTTTTCACCGCTTCTTAGCTCCTGGCTGCCCGTGCTGCAGACTTTGCAACTGCTATTCAGTTGCTCAACAGCCTCCTCTAAACCACACTGGAAATAGGCTCTAGCCTAACCTGCTGCTACTGCAAAGAAAAATTGGTAGAAACCTGACATTTTTTCACGCAAAATGTCTTACACACACTTTGAGATAACCCATTCTCTGGGAACAGTTACCAGGGGAAGTACCAGACTCCAGTTTGCCCTCTGTAACTGGTTTAGCAGCACTAAAATATGAGGTTGCCAACACTCTCCAGTACTTCCACTTCCCATCACTTTGAACAGAACCATAGAGGCCTGCAAACTTGTCCTGTGCGAAGGGGCATCTCATTCTGTTGGCCATCTCTTGCTGCAAGCATCACAGCCTAGCAAAGCAAAGTCACCTTTGTCCATCAACATTTGTCACCTCCTTCAGTAAGAACAACCCCTGTGGAAACAGCAAGTTTGTTTAACAGTAGTTTTGATTAATGGCTGCCCATGCAGCTTCTGCATGCTGAACCTGGCCTCTGAAGACCAGACTGGCAAGAGGTGCAAAGGTAAAGGCAGAAGTGCTATCATATAGATAAATATTTGAGTTTCAGGCATTGACTAATTAAGGACTAAGAATGTTTATGCAAACATCATGCAAATTACTATAAAACTTGAAAGCTTATTTAAAGTGTTTCAATCAGGATGCTGACGAAGAGTCAGTAAGCAAAGTGGAGACCTATGTATCATCTAATGTGAAAGGAAACCAGAAAGACTTTTCCATAAATGAGTTGTACCAGCAGATACAGAGCAAAAACAATATAAAAAGTACAGTTCTCCACAGCTGTGATTCTGCCAATAATATACAATATATATACAATTATTCTGTCAATAATATATGATGTAATTCTACCAGTAATATACAAGAAAACACATTAAATAATTGAATTTTACTGTACCAATAAAACAAGAACAATACACTGAATGAGTCAGTGTGCTGCTAGCTCTGTTCTTCTTCAGGCCAACACCAAACTCAGCAACATCCCCTCAGCATAACTTCATCTTTTATTCTTCATATGTTTGCTCTTCTCCATCCCAAATCAGCCAAAGGGGAACACGCTACCAAGAGAGAGCTCAGCAAGCTGCCCCTAATAAGAAGCTCCTCCAACTGGCCCCAGCAGGAACTCTCTTCCAACTGATCAACTCCTTGTTGCTTCTTCTCTCTTCTATTGCTTATCTCCAACTGATTCAGTTCCTACTTCTTAGACTGATCTGGTTCCTGGTTGATACAGCTCTAGCCTTGTCCACCACTCCAACCATGATCACCTGGGGGAAGGCAGGCCCCAGTGCTTCAGTCAGCCCTAAATTTAGGGCTATATTCCACTTTTAGATGATATTGTCAGTTTTCCTTACTGCTTCTGAAATCAGTAAGATTAGCAATGTACCAGAAGCAAAGAAAGGACTTCAGTTAAATGGTTCGTTCACTAGCAACACCAACAGACAAACTGCTACAAAACAGTAAAAAGGCAGCTGCAACCTATACTCTCTCATGGGCTACTGAAGAGATGAATTGACTAGGGGGGGGATTAACTTCAGTACATTTTGAAAGGCAAAATAGTTATAAAAATAAAAAGCAATCCAAAACTATGCAATTTCTGCCACATAAGCAACTACGTTTGCTGTGGCAAGTGACCATGTGCATGCCCAAATGCCCTGTTAAACCACAAACCACAAGCTGTATCTCATTTCTGCCAAGCCATTGTATGTCTGTAACTGCACTATAACCTCAGTCCACAATTCTCTTAAGATAATACACTTACTTTAAACCTAAGTTACCTAATTTCAAACTTGTGTTTTCTATGCATGCCCTTGCATTCAGGAAAGCAAAGAAAATGTATGCCCTATTGTCCTCTGATACTTTCAGAGAGTGAGGGATGAGAGAAATATCTTAAAATTAGAGAGTCAATATTCTGAAATACCACCACCAGCACATCAACATCCTCCAAGTCCAGCAAACAGAAAATACAGGCCATTACTGTGACTTTCACTGGTTTCAGGTGTCCACAGTTTCCTGAATTCATATTCACTGGGGACTATACATAGATTGCATGGTCTGCTTTCCTAAAATCTTCTGGAAAGCACAGATTTTGTTACTATAGACCAGTTGCCAGAGCAATCCTAAGTAAGAAAATACAGCTGATACAGGAGGAGGAGAAAATAGAAAAAAAAAAAAGCCCTGCCCCCAGATCCCCTCACAAAACCAACCAAATAAGAAAAAGATTCTTCTGTCCTAAAATAAACTTGTCTCAAATCACACTTACTTTTTAAAACATAGTTCCTCACTCCATTTATAGATGCATCTATTGAAATACTGTAGGGTATGTTCTGTGCAAATGAAGTCCATAAGCTAGGAATCTAAGTGACAGTATGGCAAAATTAGTAGGTAGCATCCTGAAGTTACAGTACTAAGCTGTCAACTAAAATACTAGAATATATTAGTAGAAAAAATACTGTTTGAATGTTATTGAAAGAGGGAAAGAAAGAAAGAAGCCTATGCTGCTTGCTTTGTTACTGTCCATCAATCTTTTATAATATAACATCATTATATCCAAAAATAACCATTCTCAGGAAATATACTGGTTTCTACTGGAGAAGAAAATTGTCATGAGACTACTCCTGGCAACCTTATTTTGAAAGTCATCTAAACTAGCAAAACTGAGAAATCCATTTTCAAGTGACAGATGGGCCTCTGGAGGATAGAGTTGTGGTTCTCTGAGTTTCAAGGAAAGGATAATCACCACAGCCTTCATAAAGCTCATAGAGAATTCACAGCACAGGAAGTGACGGATGACATGGGCTCAAAGCCTGTGGCACAGGGGCTTCCATGGCCCCACTGATTGCCAGCGGGGTGATCGATGTGCTCGAGGATTGCCAGTTATGCTTGCCTCGCAGGCCTCTCTGCAGGTGTCTTGCTACTTCCATCTTCATCCTCATAACCAGGGCTCACAAGAGGGCCAGGAGAAAGCTGGCATCAGCTGTCTATTGTAGGTAATTCTTTTAAAGCTTTCTAATGCTCCATCAGGACTGTGGACTTGAAATAAAAATCTCACAAGATTATCAAATAGCTTCCTCTAAAATCACAGTGCTGTTGTCTCACCTCAGTATGAGTGCCCCTCACTGTGCATTATTTACATGGAGAGACCATGTCACAGATGTAAAACTAAATGTAGTGGATATAAAATATACCTACTTTTAATAACACAATTATAGTTATAATTTTCTATTTAAAACCTTTAAATCTCTGAGTAAGGTCCTTCTGTGGATTCTAGATTTTGACTAAAAAGGAAGACAACAACGAGAACAACTTATTTTGAAGCACTGATTATCTTTTACATTAATTGAGCTCATGAAAATTACTACTGCTTATCTTAGAAGATACATTTAACTTACCTTTAAAGTATTTTGTCTAAAATGTATTAAAAATTTTGCACATAGATAACGCAAAATGTTCCACCTATGTAGCAAATTTCAGTGTTCTTACCACTGCTATTTAAGTACAAATAGTCTTATCTGAACATACTGGTAGATTTTGAAAGTGATTATTGACAATGTGAAGCATCAGAACCCGACAAAATCTGGTAATGATTATTACCTCTCAACTGACAAATGTGCAATTTATTATCTCTCAAATATTAAGTGCACTATCAAAGCACTTTATACGTATACATATATACATAACTTAGTGTCAATCTATCAATAAGTTCTAAATTTGACCACACTGCAGTTGTAAAAATATGCAAATATTCCGCCTATAAGGTCTCTTTTTTTCACAGTTTAGCAATGTAAATGAGACTTGCAGCCATTAAACATTTATGACTGTACTTGCTTCCAAAAAATTGTAAATTTATGGTAATATGGGAAATATTGATGCTGTGCATTGGTTTTATTCTATACATAAGTGTCATCTTGAGCAAATAAAAAGTCAAGGTAGTATAAATTACTGAAAAAATTACTGTAGTAAATAATTATGAGACATATTAATAAACAAAACTGTGTGAAACATTTTTGAGTACTTTGGTCACATATTGATAAAATTTATTTTAAAAGCAGAAACAAAACTGACACATGTCCACACACACACCACGCATAACACACTTTTTACATATCAGTATCAACATCTTACATTTCAGTTTATTCAGTTCTGTTACCACAGCAGTATTTAGCTTTACCTTTAATAAAGACTTCCATTAATTTATTTCAGATGAGTGTTAAAGGGTAACACATTTCTAGAAACTGAAGCTGAAAAAAATAAGGCTGCGAAAGTAGAGCCTTTAAGCCAAAAAAATTAAGTGGTAACGTAGCTAAAGACAGCAAGATCGAGATTGCACACAAACTTTTATGTACCATCCTCTCCACTTAATATTTTGTTTATTTGAAGTGAAAATTACTCAATTCTGAGAATAATCAAACTGAATCATGTCACACTATTAGAATACAACAAATGTATTCTTAAGCTGACAGTCACATCCTTATACTAAACCTAGCCAAGTTGGAATGTTCCTCTTCACCCATTCCAAAATTGATATTCTTAAGACTTGATTTTTTTCCACCACTCAAATATACTTTTAAAAAATCTTAATTGATTTTATTTTTATTAATATGGCAGATATTTATTTGTGCAACTCGCTGTAAGGGGTATATGGCAAAGATTTTTAATGTCAAAGTGCTGAATATATACACTGCATTGCTTTAACATCTACTAAAATAATTTGGTAATACCATGTTATGGAAGACTGAGAAGATGACAGAAAATCATCAAGTACTTGTTCAAAAAAGCTTTGAATGGGGGTTTCATCCTTGCTGTAACTAAGTGGCATAATCATACGCCTTTACACAATATACCAATGGCTGTCTCCAGTGTAAGATGAAAAATATTTAAATAGGAATATATCCAATTGTAGTCCTTGTTTTTTATGTATCACTTATACATGATTTTTTTTTTTTTTTGAACACATTACATGGAAGTATTACCTAAGTCCTTAAAAATCTGTGGTCTCTAGTTTTCAGGATGGTATTTTAGTATTATCAAGATTAAAACCTGATGGAGCTTATCTGCATACTGGTTGATTTAGCTTTCCATCAAAATTGATGACTGAATTAGTGCAAAACTTTAATTATGTGCAATTTTCTTGTAGTAGACGATACAATATTCAGCTCTATTTTTTCCAACAGAATTTATTATATATGCTGAACTCAGTTAACAAAACAAAACAACATGTAAGAAAACTGTGAGACAATTCAAAAAGCATTGTATAAAAAGTATTTATCTTAAACTTTGCTTTCTACTTCCCCCCCCTTCAGATTGCCAGAAATATGAAATATGCATCTGGTAATGTAATCCCTAACAAAAGGTATTGCTACTTAAGACAAATGTAAGAGTCAAACATTCTCTATTTGTATGCATTTGACTATCAGCTTTCTAAGTATCGTTTTATTGGTAGTAGCTATGCTTGTGCACTCAAACTTTCAAATAATTTTATAAAAAGTTAGAAAAATATACTCAGTATTTGTTGCATAACTTTCCTATATTCATCCTATCATACATGAATCTTACAAAATGCTTTAGAATCATTTATTACCTTCAAAAATACCAACCACTGTGCAGCACCTGGAGAAAGGTTTTGGTGAGAACTTACAATCCAGTATTATGCGAGCTTGAAAGTATTTTTCTTCAGGTTTACCACCATGTATTTTCACAAGTAAACCCAAAAAATATTCAATACCATGTTCATATGAGCATCCATGGACACATAGACCTTTCTTGATTTCACACTAAATCCTGAAGAAGAGCTGGTGATGTGAAAAGTAAATGACAAAGTCTGATCAACTAAGTACAATAGAATTAACTCCATGTTTAACTGTCACCAAGTTATTTTGCCACAAGCTGATAGAGTGTCATTTAAAAAATTTTCCTTTAAGGGCAAAAAATGTCTCTGATACAATTTTTGATTATGTTTTTTAAATGCTATTTGTGATCCAGTTAAGCAATGACATCATGGGTATCACTGTTGGGTCTTTGGCGTATAGTCAGCGGAGGCAGAGGCTTTCCATAGAAATCTGTGTAAGAAATGCCAGAAAAGAGAAACATATTAATCAGTCACTTACCATCTCCCTTGCTTAAAGGATGTTTAAATAAGGTAAATTCTTACTTCCTTAATGAAAGCTAGGTAGCCTACAAGTCTAGAGCTAATTCCTACAAGAAAATTTCGGACACAGTGCTAATGAATGTCTGGAGGTGTATTGGTCAAAACAGGGCTTAATTACATTTTGTTATACAAGCATGAGCATTTGTAACATCAAACCTAAAGGTGATCTGTAAACATCCCTAAAACTAGGAAATGAGACATCCAAAGGGTAAAAAATAACATCTGAAAAAATGCAGTACCAAAATTTGAATGTTGTTGTCTGCTTAAGTGACATGACAGTAACGCTCTGCAACATCCAAAATTTTGGGACAATTTATGCATGACATCAATCTTGAAAGCCATACTAACTTTCTAGAAGAACTACATTAAGAATTTTTATCTAAAAGTGCAGCATTTCCTTTTGTCAGTAAAGGAATATAAAGTAGTAAAATTGTTCAAGAGAAAAGTTATTAACTACACCAGAAGAGAATAAGAAGTATTCCCAAACATTTGTAATTGATATAAAATTAAAACACCAAAACATGCAGGCTGGTACATGCAAAGCATTTCACAAGCAAGATGATATCATGAAAGATGGTGAGAGGAAAAAGGTAGAAATTGAAAAAAAAATAAAAGCAGCTTTTTGAAGCATTCAAATCTCAATTTTGTTTGTATAGACAGTCTCCTCCCCAAAAAAGCCTTGATGACCTGCCAGCACAAAATTCAACTTTAATAGATCATAATTTTCCAAGAAAAATATACTCCACTTGTTCTACATGTGAACTTGAATTAAAATTTTATTCCTAAATTCAAATTAAGACAAGGAAGCAAGTTGCATTACATTACTCTAAGAATATGTGTCCATGTCTGTAGGATCAAGGTTTTAGATAACTTTACTTTTAATCAGTAAAATAATAACACTTTAATATATTATTGTTGTACATATTTTTCTTTTAACAGAGTTAATTCAGTGTTACAGCAGCATGTGAAAAGCAACAAAACTGCAACAAATGATTATAGGATAAATGAAAACCTGTACAATGGATGTTTTTATTAGTTTCTTGAGGTCTAGCAGATGACTTTAGGACTGCCAGACAATTTTATCTCCTATAATGAGAGAGGTTTATCATTCTTGCTAGTGTATCCTCCAGTGACAATAAACAGACACTCATTACCTGGTGTTGTGCTAGAATCATTAGCATGACTGGAAAAATGGCACTCTTTAGTGAAAATAAATGTATAATTAAAGATTTATATAATTGACTCTACTGCCTGTTAACTCTGCCTAAACATCCAATATAATGTTCTCTGCTAAGAATAACACAAAAATGACTCAATACATATACTAAATAGCCTGCTCACCAACATGTAAATTTTTCAGTTTGCACATTAAAACGTTAAGACAGACATGTCTCTGAGAATACCTAGCATTAAAAACCAGACCCTTGGAGGTTGTTTCAACCTCATACTACACTAATTTTATATATATTTCAGCAGCAAGGTCTACCACATATCTGTGACACTTCCAAAAAAAAAATTTTAAAGACAAAACCAAAGGAATAACTCCTATCCTAATTGACAAAGACCTGTACTAGAATTCATGGAAAAACTGAGAAACATCTGTTCCTGTCTTTTTCCATGGACTAGCAGCAATAAACTATACAAAAAGTCCTATCTCTTTTCAAGGTTCAGGAGATTGACTTACATTGAGGAGCTATGAAATCTTTCATTGATACACTTTTGGATATAGACTTTGAGAGTACTCCTGAAGATAACCTCTATGTCTAACCAAGGCTCCTTAAACTTTTAAAAGCAGACTGATAATTTTTTTTTCCTTTCCTTGCTTTTATGGATGCTAACAATTTTACCTGGAGTCCTGATAAAAGCATCTACTAGGTATCCTACTATAATTGAGTTTTTTCAGCCTGGTATACATGAAGGTAGGTGTTCATTTGTTTGTATACAAAGACTTCTCAGTCACTCGGCCAATAACCGTTTGTCAAAGCAAACTGTTGAACAGAATGCAGTATTGCTATAGCAACCAATGCACTTCAAAACACAACCCGCCCCACG
>VYZX01033162.1:4073-15918 GCA_013401335.1 Brachypteracias leptosomus | reverse complement strand
AAACAACCCCCCCCCCCCACAAGAAAGCCTTACTAAAGTCTCACCTACAGAAAATAATAATAATAAAAAACTTTAAGGTTTCACTGCAAATTGTGCCTTCGAGCCATTTATATCAATTAATCATGAAACCAACACGGAAGCCAGGCCTTTTTATTTCACAAAGGCTGAATGTTTGAATACTGGACAAAGGTGGGGGGAAAAAAAAAAAATTAAACCCCCCACAATTCAGAGAATATCCTAAAAAATGGGTCAAAGGCAGGCTCCACTGGTCTTAGGAAAACTTGAACGAGTTTCCAAGCAGGATTTTCTGCATCTGTGTGAATCTGGTGTCTCAAAACTCCTGAAAAAACAAATCTCAGTAAAGAGCAGGAAACGTCTTGAATTCAGCTGCTAAGTTCTGAGCTCTCCAAGTTTCCTCTGATCTCAATGGTTACACCATATACAGTCAAGAAATTGTTCCCCTACCAACATATTTTCCATTGATAGATTCCAAAATACTTTAATTATTATCCTTATTTTACAAATGGACTAAAATAACACAGATCTCAGGATTCTAACTTCTACATCTGTGAGTAGGGTACCTAGCTTAAGCATTTGGTTTTTTTATTCTTTGTCCCACCCATGCTCTTGCTACAAAATGCAACGTCTCCCTTAGGCGCAGATAGAAATTGAGTACCACCTCTTCCCTTTTTGCCCTCTCCCTACCTCTTCATCTGGCTTTTCTTTCTTGCCGCCTTCTTTCTATACGCCTTTAAAAAAAAAGCAAGATAATTTTATGATTAAAATTACAATTTATGCACATGAATTATCCTCCTGTGAAAAATAAATATCTATATTTTAGATATCTTAATTCCTCTTCAGGCATCTTTTGATTCTTTGGCAGAGAACTCCATGTTCTGTTGCTTCAGAACTTCGGCTTTTATGTCCACATGGTGCTGTACTACATGATAGTAATACAGTCAATTCAAGTCAAGGTTAAGTTCAATGATCACTACAGCCACACTGAGCTCCTTTTTCTTTAAGTTCCTCAATTAATGTTCTCTTTGTTCGATTTGTGTAAGTGTTCCCATTGCTTTAGTTTGGTTATCCTCCTCTCATATTACTCCAGATGTCTTCGTATTCACTTGACTTTTCAAAATTTGAAAAATAAAAATGTAAGAAAAATGAAATCATCATCTAAAACTGAGAAAAAGATGCAATATGAGCATATGAAAAACAATCTTTCATGGTCTTCCAAACCCAGAAAATATTCATTATTGAAGACAGAAATCAAGAATCTGCCTACTACACCCTGACATTTCCAGTTACTAAACTTACTTCTCCCATCAGTTTGTGAACTTTCAGGGGTGCTACTCTTTGGATAAAGCAGCAGATCCCAAGCTTTATCACCGACATCTCTCATTACAGACCAATAACATAGATTTCAGCTGGATGTCTCACACCTGCAATCAAATTTACGTTGGGCTTTTCATCATAGCTGGGATTGCAGTCCCTCATCTGGAGTTGCTAACATAACGCATTTAATTCAGAGAGGCTCCATGTCTTTAGTTTTCCTTCTCGCAAGAAAATACTCCCAAATCAATGACAAAAATCTTACAGACTATGCTTTTAAAACCAGATGGAAACAGTGGCAGTGCGCAGAAGAAATTTTAGACTACCACAAGAGGCAACACAAGGAGTGAACTTACAGCAAAGTCACCTGGATGTGGGCTATAGTTCACAGAACTACAGAAATACATGGGGCCTATTTGGATTCAGTATTGTGAAGCAATTAGCACTTCCAGTTCAGATCATAAGATCAGTGTGGAAACAAACTGGCAGCTTAGTTCAGAAACAGCCTGGATGTGTAAGAACCACTATGGATGCCAAATTAACAAGACCTGCTTGATCTCTGGGGTCCTGCTTAAGTCTATCTGCAGTATCCTCTCTACTGAGTACCTCGGGCTTCTTCCAGTATCCAGGTAACACAACTTCCTGGACCCATTGCATCAGATAATGATGAACACTTTACATATGGACAATGAAATTATACTTCAAAACTTTCATTTTTTAATGTGTTTGGACTCTTAAAGTAACTGGTCCTGTTACTCTCTGTTATATGGCACATTAATAATATTTAGGTACATGCTGTTGTGCAAATAACCTCAGATCATTAAAAGCTTCTGATATCCTGTGCCACTTTAAACTTCGTAAGGGAATCTGATAGAACTTACTCTTTTTGGTAAAAAAAAAGAAAAAAGACTTGAAAAATCAAAAAGATGCTTTCTACTAATCAAAAGGGTTAGCTTTTGGTCAATGAAAATTTGCATTAAGGAATTAAAAAAGATGAAGAATGAAATGAATGTAGAAGTGAATGAAAAATGGAGAATGCTTTTAAAAAGTACAAAACCCAAAGTATTTTCAATTACCAGCATGATGTGTTTCACCAAGAGGCTCAAGTTTTCGAAGTCTACTAAGTTTGGGAGTTCCCCAGCCAACTAAAGGAAAACAAAAACAGTCAAAACATGCCACGACTGCACTTGATTTTGAGGAAATGTATGGAAGCTACTTTTCTTTGGGAGAAATCAGAAATTTAGAAATGCCAGAAGTATGTAATATATTGAATATAGTGAAAAATTATGAAATACATTAAAAATAAACTGATTTGTCATTAAAAACATTGACATTTTTAATCACTTGCTCAAGTTTCTGACTCTTTTTTGAAGATAACATTTCCCTCCCCCCAAATCAATACTGCTGAAGTTCATATCATGAAGTGGGAAACTGCATCAAAGATTTCCTAGAGCCTAAGATTTAGTAGCATATCTCTGTATGAAAACCTTTCCAGTTTCATCATTCACAAATGAATTATTTTAAAGGATTAATAACCACAAATTGAGACATCGATTATTGTTTGTTAATATGCTTACCTGGTGGAAGAGCTGGTGGTGGTGTAGGATTTTTGGGAGCAGTGTCCTCTGTATTAATAGGCTCTACTCTGTGGCCCCTTTTTAATTTTGGTTTTTTATTCTTTTTCTTTCTGTTATCTATATCAAACAGAAATATTCAGATAATATCTTAGATCATCTACTAATACAATTACTGGGATGAGATACATCAGCGTTATCAGTCCAAACTTAATACACAAAATTATTTAAATGTAAAATTTACACAACATTTTTCTACAGAAAATAAACTTTAAGCATAAAATATATGCAAATTCTATATTTTAATAAAGAAATTCAACTTAGTTTGGTACTGATGGAAAGCGGACCAAAGTTGATTATGATAAAAATGAACCTAGTTTCAGCTACAGTCAGTCACACCAACAAACATGCACTTTTTCAAAGCAGATTATCCAATACAATAACCTACTGGTGCATTTTTTTGTTTTCAATAGATTAAGTTGATGTGTGGCATCATGAAAAATAATACAACTAGTGGGAAGTACTGTGAAAAATAGCATTAAATTACACATTAAAAGGAAGCAGTTTTACCTGCGTCAAGGCATTCTGAGGCTTGTTGCTCATTCTCTTGTTCATGTTGCAAAAGCTGTGTAGTCGTGGAATTGCAGGTTTCTAGTCTACTATCACTTGTGTTTTGGCTACTGCTGCTTGATAAGTGCTGGGCATCCATTTGTTCCTGCTCTGTTTGTGATTTTAGGACAATCGTAGCCTTTTCAGTTTCCAACCTTTGCCGCTTCTTTTCCTTTTCAATTTGTTTTTCATTCTAAAAAAAATACGAATTTTTTTAACAACTTCTGGCAATATGAACTGACTAATAATGAAGGAAGGTTATTTTAAAGATCAAAATATCCCTGAAACACTTTTCTGTCCTACATCTAGCATAGGAAACTTTTTCAAATGTTTGAAGAAATTAAATTTCTAATATCCCGCCCTGCAGAAGGGAAAAAAAAAGAAATTAAAGAAAGGATTAACAGCAAAAGAAATGATCTTTAGGTTTACAGCCTGTTGCTTTATTTTTGCTCATATGACAAAAAAAGAAATGCTAGCTATATAAAAAACGTCAACAGTCCTAAGCAAAAGGTTAGAAAACTTCTATTTTTTGCCTCTTCAATTATCTTTTTTTTTTAAAAATATTTTAGTTAAAGAATACATGAACAGAGGTCAAGTATCCAGAAAGTGCTACCATGATTTAGATAAATACCAACTGCATCATACAGAATCAATGACAGACTGTCACAGGTTCTATATCACTAAATCATTATCCCTGCAATACTCGCAGCTCTACCTTTCTTTTCTTACTCTGTATGTTATTATAAATTGCATTATTTTTTCAAGATTTATGGGTATGGGAGCTTTTGTCCTGGAGAGAAGCAATTTCCTGAATTACTTACTTGAAAAGTTTCTGAGAGTTTACATGTTTCTTGAGATTATGCTATCTCAAGTCAACTAAATAAAAAAATATGGTACAATAAATAAGAACTTCCCAAACCCAGAACACAGGTTTAAGAAAACTTTATATATTAATATGCTTTTCGTATTTCGAAGCTAAGAAAAATTCTCAATTGTCTCAGTTTTCAACCAAAACCAGGTTATGCTCAGAAATCTAAATAGTTGAAGCAGTCAGGGATATTTTATGTGACTCAATACATCACTAAAACACTTTACAAGAAAGTAATACACTCTGAAATTTTTCCAGTCCTGTATATCCAATACTTTTAATTAAAGAAATGTGTTCAGTCATCTGTTTACAATACCTTTTTTTTGTCTCCAAATCAATAATAGGAGATTTTCTTAACATGAAAGAATTGATTCAATACACACAAAACAAGACTGCCAAAATTAAAAAAGAAAAAAAAAATAAAAATGCTGAGCATATAGATGTAGAACAGTTTTTAAAAATTATTCATTTTTCTCATTACCTCTTAGACATTTGTTAGTGGTAGGTCTAAAATGATCCAGATTTCCACATATTCTCATACCTCAGAGATTACAGCAGATATAGGCTGAAAGGGGTTTTCAGAGTTCCCAGGCTCAGAGTCTTCCTCATCAGGTACACTTCCTCCTTCTTCTCTTTCCCTTTGTTGTTGGGTTTATGTTGGTTTTGGTTTAGTGGTTTTGGTTGTTTGGTAGGGGTTTTTAGAAGGGGGAAGGTGAGGGAGGGGAAAGAGAGGGGATGAACAAAGAATTAATGAAGAAGCCAAGACATAAATTTTAGGTAACAGATAACACATAAGGTCATCTAACTCATCCTCCAATTTATGTCAACTAAATTTTACAATACATTTCTGTACTTTGAAAAATATTCTACAGAAATCACAATGACAGGCTAACATCAATAATGGCAGTGATAGAAACACATGCTGGTATGTGCCAGAATGTTCAGTCAGCACTTCAGGAAATAGAAGCAGTTTCTGAGGACAGGATATGTGACAGAAGACATCTGTAAATGGAACGTTTTGATTGTTCAACAGTATGCTGTAATTTTCACACTGGCAGTCTTTTATAACAATTGTTTGAAGATATTCAATCTCTTGAAAAAAATAAATCTATGTGGTGAGAAACCAGACTATCTAAAACCTATTACNGTCATCCTGCTGGTCACCAGAACCCCCAGGTCCCTCTCTCCTACACTGCTCTCCAACAGCTCAGTCCCCAACCTATATTGGTACCTGGGGTTGTTCTTGCCCAGATGCAAGACTCTACACTTGCCCTTGTTATACTTCATTAAATTTTTCCCCGCCCAACTCTCCAGCCTGTCTAGGTCTCGCTGGATGGCAGCACAGCCTTCTGGTGTGTCAGCCACTCCTCCCAGCTTTGTGTCATCAGCAAACTTGCTGACAGTGCACTCTAATCCCTCATCCAAGTCGTTGATGAATATATTGAACAGCATCGGTCCCAGTACCGACCCTTGAGGGTCTCCACTAGATACAGGTCTCCAACTAGACTCTGCCCCATTGACAACTACTCTCTGGCTTCTATCCTGCAGCCAGTTCACAATCCACCTCACTACCCGATCGTCCAGACCACTATTCTTCTAATTCTAATACACCTCAATTTCTCATCATTCTAGATTCTTCTTCTTTATATACATAAGGGAGAACTGGTACCAGACTGTTAAGTTTACATGGTAACAGTTAGGGAATATATCATTAATAAAGTACATGCTCATCAAATACTTTTCATCAATTGATCTAGTGATTCTTGTGTATAGGAAGTCACTGTTACACGTACTTTACAGCTGCAAGTACAGAGAGAGGAAGGAGCCCCACTGTTCAGAGGCACAAGTGTGAATGGAAAGGAGGTCACCGACCTACCTATGAAACTGTACTGGAAGGAGCGGACAGTGCTGTGTTAGAACTTATTGGCACTACCTCTCCCTCTGGTTTTCCATTTGTAACAAGATGACTGCTGCTAACATTTGGTGGAAATGCACTTTGAGAAAGCATTCAAGGAAACAAAGCTGAACAAAAACACAGCCTGGGGAATTATTAAAACATAGAATGAAACACACACTTGAATCAAGATTAAGCCCTCAGCTACAGGTGAAAACAGAAGCTACTAATTAGCTTTCCTCTAAGACACAAGAAGTTTAGCAAAACTTTTAAGCCTTTAATCCAATTCAGACCAAATTAATTCTTCCAGTCTACAAATACAAACAGGATCACTAAGCGGGTACAGAATATATGGAAAATGCCTGTATCATGTCTCAAAAAGAGTGTCTCATATTTCAACATCAGTTCTCCTCGCTACACCTCTCAATATAGCATAAACTCAACACAATCCAACATGGTCAGAGGGTTTTGTCTACACAGAGACATCTGGCAGACTAACAGCATATGAATTTTTTAATAAGTTTGTGAAATATGTATGAAGACCATGTCAAATTCCAGGTATTTACAATGTGCTTAAGTAATTTACTTGCTGAAGTAAACCAAATCAGCAAGAGTACAAGCCAAGACACCTCACAGTAGTTTCACAGTTAATTCTCACAGTAACTGAGACTCACAAATCTCTGCATATATAGGGCAGATGGGGGGACAGGAGTGTTCAGCGAATATTTTTTAAATGGCCCAGTAAAATGATTCACATCAGTCTCTAATAGGAACCATGGTGGGCTGCTGATGACCGCAAAGGGCTCTAAAGGGAAGTAATAAATCACTTGACCTGCTTCCCCTCCCTGCATCATCTTAAGCCTCTCCATGTCTCACCTGCTGGATATCCTGACGTTTATTAAGCATAGTGTTGAATAAAGTTTCACATCTAGTCTTTGATATTCACATACAGGTTACAATGTTTAACTTAAGTTAATAAATGTTTATTGTAGAATACACTTGAAGGTAACTTAAGATTAAATGACAGAATTTATTTTTTAGGTTAGCCTCCTAGTTACATTAGCAAGGTTAAGCATATTCAGCAACTACCTTGCAAATCTCATTTACAGTACATTTCCAGCAAAGAGTGAATAAAATAGGATGAACCAGGAAAAAACTTGTAGGTCTTAAAGAAAGGCTCTAGCATTCACATCCTTACGTTTAATACAGAGACTCTTGGCTTTTAAACTTTAAATCCTTGATAGCTTGGTTTCCGTAAGGTCTCTATATAGGAAAGAATCAAATATTGTAGAAAAAGGAAGGGGAGGGTAGGAGAAATTACAGAGAGAATACCTTTCTTCTCGTATCCTTCTCACTCGCTCAGCTCGTTCTAGTTTCTTTTGCTCTTCATAAGCTTTTTGTTCTGTAGTGTCTCTTTGGATGCGCTCATGTAAGGCATCAAAATCTTTTGCTATGATATGTAGAAGCCAATATAAACCCTTTTTTATTGATTTATCAATTTTTTTCCCACAGCCCATGATAGCTGAGCAAGGTTCCTATAAATATAAAGGAAAAGGAGAGGAAAATTATTTGCTATTCAGAACACATTCCTTAACTGAAAACAAGAAACCAGCCAAACAATCACTGTTTACTCTCATAATTTCAAATGTTTCTTATTGCAATTGGGAAATTGTTATAAAAGTAAAGCCCAGAAATAGTTAACTAACAAGGTGGTTGATTAAAAAAGGCTTAAAGAAAACTTCAGGGACTGCTGACTTGGATAAATTATCTGAAAAATTGACTAAGTAGCTTTCATAAAGATTTCTGGCTTTGGCTCCTCCCTTCCCCCTTTTTATTTTTTTTTTAACATGACTGTGAATACTATATCTGAAATGTATTTATTTTAGGACAAATATTAACTAGCAACTAGCTCTAACAGTGTTCTTTGGTTACTACTGTGCTGGGAATTAGATGCCCTAGGAATTAGACTAAATTCTTACTGTTTGCCAGATAATGACTCAGACTAAATGATGGTTTTAGCTATAAACAGTGGTCCTTCCTGAATGTCAATGTAGGCAAATTCCATTTCCTGCTTCTTTTTAAAAAGGTGGAATACTACACTTGCTGTCCAATTAAGCAAGTTTTACACCACATCAGTAACTAATTATTCTTACATGGTTTCAGAATGGGCCAGCAGCTACACTTTGAGGATCCTCATTATAAAGATTTCTTCAAGAGATCCAGAAGCAGAATGTCAAGGTGAATAGTAGAATTGCTTGCAGAATAGATATATGTACTGTATTTTTCTGGGATTGCAGGTGTTTATTTTCAGTTTTATACTATGTGGCACAATCTTCTACCTTATTGCAAGCTTTACACATATATTAGAAAATGAAGCATCTTAAAATATACTTACAATTTGACATAGACATTTGTGTTCATTGACAAGTTTTTCCAGAGATAAGGACTCGATTACATCTGCTTCTGATAGAGCTCCTTCTCTGTCCTGCTTATTTGCCAGCCTAAAAAAAAGATTGAAAGAAACATTAAGCACGCTGACACAAGAGGGATTCTCAGACTTCCAAAGCTAAGTTTTTGACAAAAGTAGGAAGAAGGGAAAGAAGCAGAAAGTAAAGAGAAAAAGCCTTGTTTCAGCTTTAATTCTTAATTGTTCTTTATGCTTAATAAATATGTTACTCCATGCACTATTTTCAGCAGGTACTAACATTAAATAATTCCTAAGATGTTTAGTAATTATTTAATAAATATTAATAGAAAAAGCAAGTATATTTCACAGCTAAGAAAATGGATGTAAAAGACTGTACCATTCTACATCTACAGCTACACAGTACAATCTGTTGGAGGCTATGCATCAAAGTTCAGAACTTTGCAACTTCCCAAACTATGTATATTACCTTGCATAGTACTGCTTTGTGATCATCTCAGGTCTGCCTACTATCCAGAATCTCTCTGATGCCAAACAATTTGATACATAATGTTTTGAACCTGCTCTTTATAAGTAAAACTTAAAGCTTAGATGGAGGAACTTGCATGAATGGCTCTAAAACCTATACTGTATTATCAAGTAGAGTGAAGCAAAAAAGAAAAGGCATAGGAAACACATAACTTACAAAATAAGTATTCTGTAAGATGAAGTGCTGTGCCATCATTGTCTTATTTATTGATTTATTATGTCTTATTATATGATCACAAAGATAACTCCAGATGATAAACATCTTAAGTTTTTGGGGAGCTGTTGCTCTTCATCAGATTTGTTTTCCATATATGCTGTAATTGCATCCAACACCACAGCAAATAACTTGTGTTTTTTAAAGGCACAAACCAGATCTGATTTACCACCCAAATAATGTTATTCATTATTTCACACTTTAATATGGACATATACCTTGGAGCAGAGGCTGTTATGTTCCTCTCTATGCTGTTATCAATAAGTAACTACTACAAAGATAAGAAGGCTGTCCAGAATTATAAACATCCCAAATGCTTAAACTCATCACCTCAGCAAAGTCCTGGTGATACCACATTCTAAACAGAGAAATGAAAGTTACTTTCTTTTATCACAACTAATTTGTTAATGTTTTACTGAAAACTCTTCTATCTATGAAACAAAACTGGAAAAGCTTCTGATCTAAACCCCTAAAATGTACCTCACAAAGTACATGTAAGAAGAACCAAGGATAACTGCTGAAACCTGCACAAAACCACCTCTCACTGAAAGACAAAATCTTTTCCCTTATGGGTATTTCTCTCAGCTAAGTAATAATTTTCATAAAAATCACAGGACTTGACTGTCCTTGAGACCTCAATTTCTTGGTTTAAATGGTCAACATCCAAGAATACAAGATGGATTAGCAAGGTAACTTTACTTAAGTATTTAGGAATGTGTTAACCAACATTCCTAAATATTTTTCTTCTTCCCTAAGAAGAAACTTAAACTTGAAAGCATGTTGGCCAATGATTTTCTAAGTTCACTTGTAAGTGAACTTTGGTTTAAGCAAATTTTAATAACGAATGAAGAAATTTAGATGGAAATCCAAAATACATATTTTAAACAATCAGAAATTACAAAAAACCACATAGGAAATCATCCATGCTTCTCACAAGTCTGAAAGTTTTATAAGGAACAAACAAAACCTCACCAAAGAGGCCAAGTCAAAAAAGAATTGTTCCCATCTTCTATAAAAAAAATTCTGTGACAATAGGATATACAGTCTTTCCTCTCCCATTACCTGCTTTTAATTAAAAGCTAATATGGTAAAACTCCAGGAACTATGAAAAAATATTAAATAATATTTTATAATCAATAGACTATTCCCGTTTAAAGTTACTATTTTTCAGCATGAAACCGATACTGTTTGCTTGGAACCAGTGTAGATCATTTTGGAATATAAGCATACAATGCAATCTTATTTTGCACTTTTAAAACAGTAATCCAAGTGCAAATGCTGAAAAAAGGAGGACTACATAGCATCAGAGAAGCTGACAATTGCACTTGCCTTTCTCTAATAAAGGTATTCCACTAAAATAATGTCGTTCTGAAAATTTAGCAACCCTTCCATTACATAAGAAAGTCACAAATATTTGGCATCCTTGAACACAACAACAGATGGTTTTGGAACCAGAAATCATAGCCTTTCTTCTGAAATCTAAAGTCATAATCAAACTCAAATTTTAAGGAACGTACTTTGGATTTATCATGCTCTTTGCTGGAAGGGAACAATGGCAAGAATTCACTCCATAGTTAGCAGAACTAGTCTGGATTTCAATTTGATCTCAGACCTTATTTCTTCCTATTTTCCAGAATCACAGTATGAGAGCCTCTATTCTTAATTATTTTACTTTCAAGAAGATTTTAGCTTCAAAGAGATGTTAAAAAAAAAATAAATAAATCTCTGTTGCATCTACAACTTGAAAAAAATTCCTTGTCACCGTTAACCTCATGGATTATGATTCATTATCTAATCTTTCTTTTCAATAAGAGTTTATGAAGGACATCATAGAAAGACAGCTTCTCAAATGTCTAGTCTCTCCCAACCTCAGCAACTGTTTGTGGTCAAAAAGGTTCACTTATTTATCATCATCTTGGGGATAAAAACCCTTACATCCTACTGATCATCAAAACTTAGCTCTGCAGGCAGGTCAGTAAGAAAAACCATAAGGCTCTCCTCCTTGTCCCTCCTTTGATAATTCATTCCCACTCATCAAAAAGAGCACTTCTACAGTACTTTAAATGATTTAGTCCAGAGATTCCCTAACTGTTGTTCAACACATGTGCAGAACCTATGACATTTTTATTATGCTTATGATATTCTGGCACTATTCCTTCTCACCAATCAGCTAGAACTAGTAATGTCCTCTCAGTATTTAGCTATGAAATAGGGCCAAANGGTCAATCCCTAACTGGTACTGGTGCGATGGGTTATTCCTCCCTAGGTGAGGGACCCTACACATGGCCTTGTTAAACTTAATTATGTTCCTCTCCATCCAACTCTCCAGCCTGTCCAGGTCTCACTGAATGGCAGCACAAATTTCTGATGTGTCAGCCACTCCTCCTGGTTTTATATTATA
>VYZX01033161.1:24253-34741 GCA_013401335.1 Brachypteracias leptosomus | reverse complement strand
AAGAACATGCTCAACTATCACAGCCTAAATCTGACATGTTAGATTCTACATTCATCAATGTAATTTTCTTGTTCTGGAGACAAAACAATGTTAGCGGTAGAAACAACTGCTAAAGGATTTACTAGAGCATTTCAGAGCTGTCACATATCCTCATTTCCACATATGTTTCATTGTCATATTACAAAGGAGATGTGGCCTGCTGTACAGACTCCATCCACTCTACCACTGTAGATACAGGCACACAGAAAAGATGGCCCAACAGTCACTTTGTGAATGACGCGGTCTACATGACTTGAAGACAAGCCTGCATGACTTGGGTGATAAGGGAAAACCCTTACTACCCAAAGTCTTATCCTATGCTAGCAAGCATGGGGTATAGATCCAGCTTCACAATTGGCTTTACCAGAAGATAGAAATAAAGATTCACTCACTGTGCAGTTATTTTATCTGACAGAAAGTTCTAGAGTAGTATTTTCCCTTTGCCTTGGCCTTTTTTTTCCCCCTCTGATACTTTCATGATGCCTGGGCAGCTTCTGACAAACTGATGTTGCTTGTCTGAAATGATGAATCCTCAAATATCACTGGTGTCATTGGGACCGTCTCTTGGCTCATGGAAAAAAAGTTTATTGGAGGAAAATAAATACTTTATTCTTCACTATCAAAGTGAAAATTCAAGAGCTGATACAAGAATGGGTTAATTTAGACTAAAGGTCAATGCAATCCTGAGCCCTGTCTCTGACAGTACCAAGAGCTCCCCAGAGATAAAAGAGAAGCATGCTTGTCCAGCTAATGTACCTGTAGAGATATAAAAATCATGCAGCCACATTTCAGTAAGATTATTTCCAAGAAATCTGGTAAGCTACCTTCAGTCAACCAATCTGAAGTTGAACCTTGGAAAACATGGGTTATTTCAGAGTTTAACCATATTCAAAGATAGATTATTAGAGGAAAGACATCTGTTTGTCATATTACTGACACCTGGTTTGTCTAACTCATGAGATGCCAATGATGCTTCTGAATACTTTGCTTCATGTTCCTACAAATCAGTATTTATTTAGAGCAAGGATTTAAAATCAAGTGTTTTACCCCTTTGAAAGGTGCTTTGACTCTGGCAGTGAAGTGTGCTTTGCCCAGTAGCTGTTGCTGAAACAGTTCCATTTTGCATAACATCCTTAAATAGTAAGGGGAGCTGGGACCAAATCTGAGCTTCCCAAGTCACTCTATGGCATCCTAAGAATAAGGGCAGCTAAGCATTATTTTCAGGAAAACTTTGCTCTGAATTTTATACATCAGGCCAGTCTTCTGCCTAGAAACCCCTAGAAATCTACTGTTTTGCTGTATCATCTGTCTGCAGTTACCATATCCATTAGCCAAAAGCACTCATAGGATTTTATAATGGTGCATTAGGACACTGAATACTCCAGGGAGAAAACGAAGTTAATGTAACGGCAAATTACTTACAAAATATTCTATTCTGTGCCTTTAAATTTCAGATGCTGAAAAGAAAGCAAAAGAAAAAAGAAAAAGAAGCACATGAAAGGAGGAGATCAGCCTGTGACTGAAAGTCCAGCTGTGTAAACAAGTTTAGTGACTTCTTTTATCTCTAATTGGTCTTATACACTGATCTTTCTGGTGCCAAAATCACACACTTCACATTAATTCTTCAGTAATATAGCATAATTTCCAGATGGAACTGGCCTGAAATGTCAAACTGATATGTGTCACTTGCAATCTACTAACATTTCAAGTTTTTTCCAGTGAACATCAGCAACTGTCTTTAGTTATATTACTTTAAACATTTGAAAAGGAAACTGGTTTATACCGCTGAAAATGTGAATATAGGCACAAAAATTGTGCTAATAGTATTATTCACTGCATGAGACATAGAAGATACTCAGCTGGCATAAATTTTTTGGCCAATTTACATTAACTTCAGAGATGCCATGCCAGTTAATACGGTCAAGTAATTGGCCTATGGACTTCAGAAGATATCCATCTCACAAATGCAGAACAGGTTGTTGTCTTTCCTGACAGTTTAGGACCTTTGAGTAACAAGATATTCACATAATTATGTCGACTAGTCTGGAGGAGACACGGGAAAGCTCCAGTGAGACAAAGAAGACATAGGCAAATGAAAACCAATACTGATAAATGCAAGGAGATGCACACTGGCCATAAAAATAAATTAATGAGGCAACAAGCAAATGAACTGTCTATCCATCTGACACGGGTCAATGTCACTCATATGTGAGAGATGGGCATCAAAGCAAAATCACAGCCTTTGTGCTATTGTGAACAGAAAACCAAATATTTTAGGTTACATGGCGTATGTGGCACAATGAAATATATAAAGAAGATTGTGTCAATACAAAGATGTAGTATTGCTGGCACAGTTAAAGGGAATTTGATAACATTACATATAGCAATGAAAAATGTGGATGAGAAACAATATATTTCTGCTCTTTAGTCCTTCTATTTCTACCACAGAATTATTACATAAAAGTAGAAAAGAGTAAGTTCAAAAAGAAACATTTAAGTATGTTTCCCTGCTACTGATCACTAAGCGGTGATTATATGGCCATATATGTATATGTGTGTATGTAGATCTTAGATATAACTTAGGTTAATAACAACACTGATGACTGGTAAGACAGTCATAACTAATAGCAAATATGACATTAACTGATAATAAACATTAATTCAAACCCAACCAACTGAACATAATTCATGGCTTAAGACAGCCTCTAATGTTTACAGATCTGTCATATGATAGACTTTCTGCATTTAGAGAGCCCTTTGAAGCAGCCAGTAACCATGAGAAATAGAATGCTAGACTAGATTTATGTCAGTTTGATTCAGTGTGGAAATTTCTATTTTGCTAACGATAATTATTTTCTACAAATAGATGGCACAACAAGCCCCTAAGTCACCTTCTGTAGCCATTCCTGTATTGAGCAGGAAGGTTGGACTAGAGACTTCCAGAAATGCCTTTCAACATTGATGATTCTTTGATTCTATAATTCAATCAAAGAATATAAATAATTTTGTAGGTCTGATGCTGGAAGGAATACTTTTATGCTAAAAGATATGTATGGTTGAATGTGCTAGATAATACCAGAAAAAAAAGTTGCAGTTTGGGTTATTTTAATTAATCTACTCATAATGGCATGTAAGTCAATTCCTTTAGACCTGCATTAATCTGTGAGAGACAATTTCTTTTGACCCAAAACTAGTTTTAAATAACTGATAATGGACATTCATTATAATTCCTGTACTAGCTGTCTCACAGAGGACTACTCTGCTTCAGTACTAACATATTCTCTCTATTTCTTACCCTTCACATGCAGGTCTTGTTTTTTTTTCTGAGCTCATATCCATTTGTAGACATCAGCAACATCACATGTTCCTCACAAGAACAGAGTTAAGGAGAGTTTAACAAGCCAGAGAACTCAGACGTAATGAGTTAGGTGAGGCTAGCTTCACCCTTTATTCAAAATAAAATTGCCATAGAAAACAAAATGCAAGACAATCATAATTCTCAATATTGAACAAAATGGTGCCCCATTTTAACAAGTAATTTGTTTTAGAAGTGTCTAGCTGCTGAGTATGTAAACACTGCTGTCAACATCAAACATCCACTTTGTTCAGGTTTAGGTCAGGGCCTATTTCTCTTCCCTTCAGCATGTAAAATGTGTTTTGACAGTTCACTCAAAGAAGCTGTTTGGTTCTAGTTGTAAAAAAAAGAAACAGACTACAGTAAATAGTAGAGGTGAACTATTTTGCAGTAGTTTTGTGAAACACCAGGAAAATTATTCATTCAAAAATCTGCTCTTTGGGTTACTCTGAAAAAATGTCTATAGCTCAGTAACTTTAGAGCTTAAGTATGCATCATTATCATTATTAACAAGGCTTTTCTTTTAATTTGTTGGGATAAAACAATGTGTGTTTCTAGCCTGAAAATTTTCACTAAAGCAGTTCAAAATTAGTCCATCTGTGGCTATACTAGGACATTACACCTGGCTAGGACTGCTTTTATGCGCAAAGTGGTCTGCTAAAGCCAATTCCATCCAATAAAATCCTTTCAGCTGCAAAACAAGATGGTCACATACAGATAACATTGAGAAAACCAGGCTGTGATTATTCCTGAAACACTACAAGGAATGGTTCAGGAGAGTGCAAGCTAGCAAAGATAATATTTTCTCCAGGGACTGATCTAAAAAATGGAAAGTAGAGATGGCTAAGGTCCAATGTCAAGGACCCTTCACTGGCTGAATTTAATTTACCAGTCCAGATACAGTTTCAGTGTTTCACAGCAGAATTGGTTCTTTTAAGAATGTGCTTTGGTGGGCCAAGTTAAATGCCACCTTCCCTGAGAGAGAGATTTTTAGGACTGCTCTCATTACTTGTCTTTGATTTCTGTGTTGGAAGTAGATTTGTTCAGTGGCTTGCAACCACTGAAACTAGATACCCAATCAACAAAAAAATGGAGGAATTAGACTGCAGGAGTATATTAGCAGTTAACAAGAAGAGAACATAGATGTGAACTTCACTGATTCCTTAAGTTACAAGTGTTAACTGGGATGTAATTGAAGAACTTCTTTACCCTAAGACAGAGGTCTGCTGTGCAAACTGAAGGAAAAGGCCTATTTGCAAACTTCACTTGGGGACTGACCTCTAGAGGGCAACACAATCATATGAAATGGCAACTTAACGACGACATGAAAAATCTCAAAATTACATGCTAATCAATATAGCTCATTTTCCCTTTAAATCCTGAACCTCTATTTATATAAAACTTAATTTGAAGGACTGGTTTTACAGAATGACACATGTCATGATGAGATATCACTTGTATGATTTCTGTGACCATTTTGCACCTTCCATTGACACTCAATTGTGGCCATAAAATACATTACTTTTCACTGTAAAAACAGAACTTTTAAGTTTGAAATAAATACAAATATCTATAAGCTCTCAAGTATTGTGTTCTCTGGCAACAAAACCACTCTTATGAAGAGTAGAATGCCACACTCAGACCTCCAAGCTCTGAGTCTACAATGGATCCAGATTGCTAATCCTCAAATCATTTTTTCAAAGCATTCCTGAATCTCCTCTCACTGTGTGACTCAGTGTGATAATTTTTAAACACGTACATATGTGTAAGTTAAATTAACGTCTTCCCATAATTGTTCTCTAAGTATCCCAGTGCCTTTTACCTGCTACATCTCCACCTTTCTTAGATGATAATCTCTCCATGGAAAGGTCATCTGCATTTTATTTTGGAAAGATAAAACATAAAGAACATATTCTCTGTGCTTCACTTGTAAATAATGCAATTCCTATTAACTAAAACAAAGATTAATCCTCAAAGTTCTTTGCTAAATAGGTTATTAATCCTATAGGTACTGTGTTAGCAATAATATAAGAGCTGAAATGGCATAATGATTATTTTTTTAGAGCACTCTGTAAAGCATTCAATCATTAGCTCCTGCAGCCATTCACTTTGGACTCCAGACTAATACTTTCATTTTCAAATGTCAATTTCTGCTGTTAAATTAAATGAAAATGTGGATCAGTGTGATACATCATCATCTAAAGTAACTCCTGAGGAAATCACTAGACTAATACCATTATTGCCTGCCATTTTCTAAAAATGTTTCAGCGTAAAAAAGCAGGCTGTGTGGTTTGTTTCAGAAGGCTGCCTGCTGCAATCTTTCTTCAGCCAAGGCTGAAAACACCCAGTCTACCTTTCACCCAGGGCAACTTTACAAGATGGTACTTAAAACTGAGGAGAGGATGAAACATGGCCTGGGGCTGCCCACAGGGCAAAGAATAGCTTGAGCTGTAACCTCCACTGTAAGCAGCTTTGGTAGCTCAGTTTGCTTGCCTCCTTGAGAAAGACTTAGTTAATTGATGCTTGTACAGCTGTATTGTATGTCCATGGCAAGGTGTTGGTGGCAGGGGATTTCTGTGGGAAGAGGCCTGGGGCTGCCCTGTGCCAGATCCAGCTGTTTCTAGCCTGCTCCAATGGATCCACTGCAGTGCACATCTGAGCCCATCCGCCAAGATAGTGGCATCTCTGGGAAAACAGATTTCAGAAAGGGCAAAATGCTTCATGGCAGTATGAGGAGTAAGGAAAAAAGAAACAACCCTGCAGACACTTAAGTCAGAGAAGAAGGAGGAGGAGGACATGATCCAGGCACCAGAACAGAGATTACCCTGCAGTTTGTGAAGCAGACTATGGTGAGCCAGGTTGTTCTCCTGGAGCAGCTATTCACACTGCAGCCTATGAAGGACCCCACGGTGGAGCAGGGAAAAAGTGTGAGAAGGAAGGAGCAGCAGAAAAAGACTGTTATGAACAGAATGAACCCTCCTCTCCACTTCCCACCACCCTGGACTGCTCGGGGTGGGAGAGAGATGGTAGAAGAGTCATGAATGAATGAGTGAAGTTGAGCCTGGGAAGAACTGGGGTGGGGAGAAAGTGTTTTAATATGTCTTTCCCACCCATCCATCCATCCATCCTACTCCATTTTAATTGATAATAAATTAATTTTCCCAAAGTCAAGTCTGTTTTGCCCATGATGGTAAATGGTAAATGATCTCCTTATCTTTATCTTAATGATCTTTATTTCTTCCCTAATACTCTTGAGATAGCAGAGTGAGAGAATGGCTAGGTTGGTGTTTAGTAGCCAGTCAAGGTCAGCTCACTACAAAAGCATTGAGAATAACCATGATTTTTCTAAAGAAGATCACTGTAATTTTACTATATAATATTTTGACTGTCTAAAAAAAGCCATGAACTAGAGGCTTCAGAAACAAAATTCTGAAAAGTTGCTCCTCTGACCACTCCTCTGAAGTCGTCAGTCAAATCTGACTAGGTCTATCTCACAAAAGTGTGGTCTGAGCCTCAAACTCGTGTAGATTTTGAGGACATGAAGTATATGAATTAAGATGTCCAATCTCTCACTTTCCTTCATATTTCATTAAGCCCATAATTCTGTCAGTGGAGCTGCTAGACAGTCACTTGTCTCCAGTGTATCCTGGAATTGCCTTGAAGAGATGCAACTGGGTACAGAACAGTTTTGCAACTTGTGCAATACTAAATCTTCTAAATACCACACGTTATCAGTAGTGAAGAAGAAACACAAGCCTTACACAATCCTTTCTGCTGAATTGAGAAATTCGCATACTTGGTATCTAGCATGGACTTTGCAAAGCAGAGTCCTGAGCTCCCCCTGTAATAGAATTGTGACTGCAACCTAAGCAGAACATCTCATGCACGTTTTGCAGCTGAAGATCAATTACAGGTTTGCTTTAAAAACACTTCAAAGACTTCTAATCTACATCAGTATCATCTGGTTGGAAATTAACCTGAGAAAGCAATGAGAGATTTTCTCCTAGTTGCATATACAACCAAATAGACACTATCTCTCAGGAATGCATCTGTAGAAATCCTCCCACTTAACTTCACAATATCAGCACAACCACATTCACGTATTGAAGCCTTTGGTACCCAGCACCTCCAAGATAATCTGCAACCTCAGGTCGGAGAAATTCATTCATCTCATACCAAATGCCAAGCACTTGCAGTTACTGGAGGTCTCCTCTGCTCTTGAAAAGGAGGTAAGCCACTTCCAGGACAGGTGCAGCAATTTGCAGATCAAGCTTTACAGAAACCTCTCCAGGGACCTACCAAGTAAATGGGAACTAAATCAGGTGTGAAATTCAACCCAGTAGAGGGCAATAGGCCTCAGTGTATATTAAAAACACAATAGCCCTCAGTAAACAGCTGTCTCTGACCTGAATCTTATGGTCTGCAGATAGAGGATAAGTAGATGGGGATGGAAGAAGAGAAGTACAAATTCTTCCTGGCCCTAAGGAGAAAGCTGTCCTGATTTGCTCAGTTTGGTAACTTTTGTTCTTCTCCATACTAACAAAATTTATTTAAAACAAAATCATCAAGTAACATAAGATATTATTTAATTTCTTTATGAATACTGGTATTGAGTTGCATCACCTATAAGTTGATCAATGACAGAAATTAAAAGATATATCTTTTGGTTGAGAGAAAGCTTCACCGGGGTATAAATATGAGGCTATGTTGGCATGCCTTACTTTAGAAAACAGTATTTTTTACATTTTTAAAATGTCATTGTAGTAGAGATAGAAATGTATACTTTATTTCTAAAAGACAAGCCCCAAATAGTGTAAAGGTAAATTCAAAGGAGAAAAAAATATCATTCAGGGAATATAAATACAAAATCAGTTCAGTCTACTTTTCATTTAATTGAATATAAACAGAAGAGTAAAAACGTAATTAAGGGACAATAATTATTTGAAAGCCATGGCAGAGCATGTGGAAAGGTCTGCAGACAATCCTAGGACTTGTTTGAAAGATAAAGTCTTTCTCAGTAACTTTGGAAAAATGCTGATATTGTTTGCATCTACTCTAATGCTGAAGACTGGACTGCAACTGTCAGTAAAGTGGCAGTTGTGTTAAAATGTGACAAGTCCCTCCCTGATCCACCTCAGAACTGCAGAACTACTGAGCTGACACTTGGTGCTTTGAAACAGTTATACAGTCAGCAAAACCCAGAGGAAAGACTATGAAAGAAAGTCAGTTATCAGCAGAACAAGGAAAACGAAGGCTAAATAACAGAAATAAAAGTGAAAGCTTTTAAGCAGGGGAAAAAAAATCACAGGAGAAGGTGTCAGGGATAATGCCATTATCAGTGACAAATGGAAATAATTGATTAAGAAAGTAGTGAAAGCAGGCAAGGGGGAAAATTGTCTTTGAGCTTTTATTCAGCAGTTTCAAATCTTTCAAAGATTCCTACAACCATTTCTTTCAAATGCAGAAACTACATTAGGCATAATAAAAGCACTGATCAAATCCCTGTCAGCTTATATAATGAGTAAGATATTTCAGGAGAATTGCCTGTCTATTGTGATACAAGCCTAATATCTGAATATCAATGATTTACTATTATTGTTTTGGCTAGATTACAAGACTTGGAAAATGTGATTAGAAGTTGCTGTGAAGGCAGAAAGTATTTTTTTTATACATGTGCAGATCAAAGGGCCTGCCTAGACTAGTATTCTGTATCCAGATTTAGTCAACAGTATCTTATATTTCAGAAGACGATGAACTTATCTCTGATCCATTTTCTGGGAAGTCCACCACATTCCAGTCACTTCAATATTATTATTTTTCCCTCTGAGTCCCTCAAACTCTACAACAGAAAGAGCTGTATTGAAATCAAGTGAAGTTTTGCCTTTGACTTAACAAGGCCAATATTATTCCCTGTTGCTTTGGCAATGCTCACAAAAGGATTGACTGCAATTTAAAAGGCTGAATCCTAAACCCCGTTTCTGCCATTCACACTTACCTCCTCAAGTAATCTTCTTATCCAGAAGCCATTCTTACTTCTGGAGTTCCCAGTGCATCCTTCTTCTGTGTGACTGGATTTAGAGTTGAAGTACTCTAGAAAATGGACTCTCTTTCATTTGTCAGAACCAAACATGCTGTAGGTACTAACAAATATTAGAAAAAGAATAACAGCAATAATAAGATGATCAATTTTCTAATAAAATACACTGAAATGCTAGCTGGAATTACTTTCCACAAAAAGTCTAAGAAATTTCAGAAATGCTAATGAATGAACAAGAGAGATTTCTGACAACAACCCCATGACACATGCTTTGAAAAGAGAAGGAAAATTACTGATAATTGAAGTGATGGAGTCAATAAACTATTAACCATTTGTAGTTGAAATTCTAGGAAAATATAATGAACTATGTGAATGTCAGCTACTTTTTTTTTTCCTTTTTTTAAAAAAAAAGCACACAGGAGTTTCATATGTACTCAGAACAGACTTAATGTCCACAGCAAAACATAAGCTTGATATTTTCAACTCAAACTGAAGAGTTAGAAAACTTCCAGCTAAGCCAGAGTGAAGTCATTTATCTTTTTTTTCAAAATAATGAAGAAAAAAATCAAATGTCTTGAAAGAGAAGGTGACTGCAGACAATCTTTGCTAGTTTCACTCACTAATGGAGCGAATAGTAGCAATATTTGACATTTCCATTGTGTCTTTCATCCCAAATCACCTTAATCAATTTCATACCTATTTAGACACACCTTTTAGTTCTTTCATATGATTGAAATTAAATCATGGAACCAATAGGGCAACACACAGCAAAAAAAATCCATTGCATTTTTAAGTTCCAAAAAGGGAAGCATTTTTTCTTGAAACTATATGGAAGGTGTTCAAGAGACTGAAAGAAACTCTAGCTGCAATTACACTTCTAATAGTCATGGTAGAACATTGTTTCTGAAGTGGATTAAGTATTTGGAACTTTAGGATCCTTTCCTATTGAGGTGAAGATGAGGTAATTCCTACAAAACCAGATCCATGCTATGAAGCCTGTTTGACCCAATCTTTGGTACAGGTGAAGTATTTCCCGTTTAGGCTTCTCTTTAGCAAG
>VYZX01033153.1:0-36532 GCA_013401335.1 Brachypteracias leptosomus | reverse complement strand
GAAGAGGGAAAAAGAAGAAAAATTCTGAAGAAGACCATTAATTTGAATGAACAGTTTCCTCTGTGCAGTCTGAATTCTAAAAATCTTGAGCTCACAGTTCAAACGACTCAAGGGTTAAAAGACAATGTCTAGAAGATTGGGTGGATTTTACAAAGGTAATTAATGAAGCAGAACAGAAACAAAGACACTGAGCAAAGAAGAACTATGAGTGAACTATGGCTGTAACATCCCAAAGAAGGAATCATACACTCATAAAGATTTCAAAAACACTTGGAGGGCACAAAATCTTCTTAGGAAATTAGAGTGTACCTTCATAGTAGATTATAGAGTCTATAGTCTACCTCACAGCAGAGATTCTTTAAAGCTAGCCCAAATAGCAGAGACCATATGGCCTTAGCAGCACAAGGGTCTGCAATACCAAAACCCAGTGCCATTGTTTGGAACCATCCATTGACAGCTCCTATATCTTTGTTATGAGATAGCTCCCAGTGGTGGCAAATCCTTAGAAACCAGTTGTTTTCATTTTGTTATATTTATGGTAGGCGTTGGAGGGACTTGCAAATTTCTACCCTTCTCTAGATCCAGACAATCTCAAACTTTAAATGTCAACACCACTCTAACTTCCTCCCATGGTATTCACATCAGCTTGTACAGTGCAGTGCTTCTACTTTTTGCATTTTGGTAAACTCTCTCTGTAAATCTTCAGGGGGAAAACACAGTGGTAAACCCAAGCAGATTATCTCACTGACATTTGGGGCACAGAAACTCTGGATCTTTTGTGAATGTACAAGGATGTAGTAGCTCTTTGCCAGCTTCCTGGATTTGGTAGTGGCATAAGGAGAGCTCTCCTTTCATTCTTGGGGAATGAAAGGAACTGAGTGACCCACTGAAAATTAAGCAAGATGAGGACGAAATAAATAGGTTAGGATGTTTATTTTAAAGTTGAGCTTCCCTCAGATAATGTGAACCTCCAGGGTCTATCAGCTTGTCTGGACGTAAGATTTGCGGCACTTTCTATTGGGTCATTAAGTGAATTACACAGACTGCTCATAAAAATATGTCCTCTCAGTTAGGGATTTTTTGCTGCTACACATTCATGAAACTCTTTATGTTGTGCCTAAAAAGAAGTATAAGGGAGAAGATATACATATGCAGACATACTTATGGATATGTGTATGTATATATGTGTGCATGTATCCCTCTATATCTGTGGATAAAAACTATAACTTATTTTTACATAGTTCAAGCATGTTTCATCAATAGTTAACAGAAAAGAAATCTAATTTATTATAAATAGGCCCTTGTATTTGCATAGTGTGATTTGTAATTATCCTACTTGGAAAGTTAGTAACAATAACTATTTCATCAAAGTTCACAATCAGTTTACAAGTGGGGAAGAAAGTGAATAAGATGACAGGGGTAGGATATTGTCATGATATACCAAAACTTCCTTGAAATCTGGTGAATTTCTTTTTAAAAATCATACTGTGCCAGGATTTAAGTTGCCAAATTAAAAATTAATATTGGTAAGGTATGCTTTCAGTTGTGATAACATATGGAATATTTATGAATATACTCAGAATTCTACCATTTAATTTAAATTTTGTGCAGCTTATTTTTAACAAGTTGAAATATGGATGTGTGTAATACAACAGAAGTAATTTCTTGCTGAGAATTCAGCTATTTTTATTTTCTGATTGTTAATATTGTTTTAAATACTTAGCTGAACAAGAATGGTGACATTCCCATTTGAGTAAGAATCATCTTAGTTTTTCATTAATGGAAACCCCTTGGAATTATAAAAAAATCTTAGTGTCTATAGTGCCAACTCTGCTTGAGATCAATGTAAAACAATCCTTACTGCTGATCTTGGTTTTTCTCTCAGATTCTTACTAGAGGTGAAAAAAGCACACATGTGAAGTGGATTCTATGACAAAGTAACCTGCTTGGTTGATGTGGGGCAAACAGTGGACATTTCTACCTCAATTTCGCCAAGGCTTTTGATACAGTTCCACACAGTCTCCTCTTACAGAAAATGTTGAGTTACAGTCTAGACGAGTGGTCTGTGACATAATTTGGCATGAACCCAAGGAATCATTCTCCAAGATGAATTTATGTTGTATATTTTCAAAACCCAAACAAAATCCAGGATATACTAAGATAATTGAAGTAATTTCCTTTCCATTAGAAAAGACCATTAGTTTTTTCTGCTTTTAAAGGGCAGAATTACTGGTTCCAGTAAGGTATTTGCTAATCCTGAGGTGTTTCAGACTTAATCTTAGTTTTCCAGCTGGTTCTGAAAAATGTAATACACCACCTTGTAAAGGTGTGTAAAAAAGATACCCAGCTGTATTATTAAAAACAGCTATTTGAGCAGAACAGCTCCTGTATCACTTTGCACTTCTTGTCTTTTAAAAATTTTATTAAAGAATGCCTGGAATTCATAGGGATATCAGAAAAAAGTTTTTACTTTTTCTTTCTTTTTTCAGTGTCCAGGTTCAAATTCACACAAAGACTCACATGTTAATGTCATACCCTGAAATGATCTAAGTGAATGCCAAATATTATATCTGAGTTTGTACTGTAGGTTCCACTGACAGCTCTGTCAGCCTTTGAGAGACTCAAGCTTTCACATTTTCAGGCTCTGCATTCTGTACAACATTTTATAGCTGAAACTCAGATAGGGCCACAGCAGAGAATTCTACAGGTGTTGTGTTCTCAGGAGTTCAGAAGCTGCAGGGAATTTCTGAGACTTTCATTGGTGTGGCTACATAACAGAGGCATTCAGCCTGCTCAAGAAGAGTTTAGTCAGCTGCAGGCCCATTAGCCACATCTCTTATTCTTATTCATGGTCAGAAAGCCTTTTTTAGCTGCTAAAGCTTTTCTTAGAGACTTAAAGGACAGAAAGGACACAATGACAGTCTTATCTGATCTCCTGTAGTGTGAGATTTTTCCCAAAGGTACATCTTTCAGAAAGATAGCCAAAGCCACGTGGGTGTGCATTTACCACCTCCACTGTTAGCAGTGTTACTTGCCCTGACTGGAAGTCCTTTTCTACATCATTTCTTTCTAACACTCTAAAGACACATTCTATTCTTTTTCCTATATTTCTGGAGGTGTTTCCTCGTAGTCAGCCATATGAAAAGGATTCAGTTACAGCATACAGGGCATCTGCAGCATTTAGTCAGGAAATTCAGATAATTGCTAGTAACCTATCCTCAGTCTTTACCACTTTACTACTTCTCTCTTCTTCTTTTTTTTCCCAATGTGTATGTAAGCCTAAGTGGAAAACGTTTTATATTGCCACCACATGACTGTTGTGTTCAAACACATCTGAAAACTGGAAAAAAAATACTGAAAGATCTGGCTCAAAACCTGTGGAGAACATCTGCCAGTACAAAAGAGGCACTGCTGAACACATGTAGTATTGAGCAAACTAAACAGTTAGCTGACTGCAATTCACTAAACAAGTTTCCAGTTTACCATGAGCCAAAATATGTGATGGGATATAGAGGAATTCAAGGAGAAATTACACTGATTTATAGTCAATGAAGGTGTTTTCAGGCCTGAGCAAAGGTGAATCATGTCAGTCAGAATTCCAAGTTATTTGATTATCAGGACAAAAATACAAATATGTAAGTAGTCTGAGAGTAGAAAATGAAGCTGGAGACCAGTGAAAATAAAACCTGGAAACAAGCAGACTCTTACTTGTGCTTGTAGTATGAAAAGTATGGGTTTGTCCTACATTCTACTCCAGTTTTCCTGGATCAGAGTGATTCTAGAAAGTCTTAGGCTGCTTTTGGTCTGATTCTGGCCCTTTACTCAAAAATAAATAAACATAACAGAAGCACCTACAAAGCAAAAGGTATTTCCTGGGGAACACTGACTAGGAGGTTGATGTTAAAAATATGTGTGTTTGGCAGTGTTGTAGGAGCAAAGGTTGCAGTCTGGATGTCCTACTTCACTGTCAAGTTTATCACGGAACATGTCTAAGCAATAATAGAAATAATGATCTTTCTGCGAGAGACCATCCTTCTCACCACTGAAGTAAATGTTTTATAGCTACTAGAGAGGGAATAGAAATAGATGCAGAGCAGCCTCTTTCTTTTAATGATGTTAGGAACAATAATTCTTTTCTTTTTACTAACAACTGTGCTTGGACTAACTTCAAGTTTATAAAATAATGAGCATAACAGGAACAAATATTATAAGTTGCCTTTCCTCCCACTCATCCATGTATAATTTTAAACCAAATAATGATAAAACAAACTGGCAGCTGGTGTTTTAAGCTGCCAACTCCAATGCTTTCATAAAATAAAACTTTTTTTATATTCTTACTTCTTTGAAGTAGTTATTAATTTTTGTTTTGTGTATTTTTTGGTTGCATATTCTGTTAGCAGACGAAAACAAAACCAGCAGTGAATGGAGCTGAACATCAATGGACAACATACCTGGAGTTATAAAGACTTTAATTTTCCAAGCTCATTCCTTTTGCTCTCCTCTTCTCATCAATTCCTGAATGTAATGGGTGATATGGCAAAAAAAAAAGCAAAACAAAACAAAGAAAAAAAAAAGTAAACCAAAAAACTCAAAAACACAGTAAGAGAAAATAATAATCTATGCTAAAAGCTGAATACAAAGGAACTTGGTCATCATATCAAAAGTGCCATTAGCACAACCACATTGCAGCATAGTCTTGTCCTTGCAATCCATAACAGACACACAAAATTTAGGAATCTTGCAAAAGTAGCAAAGCTCTTCTTGTCCAATCTAATATCCAGCAAGTCCAAATACACAACATAAAGAAATGGGTGAAAAAAATGCTTTGTCCTATTTCCTGGCTTATTAAACAGGGGAAAGGGAGATGGGTGAACAAATTTCATAATGGCTAAATGATACTTGGATGCCTAATCACTGTTTGTAAAATGGAAAAAGGTCTCATAGGGATATGTCTGATTTGTTCATTTATATGTGTAGTTATATGACACATCAGATTTGACAGAAAAACTAGCTCAGATGTACCTGTCAAAGGGGAGTTATTGTTAACTAGGATCATTTTGTTCTTCTAGTTAATATTGTAGCCTAATAAGTGAATGCATTGGCATGGCTGATAGATTAACAACTTTCATCCATGGTGAAAAAAAAAAAAATGTAAGGAATTTTTATTGCCAGCTTTGCTGGCAAAACAAGTCCATTATGGAGCTTCATGGCCAGTATCTCAACCTCCACGTCATCCATCCCTTCTCTGATAGTTTCTGGTTTATCTGCTGCAAGTTTTGACAAATTGATAGAAAGAAAACTAATCATTTAAGAATGTACTGTTAAAAAATCCCCAACAAAACAGCAGCCATCTCACACTATGTGACAGCTCTTGCTCAGCTGGAGTTATGCAGAACTGAAATATGGAGAGTTCCAAGCAAACCAAAATGTGTGATTAAGTCTTGAGATAATGTACATGACAATGATAACAGCAGTAGAAGAGCGTAGATAGTATTGATGAAAAGGGGCCATATTTGAGACCATCTAGCTGACACCCTGTTGCAAAATGAGTCTGTTTTATGTGAAAATATCTTCATGATATCTTGCTGGTAACACATACTGAAACCCTTATGGCTGCTGTAAATAAGTCTTTCCTAAAATTCTCTAGTCCTTTACTTTTCTACATCCCTCTATTATACTTATTCAGCAGTAGAAAATGCCCATTTTGACTCTTAAAAAAACCCAATCTTCTTTACCTAGTAAATGAAGGTACATTCACCTCCCTAGCAAATATATGTGTTTTGTTCAGTGTTGTATCACTTGTTGCAAAATTGTAAAAAACACAGGGCCATTTCTGTGTTTATCCCAGTATCACATAAGAAGAGACTTGGGATTAATGAAAATAACTTTATGTTTCCTCCTGAAAGCTCAATTCTTCTTTGGTTATCTGAGTTTGCTAACAATTAGCTTAAAAAGGTCTCAAGTGGAGATATCCAAGAAACTCCAGTTCTTGGAATTCATTATAACATGGATTTTTCTACTGATATAGTAATAACCAAATGCTAGTAAATATGATGCAAATGATTTGGACCCATGTGCCTGTGAAAGCTTTATGAATCATTGTATAGAAGTGAGGGTGTCTGTAAATTTTAATTCCCTGTGGACCAAAGTTTTGTACTACATTTCGCTATATATGGTACTTAACATGCACACATGTAGATACCATATGTGAAAAGGATTAAATGATCATATTTTCTCACTTAAAGAATGTTTGCCATGACTGTTTCACTTTCATGTTACTGAAAATGTGTCAGGTAACAATTTTCTTAATGTTTTTTATGTTATTCCAGGCACTGTCTTTAAACTAAAATGTTTCTGTAGTTTGTAAGACTGAAACAACAGTGCATTGAATTAGCTGTAACAGAAACTAAAAAAAGAGAAATTTGGTAAATATAGGTTGAAAAACCAGCTTCGAGGTTAAAGAAGGTTGGAAGGAGCACAGAAATATGTGCTACATCCTATCAGTATCCTTCGTTCTAATTTTTGATGCCATAGTTTCCTATCCCAGTTTTCCTATTACCAATGCAATGGCTATGACTCTCCATGTTAGCACCATTCTATCCTCCGTTTAACTAAGTGGTTGATCCTTACATGCAGTGCTTCATTCTGCACCTCTCCTTCCTCTCTTTGACACTGTTCACTGGGACAACTTCAGGGAAGTTTTCAGAAAGTATCGCATTTTGGTGTGCTAGTTAATAAGATGTACATATAATATACATAATATACACATGCACATGTATATACACATATGTATACTACCACACTGCATATACTTATGTAGGTATGCATCCATATATATGTTTATATATGCATACGTGGTATACAAGTATCCATATATACAAAGTATCTCTTGTATCTATTGATAGACTGATCAGTAGATCAATCAGTAGTTTCTAATTGCAGTAAAATAAATCAGTACACTACTCTCAGAAAGTCAAATTTAAATTCCTGATTTGTTTAGAAATTCTCAAAATAATTTTTTCACTACCTCTGCCTTTTCACTGAGTGTGCTGCTAGCTCTCTTCTTCCTCAGGCCAACCCCAAACTCAGCAACATCCCTGAGCATATCTTCATCTTTTATTCTTCATCTGTTTCTTCTTCTCCATCTCAAATCAGCCAAGAAGGAACATATCATTGAGAGAACTCAGCAAGCTGCCCCTCAGAAACTCCTCTGACTGACCCCAACAGGAACTCTCTTTCACACAAACTCTCTTCAAACTGATCAGCTTCTTGCTACTTCTCACAAACTAGCCTGTTCCTGGTTGATATAGCTCTAGCCTTGCCCACCACCCCAACCATGATCACCTTGGGGAAGGCAGGGCCTCACACAGGTGTGCCAGGTTCTGCCTCTGGGGCCTGAAACCACTTGGGGAACAAAACACACTGCTGGGTTGTGACTCATCCACAGGTCAACTCCAACTTGGGTTCCACAGCCCAGGCCCCAGCACTTCACTGAGCCAGACATGGAAATGTAAAAAAGAGGTTGCTGATAAGCGCTAGAAAGTGGAAGTAGGCTATTCGGAGAAGGTGCAACTTATTTTTGTTTTTCCAGTAAAAAAATAAAGTGAATGCTCTTCTCATAGATTGTAACCAATATGGCAAAATTCAGATACTAGGGAAGCTATACCTTTTATGATGTCCTGGTTTTCACTATCAATTTCACAATATTCATATGTACGTCTCCCCCAACTACCACTACTAGGCAGAAGCATGCAACATAGTGTGATTCTAACTGCCTAGGAAATATGAAATAAAAGACATATTTTCAACTAAAAAGTGAGGTACAAAACATCTAAAAGAAAACGCTAACATTTCTGTTACATTATTGATATGTATCAGTAATTTCTGGGTGATTAGAAAGATTCCCTTGGGTTTGATCAGTTACATGGCCCCAGATGTGATTTTTAATGTCGTTTAAATTTGATCTTGTTCTTTTCCTCCTCATTGGCCTGCTCTGAGTTATCCCTGGGAGAGGGTTTAAACACTTGGCATCCTAAGTCTGAGCTCTAAAAAAAGAACCGGATCTTCCTTAACAACTTCAGATTTATAGGAGTGCTCATTGTTCTGGTGACCCTCACTCCAAATCCCACTGCTACACCCAAAGTAAAAAAGGAAGTTATTTTCTCTTCTCTTTTCAGTTGTGTTCTCACCTTTATTCACATGTAGTTATGGCTACGTGTTGGGAGAAAGGTGGAAATGTGTCAACCATCCATTTTCATTTCAGCGTTTTTTTTCATCATATGACTATTTTCTTCACCTTCATGGATACGAAGAAGGCTGAATTGTGAATTTACCTATTACCTGGCTATTATATTCAAACATGCATATCAGGCTATTTAAAGCAGAATTGGAACAGGACTACCCATAACAACAGGGTTTTCTTTAGGCCTGTCTGGGATACGCTGCTATACAGCTGTCACATAAAAAAATCCCAACATCCCCTGTGCTTCTACAAGTAACATGGCTGTCAGAGTTTTATATATAAGAAAGGTTTATCCATTGTGAAGTATGACTGGCATATACTTACTAAGTTCTCTGTGGAAATTTATGAAACTTTTCTCCACAGACTGCTAACCTGGGAGAAATGTCACTATTATTAAAAAAATTTAAAATACTAATTACTAACAAAATATGAAAGGGAGGGGAGAAAGTTCCAAATTGTAATAATTGAATGTACAGTCAGGTACTGTTGAAGGGCTGAATGCCCTTCTGTTGCCTATTGATCCATTGACTTACTGGTATTAACTTACAGTTGCCAAGTTGACTTGCAGAATGCTAATGTTGCCTCTCCTGCTGCTCTCTCCATCTGTTGACTGTCCAGTGTTGTCTTTTTGTTTCATAATCTCCACTTTATTAAATGTTATCATATTCAGTTATATATGACTGAAACATACTGTAAATGTTCACTTGTTTTCCACAACTTATTTGGTTCAATACACCTTTGCTTTTGGGGTTATTCTAACACATCTTAAAGCTGTTCAGAATACTAAATATGAAAGACATTGTATACGTATGTGTATATACGGTTCTTTGAAGACCTGAGAGGAAGGAAGGAAGCGAAAGAAAGAATTGAAGAAGGGTACAAGAAAGGAGGGATGAGGGAAAGACTGATGGAAGAAAAGTCAGAAACAAGGAGGGAAGATGATTAAACAGTTCAGCAGCCCAGCAATCAAAATATCAGGCCAATTTCCAAACATGAAACCTTTTGCCTATGTTCAAAGATAGTTGCCTGTAATAGTTTGAACAGATTGACACACACTGTAGTATTCTTTTGTGGCTCACAAATCAGTGCTGTTTCACACTGGGAGGTAAATTCATTCTAGATCTGAGGTTGTCTCCTGTACTTTAAGAGTACTGAAAAGCCCTCTTTTGCTATAACTAAAGGAAGCACAGCATGAAGAATGAAATGTTCTGCTGATAAGAAAGATCCCTGACTACTTGAATTTTGAAGTTAAATTGTCCTCACTGCTTAAGATATTGGTTTTCATATGTAAGGTGCTGTTATTTCCTTTAGGACTGAATCCAAATTCCATTAAAAAAATTGAAATGCATGTTATTCACCCTTTTAAGGCTTTTCAAAACTTATACAATGGGACTACCTCTCCTGTTGGTTGTCAGGGCACTGCAGAACCTGGGCTGTCCTGGGGTGGGGACAATCTGAGAGTCAGGGACACTTCATGCTGGACATCTCTGTAGAAGGTAGTCACCCAGCATATTGCGTAGGATGAGCTGCATGGGTGGTAGTAGTGATGGGCCTCTTTATATGGCAAGGGGTGAAACAGGTCAGGATCCATCCAGGGAGAAGTAAAAGGAAAAGGAGCAAGAGACAAGACTAGAGAAATGGCTATAGCAAGGGGTGAGGTACAATTGAGAAGACTGGGCTGCAGGCAAGCTCTCTACAGGCAAGATTTGGATATTCAGGTCTAAGCTTGATGGAGTACCAGGATCATGAGCTATGAGTGCATTTGGGGTCATTTGTGATGCTGGTCAGGGAAAATAAAGCCAAGAGGTATTCTCAGGACCCTGGCAATAGTGGTCAAACAATATCACAGAATTAGAGAATCACGGAATGATTGATGTTGGAAAGGACATCTTGAGTTCATTTGGTTCAGCCCTCCTACTCAAGCTGGATCACCTAGAGCAAGTTGCCCAGTACCATGTCCAGACAGCTTTTGAATATCACTAAGGAAGGAGATTCCACATCATCTCTGAGAAACCTGTGCTGGTGCTTGGTCGTATCTACAGTGAAAAACTGTTTCCTGATGTTCGGAGGGAACATCCTGTGTTTCAGTTTGTGCCCATTGCCCTTGGTCCTGTCACTGTGCACTGAAAAGAGTCTGGTTCCATCTTCTTTGCATCCTCTCTTTGGCTATTTATAGACATTGATGAGATTCTCCTAGAGACTTCTCCAGGGTTATCACTTCTAGCTCTCTAAGCCTTTGCTCTAGTCCCTTAATTATCTGTGTGGCCCTTCCCTCCAGTATGACCATGACTCTCTCGTACTGGGGATCCCAGCTTAGGACACAGTACTCCAGGTGTGGCTTCACCAGTGCTGAGTAGAGGGGAAGGATCACCTCCATCAAAATTGCTGGCCGAACTTTGTCTTATGCACCACTTTGCACATCTGCTTGTTGAACATCACAAGCTTCCTGTCAGCCTGTTTCTTCAACCTGTCAAGGTCCTTCTGGATGGCAGAATGACCTTCTGGCATATCAACCATTCTTCTCAGTTTTCTGTCACCTGTAAACTTTCTGAGGGGAACACTGTTCCCCATGATTCAGATCATTAATGGATATGTTGAACAGAATTGGACTTAGTATTGACCCCTGAAGTACACTACTAATTACTGGCTTCCAAGTAGACTTTGTTCCACTGATCACCTCCCTTTAGTTGCAGTCTTTTGATGAGTTTTCAATCCACCTCACTGACTGCTCATCCAGCCCATACACATCAAGAGCTTGTCAATTAGAATCTTTTGGGAGACATTGTCATAGGTAGACACTATCCACTTGTCTCCCCACATCTGCTGGACTAGTCATTTCATCATAGAAGTGCATCAAGTTGTTTAGGAATTAATTCCTCTTTGTGAATCTATACTGACTACTCCTGATGTGTTTCTTGCTGTTCATGGGCATATAAAATTGTTGACAAAGTAGTTCATAATTTTGATTGTTTTTTTAAAGACTTCATCTCAAAGAATGGCAAGAGACAAATGTGATGAAAATTGTAAAAGTTTAAATAAAGATTTAAGCAAAGCTTGAATTACTTCAAAGAACTGCAGTAATAATACTCAATGATGGATTGATTAAGAGGTCTTCTTGTTTATTTATCAGACTGACAATAAAACCATTCTGGATTACTCTACATTGTTCTTCATCTCTTTTGATCAATCTATTCTAAGTGCATTTAACACTTCCATATCTGAGTTTCAGATAATGCCTCCTCAGAATACATAACTGGCTGTACTTTCACTGACTCAGATTCGTGTAGACGTGGTTTTCCAGGAACCACAAGAGAAAATTTTCAGTTCTCTAAGGACCGTAAAACTAGAAAAAAATGAGTTACACAGAATTTTAGTCGGAACAGTGTGTGCTCAAAATATTCTGGAAGAGCAAGCAAGCTTCAGATTTAGCTGGGCACTTTATAAAAGTAATGGTTATCTTTCACTGTGTCTTTTATACCTTTTAAACCATTGTTTGTTGTAAAGGCACAGCAAAGCCAAAAGTCTCCTCTGCCTTGACGTTTCCTGTGCAACAGCAGGAGCTAACAATAGAATCAAAAGATTAATTCTATAAATTCCTTATTTGTCTGTACTGAGGTGTGTTCATTGCTTGTAAATAACCCTTGGAAAAAATATGTAATAAGTTGAGTTATTTAGCTATTTAATTTTAAAAGAGCTTTCTCTGTTTTACGTATTTTAGAAACAGCAGCCAGTCAAGCCATGATCTTACCTCTCTTTAGGGATGTGTTCATTGTTGCCTATTTTGAATGGATTTTACAGAAATTCTCCTGTGAACAAAATGCCATTATGGCCTCTAATTGGGTGGTGACACTAGGAGTTCTTGCACTCATACACATCATACTTAATACATATAGGTAGATTCACAGTTATATAACTGGAGACAGAGTTAATGTCCAGTTATGTGTATTTACAAACTTATTCTCAAGTTTCATACAGGCCTACTGAAAATATTAAGCATAAGGATGTTAAAAGTGTTTTAAAAAAGACTTGATGTGCATGTTGCTGGATAACTTCCTGTGGCAAAATATTCTGTCCATATGGGTTAGTAATTGCCACATTAACAATCATATCGCGTCTGTGTGGTATTCTTTATATAGTGCTGTGCCTCACTGCCATCAGAGGGACAAAACTCTGTTTGGAAATGTGTCATTGCTTCCACTGCCCTTGTAGGATCTTGAATACCTGAATGGCACCACACACAAGCACAGAAAATTGTTAATCAGAGTAAAATAGTTTGAAAGATCTGTAGCCAGGAGACAAACTGAAAACAGCTTTTCCCTCTCCTCTTCTTTTTGGAACTCTAATAGGATTCTAATAACCTCCTGCAATGTCCAAAGAACAATAATGCCCCAACCATTTGTTATCCCATGTGGATGCACCAGTACCAACAATTTTAGCATTCTCCTTTGTATTTCACAGCCTGAACTGACAGAAGACTTTGGAAATAAACAATTGAAAAAGACAGTCCCTAAAGGTAACTATCAAGTCCAATAAGACTCAAATAAAATGGCACAGCTGTCAGAGTAAAATACAGCATATCCACTTAGCTCTTGAAAGGAAAAGGTAATGCTAACCAGTTGTGGGAGACAGCCCAGAGAAGTAGTGTCACGATGACAGCTGCACAAAAAGATGCACTGCATAGCAGTGTTCAGATGAATGAATGCCAAACAATGTGTAAAAGCTACATAAGTAATTCTCTTCAAAGGATAAAATAAAGAACGGAAAAACACTTTGCTTAAAAATTATCATTACTGATAGTAAGACACACACACGAATAGAAAAAACCATAATTTGGAAGCCAAATGGAAGACATTTGAAACACAAGCTTTGAAAATGGTTCTATTTTGAAACTGAGATTACCTCTCCAGAAAGCATTTTAATAAAAGCAAGGTCAAAATATTTCTAAGGATTAGTATGTGTCTAGCCTTGGGCAAATGTTAAAAAAAAAAAAGGGGGGTAGAATATTGAATGGGAAATGCTTGGAGCTCAAGGGGAAGTCTAGGTCATATGAACCACATATGGGGAGCATACATGCTTCAGAACAGCAAGAATAAAAGGACTATTCTACTGCCAGATCCGGAGCTGCATGATGAAATGGTTGTTAGGTCATTTCTGATGGGCTAGATAGGCCACTGTCTGTTGTATAGACTGTCTATGCTGTCGTTGGTCACAAAAGTTCTTGGAATTAGAAGATGTTAGAAGTTTATGTTGTTTTTAGTTAATTGGATTGTTTTATTTGAAGTGGCACCCAGATGTAGTGCTCTTGTTGCTAAAGAAAAGACTTGCAGTGAGAGCAATTACTTGACGTTAAAGGAAACTCACTGCATTTAAGTTTCAACATGCGTTACTTGATCTTGGAAATCAGACCAAAATTATAATCAGAGTCAGTTGATTTTTGCTGTATAATTTATTGCAAATGATGTTTAGTGCTTGCTGTGAAGGGGATTCTATCTCTTCAGCCCTGCCTATTATCACTTATAATATGTTACAGCTATGTGCCATGAATTTGTTCTGTATGTTCAAACTGTTCTGTTTGGTAGCAATTGGATTCTAGATATCCAGCCTCTAGCTTGGGTGAAAGGAAAGAGCTCTTGCAGAAGTGTCACAAATGTTGTCTAAGCTGCATATCTCACTCACTTTTCTCACTCTGTACAGGGAGAATTTTGTTAATTCCAAGAAAAACAGCTGAAAGGAAAGAGAAAGGGAGGCACACACAATATGCTCCAGACCAGAGGAGAAGATGGACTTTATGTATCTTGTTGAAATCAGAAAAAGCAAGGCTGTGACACCTAGCTACCATGCAGTTGTAAGGCAGTGTGTTTTACTTACTCTCATTGTGGAGAGATTTCCTACGTTGTGTGAACAAACAGTCATGTTCTTACCCACTGAGCTTGACTCATCCACCCACACCATGACATGGTTCTTCACTATGAAGTAATCACCATGAAAAGTTCATGTAACTAGTACTTTGTAAGGGAGAGAAAGGGAGGATGCACCAGGCAGATGAGACCTTTGTAGTTGGGACACTATAATTAGATGAGCACTGCAGGTCTGGCATTTCTCTGTATGCAGAAAAAAACCATGAAAGCTGATAACCTGAAGCATTATAGATTCAGTTATTTGTCTTGGACATAGGATATGTCATCATGGCATAACAAATTTTTATTATGCCTTTTTTTCCTAGTATATATTCAAATCATAAGTTGGTTTTGGGATTCTCTGTTGTACTTTTTTACTCATCTATTCTACATTGAAAAGCTATTCATTGACAAGGTGGTAGGACGCATGTCTGACACTAACTTTAGAAGCTACAATTGCTACTTGCATGCTGCCTGATCAGACATCTTACAAGAGATGACCAAACCAACAGACTTCAGGGGCCTAATTGAGAGGTAGGGTCTTCCTCTGGGATCTATAATTTTTGACACAAAACATTATCTGGGAGATCTCAGACCATCATCTCTTAGGCACTAGCTACGCAAAAGACTCATCAAGTTATCAAGAATATGATAGTCAAACACACTATCTGAACAAAGGATCTTTACCTGACCAGCCAAAAGATAGCTAAAAGAAAATCTCTGTTTTCCGAAGTCGGGATATGCTGCCAAACTACATCTTTCACTGTAGTGAGAATGTTTGGCCCAGATGGGTGTGCTTACAAAAGCCTGATTCAGACTGGAATCCTCTATATTCCTGCCAAACACCTAACCTGATGGAAGACATTACCAGAAGCATGACACTCTCCTGCTTCAGCTGTTCTACTTTGTATTAAAAACTCTCCAGTAACTCTTTGAAAGTTGAAATCGCTGAATTTTTCTCTCCAAGAATTAATTGTGCACACAGCATAGAAACTTAGTCAACAGACCAACATGTAACCAACATGCTTTCTTAGCCACAGAAGTGTTGCATCCTTTAATTTTCAACTTCAAGAGCTAGTGACCCAATTAAAAACCAAGCCATCTCTGAATTTAGGCAATTTGTTTATTTTCCCTGCCCTCCTATTCATTTGGCTGTCATCAATCTTCAATGTGAAGTCCTTTGAGAGATACCAGTCTACAAGAGTAAAAATTTAATCATTCAAAATTTGAATATACTTATTGTCTGCTACAACCACAATACTGTTTTGCTGTTATTATTGAAAGGAAGACTTAGATTTTGTTAACAATTCAAAGTAAGAAATGTTGTAATAAAAACATACAAAATGTGGTCAACTATGTGTTAAATCTGTCAATATCATATTTCCCTATTGCTGGATAACAGCATGAGAGAGCAAAGTTGTAACTTTTTGGAAGCCCTCTAAACCACCTTTTTCCTTTAAAAATATGTCCTACTTTTCCTCAGTGCACCTTATGGTGGCAAGAAAAAAAAGACCTGTCACTGATTTCTCCTGTATTTCTCTCAAGCTTGTTGAGCCTATAAAGTGTGAACATCTGGGTATCATCATATTTTCTGCTGACCACCGAATAAGCATAAAAGGAGAACATGATGAGCTCCAGCTGTTAAGCCTCCCGCTTAGTGGATTAGAGAAATTAACCCACAAAATATTTTACTACAACACCTGGAGTTATATTAAAGGTACATGTTGCACCTATCTCCACAAGGAACATGGAAGGAAGCTAAGAGAAAGTAAGCAGAGGTGAGCTGTGGCAATGTCATCAGCTCCTCCCCAGACTTATAAGAGCAGAAGAATCTTCACCTTCAGACCTTTCTCTAAAAATACAAACTTTCTACTTCTAGTTCTTTTTGCCTTATACAGTCAAGGGGAACATGGATGGAACAAAGAGCAACTGAAACCACTGGCAAAACCCTTTGAAAATCATGTGTTTTTCTTTGGGTTCTTATCTCAGCTGAGGCATTTACATCTTCTTGCATTGCATTTATACATTTAAGCTTCAGTGCATCAGAACAGAAAAATGTGTTATCTGTAAAAATAGTATGTGACAGGCAGTAACCCTAAAAGTAAACACACCCATGCACTAAATATATAAAAAGAAAAAAGTTTGAGAAAAGAAAAAAAAAAGAGGAATTATGAGTGACATTCATGGTCATGGTTATTGACATTGTTAGTAATGCTAACAGCTTTATAAATCTAGAAAGCAAGGGTTGAAATGGTTCAGAAGTCTGTAAAAACAATTTACCTACTTAGTCACAAAGTATTGTGCTTAGATCACCCTTATTCCAGACCAAGATGAAATTAGAAATGGATGTACAGCTATCTTGAGGCAAAATTCATGGGCTTCTGCAGTCTTCATGATAAAGTAAGAAGGAATAGTAAAAAAAGGGTCTCATTACTGACATTTTTGCAGTGGGATTTTTGCTGTGATTCTTTTGCCTCAAAGTGTTAAGAAGAGTGGGCAGACTTAGCTGAACAAACCTCTGATCGCATTTGTGAGGGTGCACTTGTCACCTCTAGGTGTGAGCACATCTGAAGCCATGGAGTAAAGAAAGCAGCCACCTCAACAATGGTGGGACAACCAGCTACTTCCCTGAGGGGAGACCTGGGGCCAAATCAATTAGGGAACAATACACACCCCACTGACTATCCAGTGTCTATTTCTCAGCAATGAAGAGGAGATATACTGCACACATTATTACCACTTCGATGGAGCTTCAGGTGAAAAAAAAAAAAGAATGTATAAAGATTGGAAAAGAATGTACAAAGATTGGGAATGAGGACAGGTGGCCTGGGAGGACTACAAAGAGGTTGTCAGGGCAGCCAGGATTCTGGGCAAAAGCCCAGATAGAGTTAAATCTGGCCAGGGACATTAAGGACAAAAAAAAAAGCTAAAGGAGGGCTAAAGAAGATGTGGGTCCCCTCTGGAAGGAAACAGGAGATCTGGTCACAAGGGGTATGGAGAAGGCTGAGATCCTTAAGTTACAGAAGACAAAAGCAGGGGCTGGGAAAAGGAAGATCTTCCTGCTGTAAGTGAAGATCAGGTTTGAGACCATNATGCCATCCAGAGGGACCTTGACAGGCCCATGCCAACCTCATGAAGTTCAACAAAGCCAACTGCAGGGTCCTGCACCTGGGTCGGGGCAACCCTAAGCACAAACGCAGAGTGGATTGAGAGCAGCTCTGCAGAGAAAGACTTGGGGGTGCTGGCTGATGAAGAGCTTAACATGAGTCAGCAATGCGCAAGTGCAGCCCAGAAAGCCAACTGTATCCTGGACTGCATCAGAAGCAGCATGGCCAGTAGGTTGAGAGAGGTGATTTCTGCCTCTCTACTCTGCTCTTGCAAGATCCCATCTGGAGTATTGTGTCCAGCCCTGGAGCCCCCAGCACAAGAGGGACATGGACCTGTTAGAAAGGGTCCAGAGGAGGACTACAAAGATGATTAGAGGGCTGGAACACCTCTCCTACAAAGACAGGCTGAGAGAATTGGGCTTTTTCAGCCTGCAGAAGAGAAGGCTCAGGGGAGACCTTATTGCAGCCTTTCCAGTATCTGAAGGGTGCCTACAAGAAGGCTGGAGAGGGACTTTTCACAAGGGCCTTCAATGATAGGACGAGGGGTAATGGGTTCAAGCTTGAAGAGGGTAGATTCAGATTAGAAATTAGGAGGAAATTCTACACTCAGAGGGTGGTGAGACACTGAAACAGGCTGCCCAGGGAAGTTGTGTATGCTCCATCCCTGGAGGTGTTCAAGACCAGGTTGGATGAGGTCCTGGATGGCCTGGTCTAGTGGGAGGTGTCCCTGCCACGGCAGGGGGGTTGGAACTAGATGATCTTGAAAGATCCTTTCCAACCTAAACCATTCTATGATTCTGTGATGATTCTATGAGCTCCAGGAGGTGCCCTTCCCTCTGAAGGATTTCTCCCAGATTTACCAAGGACTGCAAAATGTGGCAACTTACTTGACATTGCCCTATATTTTTGACATTCAGTGGTTTGAAAACACATTTACATATTTCTGCATGAATTAAATGAATTGTACATACCTCTTTTATGCAAAAGTCTCTTAGGTGTTTGGTAATATAAAGGATCTTTATAAGAGAACAGATTGCAAGGACCATGCAGGGCTAGACAGTGTAATTTGTAACTCTCCTTGGTATAAAAGGCTTTTCATAAGTTTGAATCAGGTCTCCTATTTGAGGGAAGAGTCTTTGACAGAAATCCTGCTTGCTGGTGTCTTATATGTGTAAGATCATAAGAGAAAAAAGCCCATATATAACAGAGGTGTGCCTGTATACTTCTGATCCTGAGTATGGGATGCACTCATACTTGCACTGATAATTTCTGGTTTCACTCACTTTTCATCATGATTCTCTTCCTAACATGTCGCTTTCAGAGCTGTGGCTTTTACCCCAGCAATGAATTTTTAAAAACACTGTTTATCACTAAGTTATTTTCCAGCTTGGTGAACATTTGTTCACAATATCCTTTCTTTATCTACAGCACAGTAATTCTGTTCTTTGCTGCTCTGAGGACATACTTGAAGTTTCTTAAATCATGGACTGATTTTGCCTCAGTTAAGATAGAAATTTTCATAATTTCCCCATTGCAGATGTTTTTATTTTCCACCAGATGATACCTAGCAAATAATACAGATAGAAGAGCATTTGTGATCCAGTGTTTTGGAAATACCACAAAACAGTGAGTGACAACCTGTGTTAATCAGAATGTACACACTGCCACTCCCTGATTCTTGTCTTTCAGGTTTGTTGATTTGTTTTTTTTTTTCCTTCAGACATTGGATACCTATGTGTTCAGCCTACATCAAATCTGAAAAGAAAATGGTGGATGTGGTTACATCAGGCAGTGACATATTCCTTAACTGGCAGATGCAACAGTTTGCTGACTACCTGAATTAGGCTTGGGTACCTTAGCACATTTCAAAAGAGATAGCTTTACTGAAAATGACACAGAGATTATGGACCCAGACCTGTAAGTATAATTGCCTGTGTTATGTACTTATATGTGTGAATTGCTAGGCATGCAATGCACAAAGCTGAGCAGGACATGAAATGTCTTTAGTATGAGCTAGGTTAAGGTAGATATTAAATTTAGTACATGGATAATGAGTCATGTCTTCTCGACTGCTCTCAGATTTTATAACACTATTCTCAGTCATTACTATTATAGAGCCTGAAACCTGTACAGCCTTTCTTGGAAGTACTGTTTCAAATTATTCTGCCTAAAAGACACTAGGCCCTAATATTAATTCTTAAACTATGCCCATGTCTTCCATTCTTAGAACAGTTTGATTCAAATAAATATTCTCTAGAAGTCAATGGATTATTTGTTTACCCTCATCCTCACTTGGTGGTCCACCTTCTTTTATTTTTATTTTTATTTTTAATCCCAGGAAGGAATAAAGGTAAATGGAAAAGTGAAATTCAGAATTTAAGCTGGCGGTTTTTTGAAGCCAGAGAAAATGTGCACTTCTTTATTTTCTTTAGAAACACAATTTGTATTGTAAGTATATTCATAACTAAATATAACAAAATACAATATTTTTTAAGCATTCAAGTAATCTACTCATAGAAAAAAATCTTCATGTGAATTCACAAACAAAACTCTTCATTAATATTATGCTTGAAAATGATTCTATTGCATAGAATAAGAACTGTTTCAAGATATTCAGTAAAGGTATGATATAGGAAAGGAATTATTTATCTGCACGACTACATAGCTAAGAAATTCTATGATTTATTTTTCAATTTAATTAATTCAGCCTTCTTTTGACTTGAGCAATTGTAGCCGAAGAATTAAACTGCTATTAAGACTGTTTTTAAACATATCCCAAGAAAGGATTTTTTGCATGTTTTATTTTGAAGAAACAGTTCATTACTCATGACAACAAATATTTGCCTTCTAGCAACAGCAGGCAGGAAGTGCACTAACATTATCATACTTCTTTGTTAAAACATGGTTAGAAATGGGAAGGGCTGGGCATGTCCAACAGGAGATGAAATCAAAGTAAAGACCAATGAGCTAGAAAAAAGAAAAAAGTATTATGAAGAGATAAACAAATATCATTTCAAATAACATATAATTACACAGACTTAGCTGTTCTGTAGAATGTAAATGGAGTATAGCTAATCTCAGCTTTTATATATTTTCCCTTTGTAAGATACTGTGTTAGTTAACATGGTTTGGGAAAATACATGTATTAAATTTTAGTTCCTTTTCTCGCTTTCACAGTCTCTTGCCTCATATTCTTTTTCCTACTCCTTCACCAAATATAACCTAAAATATTCTAGGAAATCATTTGATTTTGAAACCATGTAAATAAAATGAAAGATGGCAGAAGACAAACAACAGTTTTTTAAGGATGGACATGTAGACAGTTTGCATTAAGGGCTTCTATTTGGCCCATTTGTCACTATAATGTTAATATAAACAAGGTTTGGGGTTTTTTGTCTGTTGTTTTCCATGGCAATAGAAATAATGGTCTTCCATTCTGTGACTACCAGATGCACATGAAATTATTATAGTGGTCTCATGACAATGTTTTCCCTCTTTTTAAACTGTAGCATTGGCAATATATAATATCTTTCGAAATGAACATTTTGCACCTATGTTTTGTGATATTGTTAGTCTGCTCTGAGACATTACCATGCCCATTCTGTGAAACAGAGGGCCAGGTAAAACTTACCCAAGATGCTGAAGCCTGGGGCCTTGAAAAAAGCAAATATACCCAACGTAGATTGTATAACAACTGGAGAACTGCTCATTCCAAGTGATCTTTTGTAAGCCTATGGAGATAACAAGAGAAAGTATGTAAAATTTTCATTAACTCACCCTATAGATATATTCTTAGATCCTACACTTACTGCATTTTGAAGAGAAGGGATCTGTGGGACCTCTTCTCACCCATTGCAAGCAGCAGTGCAGCAGCACACAGGAATTTTGTATTTTTATTTCACTAATGGTGCCTTAAAACTCCATATTTGCAGTCTTGCTCTTTCTTTGGGCTTTTCATTCAAAGCACTTAAGCAAAAAGTAAAATTTTCTGTCACTTATCTGCCAAAAGCAGCCTTCTCTTCTCAAATAAATGATGTGTTTTTTACTGCTGCTTTTGCAATGACACATGCTGTTGTCAGCCATGGACTGCCTAGGTAATAGTGCTGCCTCATCACTACTAATAGAGCTGGATCCTTGCTGCAGAAAGCAAGTCCTTCCACAAATGGTAGGAAAAGCAGCTGATTATTTACCTTTTATCCACAAGACAGCTGTTAGATGCAAGTCTTGGGCATAGAAGCCTGAGTGAAATCAATTTAATTTAATGAAATAAACAACAGTTTCATGCAATTTCAGAAGTATTTGTCTAGGCTTTCGGGTAGATATCAGATTGTGAATTATCCTCCACACTCCTGTCTTCTTCCATGGCCTCTTACCTTGGATTATTTTTCTCCCCAAAGAAACTGGGTGTTGTGTAAATTGTATTTGTTACGTATAGCACTTCAGAAATTTTCACATAACACAAGCTGAGTTTCCCCTTGCAAGGAGAAAATATCTGTTTGATGTGATGTATAGTAGTAAGCATCCGGAATATGGAGACTAAAAATAGTGCTTGTGAAATTAAGGACAAACAACAAAACCCCTCCCACTCCTAATCTTTCAAACATCAAGCAGTCTTGTTCCAGTTTTCTGCAATAAAGGGCCAGATTTTTTAAAGCATTCATGGAAAGATGAGTGCACACTTTTGTGTGTGTCTAATTTGTTTAGGTGTGTTAAGATCTGCAGCTCTATCCAGATGCAAAGCTTAGGCACTCCTGTTTAGTCTGAAAAACCTGAGAACCTGCTAATTCATTTTTATGGGTGGAAGACTTGTAGCAAATGAGCAATCATTGCACCAGATCTTGATATCTAAACTTTCCCTGTTTTGCAGTAATTTCTATCTGAGAAAATCCCTTAGGAAACCCCAGTAAAGATTTCAAGATTTAACTCTGTGAATTGGTAAGTGTATTTCAAAAAAATAGTTAAAAAATAAACTGAACTGAATGAATTTAATCATAGTTGTTAATGACTTAGAAAAGATATTATAATAGAATACTGATATCAGTCTTCCTAAAATGTTGTAAGACCAAGAATATAAATACTGGCTATATACTCATTTTTACAGTGTTCATGACAGTAAACTATCTAAGCTGTGGCAAAAAGGCTCTGCATGTCTTGTAGTTTAAACCCATATTCTTCTAGAACTGATCAGTTTTTCCAGTAACTTCAAATCCAGTTAATTTTCTGTTTTATGAACATGAGACCATAAGTATTTGATGTGACATTTTTGACCAGGAAGTCCCTGAGAAGTGCTCAATCTGTTTTGTTTCATTTTCTGAGATGTTATTACAAAACATTTACATGAGATAAGTTCAGAAACTATCAACAGTTAGTCACCATTAAACTTGGAAATGTTTGGCAAGTAGGTCACAACTGCGGCTATCCAAGAGACAAAACATATCTGTATGAGGTTTAGCAAAGCCAGGTGCCGGGTCCTGAACTTTGATCACAACAACCCCATGAGGCACTGCAGGCTTAGGGAAGTGTGGCTGGAGAGCTGCCTACGGGAAAAGGACCTGGGGTTACCTGTGGACAGCTAGCTGAACATGAGCCAGCAGCGTGCCTAGGTGGCCAAGAAGGCCAACAGCATCCTGGCCTATATCAGAAACGGTGTGACCAGCAGGAGCAGGGAGGTGATTGTGTCCCTGTACTCAGCACTTGTGAGACTGCACCTTGAGTGCTGTTTCCAGTTTTGGGCACCACAGTATAAGGAGGACATTGAGGTGATGGAGAGGGCACAGAGAAGGGCAACAAAGCTGGTGAGAGCTCTGGAGAATACGTTGTATGAGGAGCACCTGAGGGAACTGGGATTGTTTAGCTTGGAGAAGAGGAGGCTCAGAGGAGGTCTCATTGCTCTCTACAACTACCTTAATGGAGGTAGTATTGAGGCTGGTGTTGATCTCTTCTCCCAAGTAACTAACAGCAGGACAAGAGGTAATGTCCTCAAGCTACACCAGGGGAGGTTTAGATTGGATGTTGGGAAGAAATTCTTTACTGAAAGAGTGCTTAGGTCTCAGAACAGACTGCCCAGGGAAGTGGTGGAGTCACTATCCCTGGAGGTGTTCAAAAACTGAGTAGATGTGGCTTTTAAAGACATGGTCTATGAGTCAGGGAGATGTTGGAAAGGGTTGGACTTGATGATCCTAGAGGTCTTTTCCAACCTAAATGATTCTATGATTCTATCATCAAGTTGTTTGATGTTTGTGTTCCACCATCTTGAAAAACTGTCCTGATGGGAAAGGCAGGCTTAAGGCTCCCTGATTTTTGTGTTGTTGCTCCTGGTCTTACAAGCCCTCTTGACCAATCAAGTCCTACAGCAGAAATCAGATATGAGTTAGGCAGAGATCTGGCTGCAGCTTTTGTGGCAGGATCATGCAAAGCCTTCCACAGTTTCTTAGCATAAAGGAGGCAACTAATCTAGCAGTGATCACGGAATCACAGAATGTTTGGGATTNTCACCAGGGCAGAGTAGAGGGGGAGGAGAACCTCTCTTGACCTACCAACCACACCTCTTCTAATACACCCCAAGATGCCATTGGACTTCTTGGCCACAAAGGCATATTGCCAGCTCATGGTCATCCTGCTGTCCACCACCATCATATCACATCACATCACATCACATCACATCACATCACATCACACCACATCACATCAAACAATGTCTGCCTCAAGTCAATGAAAAGAGATTTAATGGACCCCCCAAAATTCCTAATACTCTATTTTTAGATATTTGTAGTCATCTGAATGACTTGTCTCCCTGAAAGACTCAAGGACCCTTGGAGCTCAGTTACGGTCACTGCTTCATCTCATCCTGAGCATGAATAAATAAAACAACATTTGATTAAGGAGACTGGTAATATAATATTAATAAAAGCAAATTCCCACCGCAAGTACAATGCCCAGGGAAAGAATAAGATGCAATCTGAATGTAAAAAGTTGATTTTAAAGTATAGATAGGAAACAAAGTTAAGAAGTAAAAACATGATAGAGAGTAGTTGTTTAATACTAATATCACTGCCAAATGTTTGCTTTTCTAAATCAATATTTAGGCACTTGAATACATTTCTGACTCTAAGTTTTTTGAGAGTATTGAATTCTTGGTGTTTTCCAAGGTCAAGCATAAGCCATTTTATTGAGTCTTATTTTTTTATAACCTAAAGTAAAACTTGGGCCTACAGTTATGCAGAATATTTACGATGATGAAGAGATGAGGTCTTAGGAAAGAAGAGGACAGAAAGAGACTGACTCCTGGTGCACATGTTCACTGAAACGAATATCATTAGCAGCAGCATACACAGGAGGGTGTATGTTCATTGCTGAAGTCTATAGTTTCTCTGACATACTTCAGTTTCTTAACATTTCTTTAAATAAACATTTCACTGAGGTGTGGAGTATTGATATTTCATGGGCTGATCAATGATCACTTATTAATAAAAGCAGACCATATGCAGATTAAGTAGTAATGAAATTGAGTAGTCAAGATGCACACAAGGGATCTGATACTCTATAAGATGAATTTAATCAGCAGGAGAATTACCTTACAAATTAACATTTTCCCACAGCAATTAGAGGCCCAGGAGGTGAAATTTCTTTGTGCCTCCTGGCTGGTCCTCCTAAACTTTGTGAGTTCATGTCAAAAGGCACAAGGTGAGTTTTGATGCACAAGAACCTCTTTGGAGCTCTGCTGGACACTACCTACTGTAATGGTGCTCAATACTGTTGAGGAGCAGAGGACTTATACATCCCTTAGTTGCAGGCATAATTTTATTTTTTTGCTGCACACCCTCACGTCTCTTCTGCCACCCTCTTGGGTTTCTGGGTGAATGATAGAGGGCTGGTAATCAGGTACTGGGGAGTAGTTTGAGGAAGTTCATCTGTGCATTTTCTTGTCAGACACCTCCTGGCGTGAGACAGAATATGTTCAACTGTCAGAGAGAGGCTCGAACTTTCCAGGCAGAGTGTTCAAGCAAAGCTATTGTTAGAAGCTCTTTCATGTGAACAAAAAAGCAAGCCTGAGAAGGGTCACAAACAGTGACTCAGATAAACTGGTCTTCCACCATCTGCCCTATGAAGGAGGGTGAGTAAATGTGTGCCTGGAGTAGCAAAAGCTGCCCATTCTATACTTTATAGCAAGGGCAGAATTCTGTCTTCTTCTGAAGAGATCCTGAAGACTCTGAGCCAGACAAATGGAGAAGGTTGAGTAGAAATCTGCTATTGAGTTAACCAATGCAAGCTATTCTGTTCAGTGCTGGTACTACCACAGAATCACAGAATGGTAGGGTTTGTAAGGGACCTCTGAAGATCAACTAACCTAACTCCCCTGCCAAAACAGGTTCACCTAGGGGAGGTTACACAGTAATGTGTCCAGGTAGGTTTTTAAAGTCTCCAAAGAAGGAGATTCCACAACCTCTCTGGGCAACCTATTCCAGTGCTGTGACACTCACAATAAAAAAGCTTTTCCTGATGTTGAGGTGGAACTTCCTGTGCCCCAGTTTGTGTCCATTGCCCCTTGTCCTATCACTGGGCACCATTGAAAAGAGACTGACCCCATACATTTGAAACCTGCTCTTTAGATATTTAGAAGCATTGATAAGATTCCCTCTCAGTCTTCTCTTCTCAAGGCTAAACAGACACAGGTGTCTCAGCTTTCCTTGTAAAATAGATGCTCCAGTCCTCTGTTGGACTCTTTCCAGTAGTTCCCCTCTCTCTCTTGAACTGGGGAGCTCAGAACTGGACACAGTACTCCAGATGTGGCCTTATCAGGGCAGAGTAGAGGGAGAGGAGAACCTCTCTTGACCTGCTAGTCACATTGTTCTTAATGCACCCCAGGATACCATTGGTCACCAACTCAATGAAAGATCAACAGGTCTTTTAGAGATGAACTTTTGTAGTCAATGATGTTATGGGTCTTTGTTAACCATTTAGTTTGCTGAAAAATATTCTCTTTTTCTTTAAGAAAAAACAACCAACCAAAACCTCCACTCTTTCTTTGGTGAAGATACTAGATGAAAGGAAAGTATTTGCCAAATAGTACATGTATGTTGGTCATTTATGTTAGACTAGCTTTCCTGGTTACTGTGACTCTATTTAGAGTAATGCCTTCTTCAGCAAAATTGGTCTCCTATCTCTTTTGGTATTCATCATTTTCTTGAATTTTCTTGGCTTCAGCTTGAAAATTGTTTTTAGGTTCTTAATTGCAAACCTTAGCAGAGGGAGAGATCAAAAGAACACAGGATTTGCCAAATGTGATGAATTCCCTGACTCAGGGAATAGCCAATAACTAATTTCTTAGACAAAGGCCAAAAAGCCTCAAAACACATTCAGTCAGTCATGTAGGAGATCCTGGATGACTCATGCCTGGAAGTCTAGCTTTAAGTACATGACCTTACTTGACTACAATTCTACAAATGTTATCACCTCCCTGCACTCTCCTGTGATCCTTTTCCCAGCAGTCAAACGTATTCTTTCCTGTGTAGATGAGTGGAAAGTGTAAAGCTCAGACTTCATTCTACCTTAGGACTTGATCCAAATGTCAGAGCAGAGAAGGATTTCTCTTGCAGCAAATGAAAACGAATGTGCTCTGCCTTCATTACTGAGCTGAGCAGTACTCCACTGAGGCATGGAGATCAATCTGCTGTTGCAACTGTGCCCTCAGTCAAGGTGAGACAGCACTTTTCACTTCAGGTTCTCATCTAAATCATTATTTATATTCACACTGTTGTACACAATTGCTGAGCCCACAGTGTACCATATTTCATAACAACACCCCAAATCTCTTGGCTGTTTGTTGTCAAATACCTCATTTGCTATCACTATAGACTGATGTCTTGCTGACGTATTAAAGGTTTATCTATTCTATGATACGATTCAGTTCTTGACATTTTTCCTCCATCTGTAAAATGGAGCTAATAACACCTTTGTCAACACCTTGTTGTGCATTTTAATTGCTTAATCTCTGAAAACTGCACTAAGTTTCTGGCATGCAAAACATATGATAAACTTTATTTTATTTTTACATTTTTTATACCAATGTTTTCTTCAGTGACATCCCCACTCAGTCATTTTAGTTTGGAAGCAAAGCAACTACAATGCAAATCTGGAAAATCCTTTTTCCTAATTGGTGCACTGTTTATATCATGAGTAATAACTTCTTCAGCTTGGTTGGAAGAAATTAAGAAGCCAATAAAAATGTCAAACAAAGTTGTAATGAATTTAGAAATAATCACTCATAATTTAGAGTTCATCATCCCAAAGCGTTATTTCATTTGATAGGCTTAGGTCATTATATAGTGTGTGCTTGTTCTTGCATCTGAAACTATGGAAGAAGGGAAAGTAGTTTATGGCTGCTATATACTTGATAAGATACTAAAATTTTGCAGCACAGCAGAAAATGAGCGGGGGTGGAGGGGGAGGGGAAATATCTATTAGAAGGTTGTATTTCCCCTGATCTCTGCTTTTAGTAGGCAGGAAACTCAAGCTTTCTTCCTTTTTTTTTTAACCTTGGGGTTTTTTGTTTGTTTGATAGCTTGGTTTATGTGCCTGTGTGTGCTTTGTGCATAATTAATTTGGACAATATTATGGAAGATGCAGTTCCATTTTGAATCAATTTCCAAACTGATTTTTAAACTTCAATTCACGTAGACCTCAGTGTAAGATGCTACCAGGGAAAGGATTCCACTATGTATCTTTTCACAGGTATCTCTCGCCTAGGTTTTCTTTTCCAAACAGCTAACAGACCAGTATCTTGTCTGTTAAATGTACCTCCTTGGAAAATCCTTCATGCTCTGATAAGACAATACTACAAGAATAAAGTCTCCAGAATTCAGCCCTTCCCTTCTTCCCCTTTCTTCCTTTTCCCTTCTTTTTCCTATCTCTTCCCTGCCAAAGGAAAAGGGGAATACCCTTTTCCCCTTCCCTTCCACAATTCTTTATCTTTGCCACTTCTGAGCAGGCTGTGGGTCTGATTCAGTAGTCACATGTTTTAAATATTGCAGTCCAACAGAACAAAACAAACTCTTTTGACCCAGCAGGAAACATGATTTTCAGCTAATCATTTCTTGTGAATATCATTCAGGTGATTCCATTAATATGTAACTGCTAAGTACACTGCTTCTGTCACAATTACATAGTGTCAGGAAAGATTATTAGGTTACTTTTAGTTTAAAATTCTCAGGGTTGTTTTTTTTAAGTATTTTGTAACTTTAGGGTTGAAATATGTGCTTGAAATTAATTGGATTTTCTGTGCTGGAAATTAATGATTTACTGTTTATTTTTCAGTCAATTTATGTCCATGAATTTTTTTTTTTTTTTTTTATTTTTCCCTCAATGATTCTTCCCCATTAGCTTTCTATCAGTGTCTCTTTAGTAAGCCTGTGAACTGATGCAAACTGTTGTTTTATGAGGACTTCATGTAGAAATTGAGCAAGTTTTCAAAGACCTTTATTTTTAAACTATGTGCAAAATCTTAAGAGCTGGTTATGGTTCTGTTACGTTCTGCAGGGTGAACCTTCAGAGATTCTTGGAAGAGTTTCTTCCTTTAATAAGGCTTTTGGGCCAGTCTTCCCATGGGCAATCCAGCCAAGAACTTGAGCTCACTTCAATGGCTAGTTACGAACTTGGGAAAAATTTATTAAAATTTTGCTTTTGCAGCCAGAGTTCTGGTTGTCCAGCATCATAAAATACAGGTAAACCCATGGAAAAGTGTCTCTTGTGCCATTATCAGGTGCTGAAAAGACATCTGCTTCTTCTTTCTTAAAAAAAATAGCCCTCAATTGATTTTAACAGTAGCCACTGATGGTCTTGGGTAAGCCCAGAGCTTGTGCTTCTACCAATCACATAATTGGAGGGTTTTCACCACAGGGATCCTAGGAAATCTTTTCTAAGGATTAGATGCCTGACTGTAACATCACTGCTTAAATCTGTAATTTATTTACTTTGTCCTCAGCCCGGTTATGAAGCACATTTTCTTTCACAAGCTGGTCCAGTATTTTCCTGTGGTTTACTGAAGCTTAAATGCTGGCACCATTAAAAGGTGCAATCATTTTTCCGCTGTCAATGACAGCAATTTTACTTTTGTGATCTTTCTAAATCCTGTCTCTAAGCCTTAAGTAAGTCCTGGATGAAGTTCTGCAATATGGGGAAGGTAAATCATGTCATTTCTTTCGTGTGGTTTTCCATTGGTTCCCTCTGCTTATCTGAATCTACTTTTAAATCACCTACCCAGTCTTATACTTACCCTGTGCAAGCCACCACAACCATCTATTTACTTTCTCCTTGAAAGTCTGTCAATTGTTTTTCAAACCAAGTAATGAGTCTGTGCTTATAGGGACATATTTTTAATAACTCTACTAGGCTAAGAAAGCTCAGTGAAATACAAATGAGGCTTAACTCTACTGGTTTCAGATTCCATCACAAATGTCTTCTCAAAGCATCTTCAGTGACATTCTGAAAACAGTTTTTGTTATGACCCATCATCATCTTCTTTCCATTCACATAGATATTACTGCTAAATATAGGCAAATATGCTCATCTATCAGTTTTCAACTTTTAGGTCATCATATCTTTTGAGGCTTCTTGGCACCTTCCTCTTCCTTCTTACTTCCCTTCATACACCTGTGTCTCAATCTCTGCTAAGCCTTGTTGTAGATTTGTCTTACTTCCAATTTAGTGAAAAAGACCAAAAGATTTCCTTCTGTACTGCCCAGAAGAGTTCTAAACTTGATATGTTCCAAATTCCATCAGATATCACAAATAAATGTTGAGGAGCCTTTAGTTTAAAAAACAAAGGCAACAGTATCAAATTTAGTGAACAAACTCCTTAGAATTGTTATTGTGCCCACTCAAACCAGATGTTTTCAAACTTTGGGGACATCAGGTACTGGTGGTATGTACAAATAGAAGACAACTTCTCCTAGAAGGTGGGAGGAAGATGGAAGATTAATAGAGGACATAAAGAAATGTCACAGTTCTATTATAAAAAGATCATATAAACTTGAGTTCAAGGCTCCAGTTTTATGCAGTGTTGAGATTTGAATTTAATCTGAAAAGCTATGAGCTGCTGCAATTCTCATCTGTTGATTAGGTTACAAATCCCACAAGAATTGAGGAAAATAGCCTTCAAAGAGCACTGTTATGCTATCAAGAAACTCTTCTGAACGTATCTTGTGAATTGTCTTTCTTCTTTAGCTTATGACTGACAAAGTGTCCCTTATTCAGCACGGTTGTTATCTATTAAAGTGTTTATTAAGAAGCTGATGAATCAACCCAAGAAAGTCACACTTAGGTAAGTACTCATTGAACTCAGTAAAAAATGTAAGAGGTGAGTGCTTCCATTAATACTTTTCATTATTTCAGGAATATATGTAACATTTCAATTCATTTTGAATGCATTTCAGAGAAATATATAAAGTATATATGGATGCAAGTAAGAAATAAATTTTATTATTGGGTAAGTTAATATTGTCTGTTTAGCAAAGTAATGAAACATTGGAAAAATTATTTAATAAAAAATATTAATTTTTAATATAAGCAGGTTTTCCTAATATTCTGAATATATATAAATATGGGGCTCCGGTTAGCCTCAGGATGATTAAGAATAAACTTTGTAAGTAAACTCTAGTTAAACTGACCTAACTAGAGAAATAAATAATGCTTAAAATGCCTCAAAGAGGCTTTTATCTCACATTTAAGAGACAGTTATTGTGAGTTATTATAAGTTAATTAAATATTGATTATTACAAGACTCTCTTTGATTTCAGAGGTAAAACTATAAGATAAACCTTTTACTTTATTATTTAAAATTACAGTGGCAATAAACGTGCAGTTACACTTTATTGTTTTTAAGTAGGAATTGTCTCATTATTCATCTCTAATTGGTATTAAACACTAAACAAGTTAGATATTGTTGTTGAGAATTGGAAATACTATTCTAAATATCTGCTATAGCTAGCAATAGTAATCATCCTGAACATTCAGAACATTTCTTTCAAGCCTGATGTTGGTGGGATGTTTATTATCAATTGATTAATTACATCATATTAATAACTCAAACCTATTTTAATTTCACAGGCATGACAACTTGATTTATCTTCAATATTGCCACTGGATCATAAGTTTTTTCCTAACAATCAATCAATAGTAAATTATTATGTAGCAAATAGAAAAATTTACTTTTCAATTCTGTGACTTAGTTAAAACCAACTAGACACTAATGAGGAGTGAACTGGTAGTTTTCCCACCATTCCTTCACCTGCAAAACAGAAGAAATATTTTTTAAGCTATAGATTAAGCTACTGGATATTTTTGACACTTTTTGTTTTGGTAGAAAGTCTACTATTATATATTTACAACGAAAAATGATGGAAAACATCTGATTCACAAAGCAATGTTCCACATCTTTGATTGTACTACATATCTATACCACTTCTTTCTCTATCTGGGTCCATTTGCCATGAATAAATCCCAGAGGTAGCTTAATGTAGTAACTTATGTTTCCACTCTTAAAATTGGGAAATCATGGCACAGAGAAATGCAGAATCTCAAGATGTTCCTAATTTCAGAAAGAAAAAGACCTACAGACTCTGGATGGATTATAATACTCTTCCTTTTTTTCTTAAAAAACAAAAGAAACAAGAGGCAGACGGAAGAAATTTAGCTAAATGCAGTTTCTCTAAGGTAGAAACGGCATGTAAGGGCATACTTGTATTTGCCTATAAATCACATGACTAAAGGCTGTGTGAGAGTGAGTTGGCTAGTTTGCTATGAAAGCTGAAGACAGTCTTACGTGTTATTAGTCACTTCTACTGTCAAAGGCATGGGAAGCACAGAGAAGACACTGGGAAAAGCACGTAGAGAGAGACAAACATTTCCTTAAAACTCTATAAAAACCAGGCTGGGCTTTTCTCAAGAGCAACACCGTGGGGTTTTTTAAGTTTCAGGTAGGGAAATGACAGATGTCTGATTCAGTGCAATATTCCAATAACTGTTTCAGACCCGTCAAAATCTAGAAGGGACAAAACAAATAATATAGGGAAGGTTTGACATTAAGGATGATTTTAAGCATCTGGAAGAGGTTCAGATTTTTAGGGGGGTTTTTTGGGGGAGGAAAGGTGAAATCAGAGTTTATTTTAGTCAGAATTGCTTTGACCTATCCAGGGCTGAGAGACAAGGCAACATTGGCCTGATTTTGAAACTTCAGTGTTTCTCATCAAGAACCTGCAGGGAATAGCTATCAGCAGGTGAGAAGGCTATATGATATGATGGATGAAGAAAATAGAGTGAAGTGCCTCTCCTTCTCATAAAGAAAGCAGAAATGTTAAGGAAAAGACCCATAACCCCCAGATCAGAACACGAGTGGAACCCCCTTTACATCTTGTCGGAGAAAGCATCCTGCTTTGTTGCTTGTCGGGTGTTTCTGCATGCAGGTGAACAGGCATCATGCCCAGCCTGCTTCTCCAGTCTGTCTTNGGGGAGGGGGAAGAGGGGTGAAACTAATTCTGCTCCGTGGGGGGTTGCCCTGAGCCTTAAACGGAGACAAAAGATTAATGGGTTTTGCTTATTTTTGTAAAAGGAATGTGAAATGAAACAAGACTGTAGACAAAGTCCTCTTTATAGTTTGCCTCCTCCAGGAGTTGTTCTTGAGGACCATTCATGTTGCAGCCCTATATCTCTGGCTGTGCAGAGATCTGTTGTGCACCCCCAGAAACAGGAGAGGCGTCATCCATATAGGCACACTCCTTACCACCCTTCCCCACTCCAGCAGAACACAGCCCAGCTGGATTTTCTTTCAATGATGCGCCTGTTGCTGCTATTGTTGCTGCCATCATTCATGAAGGCTGGAAGCCTGATAAACAAATCTGGCTGTAGGTTTCTCTTACACAGCTGCTTTCATGTCCTAGGGCTGGTTGGCAGCCTGCAGGGTTCTCCTGTCCTCTCAGCAGCATCTAACTGTGGAAAAAAGTGCAGGTTAGAAGAGAGGAACTGTTCTTGTCCAGTCAAGCTTATGAACACACGGATGCTGGCAGAGGCCCATGTATTATTCCTTTGTGTAGGAGTGTGTCAGACTCCATGGCTCTGCTAGATCAAGTGGTACATAAACAAACATAGTTCTATATATATACACATAAAAAGCAGATAGCCCTGAGGGATGTGATCAGCCACCGGGTTTATCAGGAAGAGCTTTGTACCTTAGTTTGTGCATCAACAAAGTACCTTTCGAATGTGGACTTTTCATGTCGGCATCTTAAATACTCCTTTTCAAAGCACATTATTCTCTGTAAGCCTTTCCTTTATTAATATACTGTAAGCTACAAAGTATTGTTTACCCCTAACATAGTCTCAAATACTAAGAAAGCACTTGCGCTTGACTAATCACATCTCTAAGTAAGCAAATGTTGGCAAAAACCCCATAAACCTGATTGTTCCCTACAGTCAAATGATGTTGAATTTGGTGGCCATTCTTGCAGTTTATGAAATGAATCACAAATACATATTGACTCAGGGCATCACAAATCAATTTTCGTCTAAAAAAAAATGTCAAAAGCTCTAATTCAGCTCTCAGACAGAGAGCTGTTGAAATTAACAGCAGAGCACAGATGAGTTTTGGAAGGTTTTTCTAACGTTATCAAAGTTGCCCCAAAAAGCTTACATCATAAGAGATGGCAGAGATTTTCTTTTCTAGTTCATATAAACAGGTGCAAGTGGAATTACCTACACACATTCAGTGTCCATCGGGAAAAGGATGAATAATCTTCAAGGTTATGAACAACATAGGGTAGGAAATAGTACTGCACAAAAAAACCCAAACAGTTCTTACTGATGCAGATGGAATTTTCATAACTGGGGAAGCTAATAGATGCAGTTTGGTGTCATTCCAGGTGGAATTTTCACAGACATGTCCCAACTGGAATTCTCTACAGCTTGTATCATGAGGCAAAAATTGCAAAGATCATTTTTCCCAGCTCTCCCATTTTCCAGCCAAAGAAATTAAAGGCTTTATGTTTCAGTTCACAATAGAAACCCAGAAACGGCATTGCCATACAAGACAACCAGTTAACCAACTCATTGTGTGCTGATTTCAAGACTCCACTAGTTTTTCAACATTGTAAATCAATGTTTTTGATGTTACTAATTCTTGTCTACTCCAAGATTACTAAAATGTGCTAAAATCTTACTTAGATGTATACCATGAATACCAAACGAGTGACATGTGCTATACAGTGGACATATACAGAATTAAACCACCTATTATTTTCCTTACTACTGATGATATTCACTGGCCTTGATGTTTACATGGACAGCGTATTGTAATGTCCTGCATGGTAATGAATCCAGGTCTCATTGTGGCTGGGGCTCTACTTTTCACCCTTCACTTACTAAGGCCATGCATAAGACTGCAACACTTCTAACTATATGACTCATATGCACCTCTGAGCATATTCTTGAAAGCTGTTTTTCTTTTTTGGGAGTTCATATGTGTTTGTTTTTAACATACACTTTTAGTTCTGCAGCCTGTCATCATGTTTTTCCTTCTCTCTAAAATTCTGAAAGGAGGGGTAAGTTCAGCAAGCAAAAATGCTCATGCTGAGGGCAGAGTGGAAAACATCCTGCCCAAACTAACAGTATATGACTTAAGCCAGGAAGGTGCTGAATGTCTTCAGACAGAATCAGTAAAACACATCAAACCCTATACAACTTGGAGCATATAAACAGTCAGCACAATTACCTGAAATACAGTAACTTGAACACATCAGAGTTTTGCAGTACCTAGGCTGAACAGGTCAGTTTCTTTAATGACTGAAGTTATAGTGCTAAGAGAGAATTGGAAACCACATCTAGGTTGGCTGTGAGGCCTTTATGCTGTTTGAGTTTGTCCACGGAAAGATGAAGTACTTATCACTTTTAAGTATTAGGTTCTGGCAGGAGAAATAGCTATTGGCTATTGGAAATATGATGTTGCAATACCAACACTTTCACTGGGATAAAAAATTATACAGGTGACAAAAATGATAACTTAGGCAAAACCTGAAGACTAAGGGTATGAGAAGGAAGGAAATCCCTTTAAGACATAGTTAAGGATAAATTGCACTTAGATACAGATACTATTTTCCAAATAAAAGTCAAGGAGTTTTCTATGTATATAACTAAGGGAAAAAGTTGTCCTTTTAAGCCATGTTTGGGAACATGTAAAAATTCTCCCGAAAAATGAAAATATCTCATTTCTGGAAAGTGTGGTAGCTTTGTAGAAATTTAAAAGTAAATTGTCTATTGTAATTCTACTCTCCCTGGTTGCAAAGTTTTGGAAAGATGGAAGTCCATGAGACAGTTTAGGGTAGAAAATGTGGAAGTCATGCAAAGACAAAAAAAGAAATAAAATTCAGAATTTTTCAGTACTAAATTTAGGAAATAAGTGTGCATAATTCTGGGAGGTGCTAGTAAAAAATAAATTAAAGCCCCCCAAACTATAACCTTTAGTAATACTGAACTGCTTTAATATCTAAAATAAGTGAAAAAAAAAATAAATCATATTTCAAACAAAAAATGCAGAATAGTGCAAAATCACTCCTTGTCACTTGGAATCAAATTAAAATGTTGATTACTTAATTACATTGCTAACACAATTTCATTTGTGTCTGGTAGACAAAGGTTGTTTTTACTTTCAACTGGCATAATATTTGAGATAAGCAATGCTTGTAATGTAGTTTGCAGGCATACCACTACGTGAAATATGTGGATGTTGATCCATTACGTGCCATTCAGTTTAAATGTACTAGGCTTGGGTGTATCCCCATGATAGGTATTGATAGAATAACATGACTAAGTATAACTTAGTATAACTTGTATTGTGAAGTTTTTTCCTGGAGAACTCAACTTTAACCGGCTAACATCTGCTGATGCAGCCTGCTCTTCACTTATTAGGCAAACACTGTGAAATCAGCAGCATGTCTTTTTCATGACGCTGAAGTCAATATTAGTGGCCTCCTAGCAGCTTGAGGTTCCTGGCTAATGTACATACTAACCTTATGAACTATGCATAAATAACAACAAAATTGTAGTGACCCCACCTATGAGTGATGCACTTTTTTTTTTTTTATTTCTTCCAAATGCATTTCCTACTTTTTGTCTTGTCCTTGCAATGTTCCTTTTACAAATCAGTTCTGATAGGTTGAATTTTCTCTTGGTTTTCTCCTTTTAATTTTTTTATAGATTCATTGCCAAGTTGTTTCATGTATATGAAATCTTGCATTTGTGAC
>VYZX01033150.1:57002-303421 GCA_013401335.1 Brachypteracias leptosomus | reverse complement strand
GGGGGAGAAAGAGGGAGAGAGGGAGGGAGCAAGGGAGGGAGGAAGGGAGGGAGAGAGAGAGAGATAGCCCGTGAAAAATCTCAACTGCGTGATCCACTAAAGGAGAAAAAAGTTTTACTCTAGCTATTTCATTGTCTCTGCTACAATATCTTCGAGAACCGCAACAGCCAGTAATCCAATAAGACCATTGATTAGGCTACAATGATTCAATTCAAGCAAATGGCCTTGTGCAAAGAGCATGCTCCAGTCCTTCTTGTCACCTTGCAGGGCAGAAGCCCTCTTCATGCTGCTCTCCTTATTCATTCCTTTATGGGAAATGTAGAGCAAAAGGAGTGAAAGATGGCAATTATCTAATTGGACTATTAACAAACAATTCTCTGAGTGTGGCTGTCTGGCAGTGGTTCTTGGGCGAGGTGAAAGGCCACATGTTGCACTGGCCCCATTCACAAAGAGTTTAGGGGCCTGAGAGGGAGAGAAAGAATTTTCCCTGAGAATTTTTCACACAACGGCCGGAGTATCCATCGGGCGTGCTCCTCTCCGCCTCGTCCTCCGCCGGCCCGGGCCAATGCCTGGGAATTTTGCCCACCTGAAGCAGGCTCAGGGAGCCAGGCAGTGCCCTTGCCAGGGCTGCTCAGCCCCGCCGGCCTCATCCTGCTCCCGCTGCAGGAGCAACAGCCCTCGCCCCACTGAGCCCTTGTCCGAGGCGGTGTAATGGAGTGAGGGATCCAGCGCCATGGCCTCATCGCCATAAATAGGAAATTCAGGGGAGACAAGAAAAGAAGGAGGGGAAAAAAAGAGAGAAGGAAAGGGGGAAGAAAGGAAAGGAAGGGAAAATAAGAGAAAAAAAAGAAAAGAAAAAAGAAGAGAAGAGAAAAGAAAAGAAAAAAGAAGAGAAGATAAGATAAGAGAAGAGAAGAGAAGAGAAGAGAAGAGAAGAGAAGAGAAGAGAAGAGAAAAAAGAAAAGAAAAGAGAAAAGAAAAGAAAAGAGAAAAGAAAAGAAAAGAAAAGAGAAAAAAGAAAACAAAAGAAAAAAGAAAAGAAAAGAGAAAAGAGAAAAGAAAAAAGAAAAGAGGGAAAGAAGATAAAAGAAAAAGAAAAGAAAAAAGAAAAAAGAAAAAAGAAAAGAGAAAAGGAAAGAAAAAAAAGAAAATTGAAAGAGAAAGAAAAAGGAAAAGAAAAAAAACCTGTTCATAGATACATTTCAATGAGTTGTCTTTAGTGGAATTCTTAAATCTTGATCATTTCTCCATAAATTACATAACAATTAATTTTTATTACAATTACCTGGAAAGTCAGATTGAGGTTGAGATTTTCATCAAGCCCTGTCATTTCAGCTATATTTACACATACAGCTGGGCATAGAATGTCCTTATTATGGACCAGGTTTTTTTTTTCCTTACAGCCAATGCACCTCAGCAATCTCTGGTGGTCTATTGTTATTAGTTACTACTCGTATGGCAGTCATACCCAGGGGCCCCAAATAAATCACAGCCCCTTTGTGTGAGGCTTGGTGCAAATATAGAGAGAGGATGGAAGGAGTTCAGTTTCCCCATGGACTCACGGTGCTGTGCAAAGGCCTGCTGTGTGAAGGGAAACTGTACATTTAAGAGAGATTTGGTCCTTTCAGGGGAGGTGCAACAAGTGGATGCTGATTAGTGAGAACATACTTCATGCAGCTGAAGCATAGGTTTGTGTTTAGCAGGTAAGGTTTGTTGTGTGGTGTACCTAAATGTATACATGTGTATGTATGCATAGGCAAAGTAGTATCAATGGTCCTGGCTAGACATGTTTGTTTAATGCTAAAGCAAAGTTTTGTTTCAAACGTTTTTTACATAATAGGTGTTTTTTTAGACAGAATAGGCATAATGATTCCCATAAAAGGTCTATTGTGAAATACTGAGCGTAATTAGAATTATATTTGCATAGGTGTGTGGGCGTATATATGACATTTCCCCCCATGTTTTTCGTTATGCTAATGTCTAGGCACAGGCCATAATAATAAACATGGAGCTATTGAACTCAATTACACTGTTTGAAGCAGAATATCTGGAGATTAAATATTGTATTTGCGTGATAATCTGTCTTTTTTTTTTTTTTTTTTTGCAACAAAGACCCGATCCAAAGCTCAGTAAAAGCCAGGGGAAATTTGTTCTATGTGTGTAATATTTTAACACATGCACCACAAACCCCTTTTTGCCCACATAAATCAACGTTATAGAATGGCTTTCCCCTATTAAATCAGGTATATTTACTTTCACACATTATGAACACAGTACTGCTGAAGATCTGGACATTCAAATAATGAGTCTAATCCTGCAGCAAACTTGTAGTGAGCAGACAAGTCTATCCACACACACAACTCAGTTACTTTAATTGAGGTCCGCTCATCTGCAACAAATAGCCAAGTCCAGAACAGCATTGGGAAGTGAGATTTTCTACCTTTTATAAAGTCAACATTTTCATTATTAAACCTCCTTTCACCTTTTTTTTTTTTCCCAATATACTCAAAGCGTTCTTGTGTTTCAGGACATAATACATCTCCTTCTTACTGTCATAACTCCAGGGCTCTCTGAAGCTTCAGCACTCTTACATCTACACTGGATAAGCAGCTTAGGGGTTACCTCTTTTCCCTTCAAATAGTCTTAAAAATGACTCAGCACACTACACAGGTGCTTCCTGGCTGTACTTTGCTATGTAGACTATCTTGTTGCTTTTCAGATACAGATTTATTAGTTTGTATTAGAATGTAGAAGACTGAAAAAATTGTTTCTCATTGACTGCCACTATTTATATTATTTTTATCTCTACTTGATGGGTAGGAAAGATACACATTAGTGCTACTACTTCCTAAACTCTTCTTTCTCAAAGAAATATCCCTGTCCTAAATTCTCTGTAAGAGTTGCATGCCAAGCTGGCTATCGCAGTCTGAGCATGGTACTAAATTGCTACTGAGCTCCAGGGCATATGCTCAAAGTTAAAAGATTCATCAAAAGGATTTTGTGCTTAACTCACCTAATTTAGTATGTAACATGGATTCCTAGCCAAATAATGTTCCTTATGAGTATGAGCTTTGTCCACTTGGAGAGCTGGCTCTTGCCCTCCTTTGCTATCTCTGCGTTGCAGAGTCATCCTAATAGTCTCTGGTGGGTGTTTAAAGGTTTCAGCTGAATAGGAAACAGCCCAGCACTCACAGACAGGGGTTAATCTAAATCTCTAACAACCTGCTCTGCACCCACTGCTGTAGATTTTTCTTCCATTAATTTGAGTATTTTGATTGTTTGCTGTGAATTTACAAATGCATTTAGCAGGCACATTGCCAAAATTTGGCACATTTTTTTGGATCATTGTATAGCACTGAGGACATGAACTGGTGCCTTGGGGCTGAACATCTTCCTGGTTACTTCCAATTAACAGAGAATATGGTAGTTACCTATAACAATACATTACATGTGGAAATGTCAAGGAGTTGCTATGAAGAGGTCCTACCACACATCCAGCTTCATCCCTTGGTCACTGCTAAAGGCAAATGAAGGAGAAACAGAAAACCCCATTATTATGTGCACAGGTACCACATTTCTCTCAGATGGGTTGTTTCTGTCCAGTTTGAGTGACACTGTGAGCAGAGAAGATGATCTTCATGAAGACAGGAGTTTCACTTGAAGATTTCTCTTTCATTCAGGTCTCAGGGCTGTGCTAAGCATCAGGAACTTTGAGCACCTTCTTGAAACAAAGTGCACAGTGGAATTAACAACTCTTTTGCTGTTGCAATTTTTCACTGCTGGGGAGGAAATTGCTATGCAATTTAAGATGATCTCTGGAAATTTAATCATATACGTACTACTGTGTATTCAGGGGACATTGAAGAGGCATGTGCTAAGCCCTTAGTTGAAGATGGTAATTTTTTTCTAATATGAATTGGCAAGTGAGCCTAGAAAATGGTCCTCTTCCCACACAGGTGAGCAGTATCCTCAAAGAAGGATGTCTTTGGCTGGAAGCTTTACATTGTATTTGAAGAAAAGGATTGAAGTCTGTGACTCAGTTCAGCTTTCTGTGTGAAGCAGAAGATAAGGCTGTCATGATTGTGGTAGTCTGCTTGGCTAGAAACAAGACTAATTCCACTTCCCAAGGACTGATACTCAAGTACATTTGTGTTGTTCGATGGCATGTGAGTCCCTGAATCGTGATATAATAGACATGATATGGTATGTTTTATGTGAAATTAAATGGCACAGGCTCACAAGGACTCTAACAACTGCAACAGCAAGATAAAGATAATTTATCTCTGTCTTACAAGTGGGCAACACCATCATACATTGGTATGAAGTAGGGATGCACCTTTCTTTCCAAATAGACCTCATCAGCTCCTACGGAGGTGTAGCGTCCTTCATGCCAGTGCCCTATATATTCCTCTTTCAGCAAGCACTCTGCAAGACAACTGTTTAAGATAAACGAGCATATCCAGACATCTATTTAAAATAAAGAATCAGACCAAGATAATGTATATTATTCCTTGTAGCTGTTACGTTCCCATGCTTTGCTATACTCTTGTTTACTAGCCTGATGCAGAGTACAGAACTAGCTGCTTCTTAATTTTCCTGCATACTTTGCCAGTAATTGCAGTATTGTCTCTTCCAGATACTAAACTGGGCGTATTGGCAGGACTCAGCAGTGCTGTTCTGGAGGCCAGTAATAATGAGCATGGGTATCACATGTGTATCATGATTAATCACGTTGTGGTCATTATAAGCTGCCCCTTACAGTTATCAATCTGGACAGTAGATTAATACAAAGCTTCATTGCCTGTATCATGCCCACGGCATATGCAAGCCATCTGAACAATGGTGAGACATGGTTCTTTTCATGAGGGAAAACTGTGAATTAAGAGGAAATATTGTTTGTTCTCTGACAGCAGATTGAGAGCCTTTGGTTTCAGTCTCAGCTGTGCCATTAACTATCTCCATTAATCACCAGCACCTGAACACTCAAACTCCCTCTGCCTTCATTTCACCTCTCCTGACAGGGGTATTAGCTTTATCAACTTTAGTATTTGCCACCTAAAAAGCTATTAGGCCATTAATTAATAAATTAATTAATAGCCTTTACTGTTGGTGCTAAAGCTCTTGCAATCCTATGCATTCCCATAGTCAATACAAGCAAGCTTGAAGGTTTAAACAGCACAAGAGAAGTTTGCAAAGGTGACATGTTCAGGATAGTAGAAGTGATCTGTACTCTTCAATATTACAAGTTTTAACATTGAAGACCTATGCATCGAAAGAAAAAAAAAAAAAGTTGGATTTCTGGTTAAAACAATTCAGTTCTTTCATTTTGAAAGCTCAAGTCAGATCATATTGAACACAAAGCATGTCTCAGGTTCTCATAATCATGGTCTCATGGAGCCAGGGGAAGGCTGTACAGGACAGTCTTATTGAGCTGAGTCTGTTCCTCAGGCACCATTTAGAAACTAGAAAGATGTACGAGATCAGCAGCTGTCCCTTCACTCTGAAGTGAGAGAAACTCTGCCATCATCCCAAGGCTGATGTAGTATGGTAGCCAGTAGACTTGGTGAAAATCTTCTTGAAATTATATATACTTTCATTGCTGGTTTAACCTTATTATCGAGTACTTCTCCCATGTGAGAACAAGAAATGTCAACAGAAGCCACAAGTACAAAACCAAATATATTTTGAAAAGGTTTGTCTGAGTGCCTCGGTTACATCCAACAAACAAGAGGCTAAATGGGAAATTCTTGAACTATAGGTTTTGAAGGTTAATTCATACCATAAAGAGAAATGTGGCCTCATTTACAGCAAGTTTTTGGACTGGATATGTACCTTGAATACTGGCAGGATTTTGTTACCTGAAACATAGTAGTATGGACACCTGAAGTAATGGTTCACTATACTTTCTAACACTTTGTCAGGGAAAATGGTGAAAAAGGCAGGCAAAAAAATCAGTTTGTTAAAACCTGTCAGAGATTGTCGGTCTGTTTAAGGTGACTTCACTTTATGGTGAGTACTTTACCTGATGGATTTCAACACACTGGGAGTCTGAGCATCACGCTGGCAGGCAATTCTGAACATGGCTAAATGCAAGGTAATGCAAATCATCAGTGATTAGCTGCATAGCTCGAATAATCTGAAAAGCCCTGAATTTCCAGGAATCTCTGAGGAAAAAGAACCTGCACCATGAGTCATCAGTGTTGGATTCATCTTAATGTACAGCAGCATCTTAAAAAAAGTAATAAACAGATTATTTGGATTTATTAAATAGAAATAGAGCAGAATGCCAAAAACCCCTCAGGATAACACGGGATTATGCCACAAATCCACATTAACTGTGTTCAATCTTTTTATCCTCTTCTCTCATGAGGTGTATAGCAGAGTCCAAAAATGTTGAAGAAACGAGAATGAAAATAATTACAGAACTGCTAGAAACATGAGAGATGGAAAAATCTAGAATTATTCTGCTGGGAAGAAGAAGATGAAAGTGGAGCTCATTGTGGAAGTCAAAATTCTCAAGCACATACCATTGGACTTTCTTTTTCTTTTATCACATGAGAACAAACATCAGGTTAAATTAAAACCCAGGAAGTTTAGAATGAAAAGGAAATGCACAGACACATGTCTCATCACCTATGGGAGCTGCTGTTGCAGGAGGTTACTGAGGCAAATACGTTGGCTTGATTTTAAAGTGAATTGGACGTTGTTAGAATTACCTCATTACACAAGGTTGGGAAGAGTGACCAGCGTGATTGACTCTCACGCCCCAGGCTGGACACTGATCACACGAAGGAACGATGCAGAAACATGTTGGTCTGGGGTTCAGTTTATTCGATACTTCCTCGAAGCATCAAGAGTAGGATGTTCTGTAGTGTTTCAGGAAGATTGATGGCATTGAGTTGGAGAAAACCGGAGTAGTACATTTTGGAGAACAGTTAACATTAATACTTTCTGCCTCTGGTAAGGAAAAAAGGAAGAGTGTGATCAGTGGAAGAGAAGCCATTTGGCACAACCAAATAATTGGAGAGGTGGGAAAGCATTTAGTGGAACCATTTTGTCTTAAGTGTCCCTTCCATGGGAAACCACATTTTTGCTCAAGCTTCAGCATTAGTAGAAGAGGCAAAGCATAATGATTATTGGCTCCAAAATACACTTCTACCAAGCAAATGGACACTTCACCACTAATTTTGTGCAAGGCTGGGACTTTGGAGGTAGAAAGGTAGAAGGCATCTCTAAGATACTGTAAGGCTGAGGGAACGAGCCATCTTCTGCTGGTACCTCACCCAAAACATTGAGGACAGCTCAGCAAGTGTTTTTCTGTAAAGCCTGGTCTGTTCAAGTCTGGAGCACTGGCAAATGTTTTGGGACTGTGCTTTGTGTTTCTGCAGAGCACAGGCAAGGACAAGGAGAAGAGCAAGAAAAAGAAGAGATCTTTTGTACTGCTGAGCTCCAGCAGTTTCCTTTGACAAAGGCACCTACAACATTAGCAAACCAAACTTCTTGAGCACTTTTATGATAGAAGGTTCATTCCACCTCCGGGTGCAAAAGAAGGATGATTTATTTTGTTTTCAAGCTCCTAGAAAGAAATAATCTACGTAAGAGAATAAGATATCCTGGAGTATGGCTGAATTCTAACATTGGCTTTTGCATTAAAGCACTAGTGCTGGGCCCACAGTAATTGCACTGTCAAGAAGACTATTTAGGTAGAAATATGACAATAGCAGTTTATTTACCATATCACTCAGCTTCATGTTAATGGATATAAAGGGGCTTGTACATTGTTACTGTTTTGCTTATTAATTTATATAACAGAGAGATACAAATTTCAAATAACAGTATGTTTCTAAAGACTGAGATATTCCTAGGATATTGTTTGGCTATTTCTTTTGCTACAATGTTTCTACCCAATAACACAAGAAAAAATGAATTTATATTAATAATATATAGAATCTCCATATCTGTTTGTGCTCCTGATGGATTAGATGCTGTGCAAAAAGGCTGAATATGCTTTACATTTACAACCTGAACAAGACTAATTGGATAAGAGGAGAAGTATGGTTTATTTTATTTTCATAGATGGAAGAAAATGTTTTATTTTATAGATGGTTTGTTTTATTTTTATAGATAGAAGAAAATGTTTTCTTATCTTTTATAGACGGAAAAAAAGATACACAGAGAATGCTATGTTTTCCCAATGATACCAGAGGGACTGAATGAGATCCCCAGTACAGTGCCCTAACTTTAAGACTATCTACCAAGAAAAGAAAAAAACATTCAGGAAACAGAGGAGTTATCCAGCAGGGAAGCTGAAAAATTGCCAAGGCCCCATTGTTGGGTTCTAAGGTGTAGAAATGATACTACTCCTTCCCTGTCTTTTAATACGGCACATAGAACATCCACGTGATGTGTAGCTGCGAAGGACAAATGTTTGGCATGTTTTCAAAGGGCATGTTTTTGAAACACTTACTCAAATCCCTACGTACTAGGTAAGAGAAGCAGAGGTCCACCCATAGCAACCTTTTCCAGTTCAGGAGGATGCATAGCTCTGAGGACCAATTCTAAGCTCTTCCATGGAGATGCGGTGCTGCTGATGTTATTAAAACTGCTCTTAATTTAGACTCCTTCCAGATTAAGGTCAACTCCAAGGACTGCTCAGTTAGCAACCTACTACCTGGTTAGTACAAAGCTGTTCTATGCAATTTTTTGTCTTAGTTTTATCTTTTTGTCTGTTACACCTTCATTTCCTCCAAATGAAGAGCAGAATTGGACCTTTTGGTGTCTATCTCCTTTTGTTATGGGAACTAATTCACCGTTGTGTTGGCAGCGCTCCTACTACTGTCAATGGGAATTATGTACTTTGAATGAAGGAGAATGAGGCCATAACTGTTTAAGAATTATGCTATTAAGACAGCACAATGTGTTTTATTTTTATATAGAGCATTACGTATGAAGAGTCAAAACCACTTTCTGGAGAAAAGGGATAATAGACTATACTTCACAGAGTTGTTTGGAGTGGTGCTCTGATTCAGAAGGAAAAGGACAAATGACTGTACAGATGTGAAGAGAATAGCAGAAAAGCTGGGCCTTGAAGGCAATAAAGCAGCCAGCAAGTTTCCTGACAGAACAGACATGTAAAAGGAGAAAGGGAAAGATGAGCTACTGAAAAGAGCTAAATGTCAGCTAGGCAGAAATAAAAAGACATTGTAGAAATTCAGGCTGGAGCAACCCCTCAGTCCTCCTCCTGCTGAATATGGACCAGTGCTTAGCCTTGAACTAAGCATCACAGGTCAGTGTTCATTTACATGGAACATATTTTCTCCCTATTGTCTTACGAGTCCACTTGCTTCTGTCATCTCAAGACATGAGCTGCATTGGGGAGATGCTGCATGATGAAGCCACCCACTGAACAGGCCACCACAGCCAGCACTGGCTGGTGGGGAGAGCAGAAGGCAGGGCAAGATGGGCAGCACAGAGCCGTGCTGTCCCATTTGCTCCTGTACAGTCTTTCCAGTTAGGGAGAAGCATCCACTGACTTACCCAAATTTGTTGATAATGTCTTATTGACAGGTTGCTATAGAGTTCTCCTGAGTGCAATGAACAGCCATGCTCTCTGCCACAGGAAGGCTGGTCAATGTGAACAGCTCTTATCAGATGGAGTGTCAGTTGTTGGGAAGTCCCAGGCAATGGTCCTTTCAGGCAAATGAATGCCACAACTGGATTTCTTTTCATTTCATTATGCTCCTAACCTTTGTGTACCTCCCTCCCATCCACGTCCTTGTGAGCAGGATCCATCCAGTTGCCTGCAATCTGACAGGAATAAAAGGGACACGTGCTCGCACTGCAGCCATTTCCATGCCCACAGCTTGTGCAGTGGGATGTCAGCCCACCTCCAGGCAGCTCCAGTCCTGCCAGTGGGCAGACATGGTGCCCTGCCCAGCCTGGAGTCAGAGGCCTTGGGAGCTGCAGGGAAAAACTGCAGTGGTGCTGAGTTTGCTGTGTCTGACGACCAGCCATGGGCCTGCATAAGCTGCAGTCGCTGAAGCAGCTGAAATATAGATGAGCCCAAAGGCTGTCTCTTCCTCCAGGAGGAATTCTCTGGAGGGTCTGGAAACACGGCATGTGCTGCACCTCCTGCCTGCCTTCCACCCCACTGCCTTCCAGCCCATCCCCGCTGCTCTGCAGGGCTGGGTGCTAATGCTGGTGCTGTGCTGGGGGCTTTTCAGCCCCATTTGAAACCCTGCCTGGAGCAGGGCAGGTGGGCCACACATAGCAGGCAACATGGACCCTGCCAAAGGAGTTTCAAAAGCAGGTGAAGTGTTCAAAAAAGTCGAAATCAAATGCATTTCATAGAAAGAGCCACACAGATAATCATCTCAAACACCTCCCTTGCATTGCAGTGTGTTAGAAAGCTCAGCTTGCTTGGTCTAATTTGCTGAGTTGATTTTGCTCCTGCTCCTTCATCTGGAGCTCAGTCATCCATCATAGCAAGGCTCACTCTCAGGAATACTAAGAAATGTTTGCACAAAGTTGCTGTTCGATTAATTTTATGTCTAGGGTGTGTGGAAAACAGAGAAAAATATTTTGCCCAATTAGATATGCAATCAGTAATCTCTTCCAGCTTTATTTTTTCCATAGAAGCAGCTTTCAGCATTTTCCATCATCAAATCCTTGTCCAAGCACTTACTAGGCAACCACAATGAGGTAAAGGAAATGTTTATGGGATTCATTTTTGCAGAGGTGAGGTGGAGCATGGACAGGTGAAGTGAATTCCCTGAAGTGGGATGTAGAACTTGTAGCAGTGGAGTGGAACCTTGCAGGGCTTTGCTACTCAATTCTGTTTGCAGCACTTCAGTCCTGAAGCCCCAAGTAAAACAAGTCAAACAATGTAGACTTGTAACATTTGAACTCATCTGAATCATTAAAAAAGTATTTTTAATGAAAAAAAAAAGGATTTCCCTTTTGACCCTCTTTTAAAATAATATTTTAATGTGACATCCAGTAAGAATCCTCTTCTGCTATATACAAAATTCAAAGTCTACTATTGAAATGAAATGCAAATAAAACATTCAATGAGTTCCAATACAGCAAAGCACTTAAGTACGTGTTTGTCTTTAAACACATCTGGAGCCCCATTGACTTTGACAGGACTACTCATATGCTTAAAGATAAGCCTGCTTTTGTTGGATTATGGTCCTGAGGATGTAAGTGCTGGGGGAATCATTTTCATGCTCTCCAGAAAGGGCTTTAAATCACTTCTGTTTAAGGAGAGCTAACTGGTTGGATGTAAACATACCTAACAAACCAATAGATCAAGATTAACTTTTATGCTGAGCCACTTGACATCTCTAGAAATTACTTACTGTTGAAGTTTGGTTCTTAAAGAAAATAACGATCCAATTATTTTTTAAATGAAATAGAGCTGTAGAAAAACCTTGATGCCTCCACATGGGAAATTTGTTTAAAAAAAACAAAAAAAGAGAAGAGAGACATATCCATGTTAAAGGGAATGCAGTGTGCATGTCTGAAGGGCAGGAGAGTTAGGTGGATTATTAGATTTCAGCACTTGAAAGGAGAAGCAGTGAGGTGCTTAATAGAACTTGGACAGATAGTCTACTGTTGGTTTTGCTGTTTTGCTGGTGATGCTCCGAGATCGAGAAAACAGATGGGCAGCAGGGCGATGCGGCCCTAAAAAATATCAGTTGGCTCTAATATAGTATCTTACATCTGTGGAAGTTAGAGAGTCTAATCCAAAGTCTTTGAAATCACTAGAAATGCTCTCACTGAGTTGAAGGAGCTGTGCCTCAGGCCCTGCACAGCTCACCTCGCCACACTACACAGGCACTCAGGTCTGTTCAGAAGTGTGGACCCATCAGGGTCAGCCCCACACACCTCCTTGGAAGGTGCACAGGCACCAGCACTGGGATCTACCCCTGCCCTTGACATATATGCCCCTACACTTGAGAAAAAAAAAAAAGGAAACCGCACTTCTGTCCCAGAGTCTTTGTACGTTTTCTCTTCTTCCCGATCCACTGTGAGCCATGGGCACTCTGCCACACTGGTGTAGCCCCCAGACGTGGGGCAGTGGTGCTGCCTCCCACCTCTCCATCACCTCCCACAGTCCCCATGTGCCACTGTTGCCTGGGACACCACGGGGTTTTGCTTTCCAGGCAGGCTCTGGACTGCATTGCAGGTGCAGCCCATGCACTTCAACTTAATTCCTTCCCAATGGGGCTTGAAATCGTAATAATAAAGACCGGTTGTTGGTGGTGGTTTTTTAAAAGTAAAAACCAGAATTGCTAATACTTGATGAAAACATCACTTTTTAAGCATTGCCATCTCTGTTCTGTGCCTCGTTGGGAGTCCGGGTCAGAAAAGCAATGGGAAATACAAAGATAAGAAAGCCCTACCATCTAGGCCAAGCACAGCAATATAACATCACTTCAGCAGTAATGACAATGGAGAAGGAACAGAATGCTGTCAGCAGATAATGGTGTCCTGCTGGCAGCTAAATATGAAAGCCGAAGCAGAGACATTTATAAAATAAACAAGCATCAGGGAAGATGAGACATTTATTACAGTGCAGGAAATAGTGATCTTTAACAATGGCCCATTCCGGTTTCTCTCATTGTTGCAGAAATAAAGTGGTGTAAATGAATGCTTTGTCTCATGTATGTTTTATTGTTTCTCAGGCAATTACGGGACTCTATTGGGTTTAGCCTAGGGGAGGGGATTGCATGTCATCTGATCCGAGAACAATTTACGGGGGCAAGCAGGCTAGGAAGAGACATGCATCATGTCTAAATCTGTGTAGTCTTCTGACAACCAACCAAAGTGATAGGCCAGGCTGTATGACACCAAGGTATGATGTAAGAGGTTTCACATGACGACAGAAAGATGTGCTGCTGTGTGATCACATCATTCTGGTGGCAGAGTCTGGTTAAGCAGTTTCTCCATCCCAGCCCTGCACACCATCATGCTGTGGCTGCTTCTCCCAGTGGTGCCCGCCATCACATTGAGTATCTCCATGGTGAAGCAGATGGAAGAAAACAACCACCAGAAAATGGCTGGTTTCTTCCTCTTAGAGTCCTCTGTGTCACTGTTGTATCAACTGCACAGATGGGAAGGGTGCTGGAGGGACAAGCACATGGGGGTTACAGTGAGGTTGGAGACAGGGACAGGAAATCTCTACATCAGGAGAGTTCTGCCAAGGAGAGGGGATCATACCCTTCTTCAGAGGGTAAAATGACATTGAAATTGTGACATAAATTGCACCACCCTGACATAAAAGGCCCCCCTATATTGCCATGCTATACATTTGTTCTCTACGAGGTACCAGCCCTGAGCAAATGTTTCATAGAGAAAGCATCAGTGAATGCAAATTTGTCCCAAAGCAAAGAAAACTCCAACTTCTCCCATCACTTCTGTGAAAAAACCTGCAAGAAAGATTATGCTTCTTGTCATCAATGTGCCAAATGGGGGAAAGAAAGAGCAAGAATTTGGACATAATTAAGTAGTCAAGTTCCTGTCTGGAATGAGGCCCAAGCTGAACTTGTTCTCTTTTATTAACCTTCTGGGGGGGGGGGGGAAAGACATTAAAAACATGGTAGGGTCATGGTGACAGGTGTACAGATGGAGAAGGGAGAACACATATTTAAGTTGTCAGAGGGATGTGTGACTTAAAACTATGGGAGAAAAATAAAACCTAAAGAAAGAAAATAAAGTTGACCATCAGAAAATATTTTCTAGCAACCCTTTTAAAAAAAAAAAATTTTCTTTTTTGAGCTATCTGGTGGTATAACAACCTCTCAAGACTTCATAGTAATTCTTATGGATTGTTTTTAAATTTAAAGCTGGACTGAAAAATATAAGAAAATACTACAGAGTGAGGATAGATTAGATAGCCTAATAGATCATTTTTCTCTCTAATTTCCATTAAGGTGATTAGCTGGAATGTTGCTTGCAGCATATTAGTGAAAAAAACACCGGAAACACAGTCATATAGTGGATCCAATATCTCAAAATAATGTTCGTAGCAATAACAGTGATATAAAAATCAATCTCAGGTATTTTATAACTCTAATTAGTGTCTGAGTGAATCACAATCTTTAATGTATGCATCTTGCAACACTCCCCAGGAGAAGAGATTTGTATCAACTGTTTAAAAGAAAAAGAGCAGATATAAACAGGGATTTGGTTGTCTGGTGTGCAAGGGCAATCAGGAAAATTAATCTGAATTAACTGAAGCATGAATTTAATTTGGATCCTTCTGCCAAGTTACATTTTGCACATAATCCTCATTCAGAAGAACAGTGTCTTCCATTGAGTACAGAGTATTTGGCTCTTGCTGAGTACCTGTTGAAATCGATATCCATTACCAGTTTAGAATGGATTAGTTGTGCTGTCCAGGAACTATTAAATAAAGAATTTGTTTTCATTTTTCTATGCTCATAGTTTGACGGGCAAGCTGCCAAGCATTTTAAAATTAACTACACAAAAACTTTACCTCCTCTACTGTGAGAAAAATGGAATTATCAGGACCCAGTTTGGTTATTCAGTCCAGTTCTGGAGAACCATAATTCAAATAATGTAACTAGGGTGGCACAGCTAGAACAGCACGACTGGACCATGGGTCAGAGAAAGGGCCATCTAGCTCAAAAAACAGCGTCAGATCGATGTATTAAATAGATGATGGACGGGAAAAAAATTACTAACACTTTTGGGAAGACGGGAAAAGGTAGTGTTTTGAAATAACTTCTTTTTTTTTTTTTTTTTTTTAAATAACATTTTCATACTTTCTAGTTTCTGTCACGTAAATCCCTCCAGTTTACTTTCCCCCGTGGCCGCACCCTTATACCAGCAGTCCCTGCTCTGCACGGTAGAAGCATCATCTCCTCCTCTCCCCGCATCCTGCCGCAGCAGGCACCAGCCAAAGGCTGGGGGGTATTTTAAGAAAGTGGTTCCCTGGGAAAGCGGTGTTCGATGCTTGGGGTTTCCAGCTTTTCGTTAAACTGTGGCCAGGGAAAAAAAAAAAACAAAACCAACAACACAAAAACAAAACAACAAGAAGAAGAAAACAAAACAAAACAAAAACCCCACAAACAAAACAAACCAAACCACGGATTTGCTGGGAAAAAAAAACAAACCAAAAACAAACCAAAAGAGAAGAGAGAGAAGGGAGGGGAAGGAAACCAAAAAGTCTTCTGAGATGTGGGCGATGCTGACTCCCAACCCAACTCTGCTCTTTCCCAGGCTCCTCTCGGGGCAGGCAGCGACCCCTCCATCCCAGCTGGGGTGGGAAGGGGGAAGTGGCCGGAACTTCCCCCCGTCCCAGGGGAGCAGCTCTGCCGTCCCGGGCCGCATCCTCTCCCCGCACTGTTCCCGGCTTTCCCGGTAGCCCAGGCCGGGAAGTCCGAGGCTGGGGGCTCTCAGGGAAGCACCCCCGCGGAGGGAGAGCGGCGGGGCCCCGGAACCCTCCGAGATCCCCTCACCAGGGCGGCGATTTCCCTGCCAGGCAGGGTGGGTGGGCGCCGGGACAGACGGCACCGGAGCCGCGGTTGGCTCAGCAATCCGTGGAGTGCCTTGGCCGGCTCCGGGCCCCCTCGGAGGCTGCGGGAGGGAACCGAGCCCGGTCCCATTGGCAGCAGTCCCGCTCATCCACCTCCTCGGACAGCGCACTTAACGGGGATCAGGCAGGGGAAGGCGATACCCTGCCGGGACCGATGCCCACTCCCGGGCCGCTCTCCCCTCCTTCCTCTCGCCGGCTCTGCTCTCCGGAGCGCGGCCCGGGAAGAGGCCCCGGCCCGGGAAAGCCCTTCCCGATGGCTCCTCGGGGACCGCGGAGCGGGGATGGGGCGGGGCGGATACCGCCGGGCCCTCCCCAAAGCGCTGCCCCGCCCTGCCAGCGCTCCTCCCACCCCACGGGCCATCGCCCCACGCGTGTCCATCCCTCTGTGGCCGGGGAGGGGGCGACACGCTCCGCACCCCTGCCCCTCCGAAGGGAGAACCGGGGGTCCCGCCGGCCGGCGGAGGAAGCCGCCGTCGGGATTTCCTGGGCCCTCGTTCCCGGTTCCCAGGCTTGTCCTCCTCCCGCCGGTCCCGGGGGCAGCCGGGAGGCACCAGGCCAACTTGCCCCCCCACCCCACTCCCCTCTCCCGGCTACAGAGGTTTCTATTCAGGACACAGACACAATGGGGATACAAAACCCAGTTCTTTCTTTTTTTTTTTTTCTTTTTTTTTTCTCTGCGTGCTACCTCCCACGATGGAGCGGGATTGGGACTGCGAGTCCCCCGCATAGGCGGTGATGGGATCCCTGCCTCTCCCCGACCAGGGTCTCCCCCAGCACCCACCTTGATGGGCTCATGACTCCCCCCCAGCATCTACGGTGCTGGGCTTATGGCTCCCCCCGGCTGGTCTCACCCACAGGACCCCTCACTGCCCCTCAGCGCGGCCAGAAGCGGCCGAGAGCGGTGAGGAACGCAACTTCACAGCATCTTGGAAAAAGCGTGGGCTTGGATTTTGTTCAGCTGAGGGGAAACCAGGGAAAAAAAGATAAACGTTAGACTGAGTTCGTAATTTCTCCTTTATCCCGTTATAGAGTAAGAGTATAAAGCATGTTTTTTTTACGACAGGAAAAGAAGAAAAGGAAGAAAAGAGTGTGGGAAAGGAAGCAAATAAAGAAAACGAGAAATGCTGCTTTAACATGCTCTTTGACATCCGAAACGAATTATCTTGAGTAAATACAATTTTGGAGAGATTTGAGACCCTCCAAACACAATTTATTGATTCAATAATGTGCCTTGCACGTGGAAGCACGACTAAAATCGTTTTCGGTGACGGTAGTCAGCTCTTTGAAAGTATTGCCTCGCGTTTAAAACACTACTTTCTTATTAAATAACTTAGAAGCACTGAAAAATTTAACGGAAAGATTTTTTTTTTAATAAATTGAGACATCTGACAGGTCACTAGTTGCTTTAATATCCCTCTCTGCAGCGGACAGTCGAATTTTACCTTCACTGAGAAACGATTTTTCTATATTTGCGTTTGCCTTTCTGCACAACCGTTGTCAGGGCTTGTTTCTGGAAAGCAAAAATCACTAAAATATTCCCCCCTCCACCCCATTTTGTCCGTAAAATTGTTTTCTTCTCTGTCGTCGACGGTCTTTGAGTATTACAGCAGCGCGGGGAGCGCGGCGGGGGCCAACCGAACGGAATAACCGAGTATCTTTCGAGTAAAAGAAGGAAAGCTCAAAACCAGTAAATCAGACCGCGCCGTCAGATGTTGCAGATATTTTATCTGTGCCAGTTCAGGAGATGGTTGTGCCGGCGGAGGGGATGCCCCGGTGCCGAGAGGGAGAGCAGCCGCACGGCCCGGGCTCGTCCCCGTGGCTGGTCCCCGGCATCTACTGATGCCTGGGAACGGCCTTTTGTTTCCAGGATCTCAGCCCGGAGCGTTGCCGATTTTACTTGTTATTTTGCGGGTGGTTTGGAAAACCTTAATTTAAAACACCGATTTGGCTCCCGAGAGGCGCTGGACCGCAGCCTCTCCCCAGACGCGGCTCCGTGACTCCTTCCACGGGGCCGGCAGTCGTTACAACGAGCGAACCTGCGACCGAGCATCCTCAGCAGCCCCCACGCAGGACCTGCCCCAGCTTTATTTTTCCCTCTTGGTTGCGCTGCCGGCGAAGAAGCCGCCGGCTCCCAACCAGCAGCTAACGGCCGCGGAGAGCACGGTCAAGAAGGGAGGGGGGTGGATTTGATTTATTTTCTTTATTTTCTCCCCAGGGTCGGGCAGGCATTGCTCGGATTTGCGGGCCCGGCCGGGCACACGTCGGGGCCGGGCCGTGGGTGCCGGTGGAGCATCCCTCGGTGCCGCCTTCGCCAAGGCCGGCTCCGCACCTCTCCTCGGGCATCCCTCGGTACAACCGGCAGCAACGACGAGGGGCAGCAAAACCACCCCTGCGCCCTTGTCCAACCCTCAGAGCTGGGAAACCCGAACTGGAGGGTCCAAACTAGGGGACCTCGGTCTCTGCGAGAGGGACAGCTCGGTCCCGGAGCCGCAGCACGGCCGGGGCAGCGGCGGCCACCCGGGCACCGAGCACCCTGAAGGGCTGGACCCTTTCTGCCCCACCCAGGCTGGGGCGAGCGGGGCTGCGGGCCCCCCCGGGCCTGGTTGGTGGCTCAGAGGGCTTCCACTCGATGTGTGCTTGGACCAGGCAGCGGCCCCGTCCAAGGTGCCCCGGTTTCGCGGGGATACCGGGAGAAACCTGGGAAGCCGGCATCTTCCCCGGTTCCCGTTCGCACGTCGCCTTCATCCCCACCGCAGGGGTGCCAGTCTTGCCGCTGTTACCGGCTCTCACCTACTCTGCTTCCTTCGACGTTCCCCCGAGCCCTGCTCGCCCCCGGCGATGGCCGCTCTCCCGGAGCCAGCGAAGGGGCAGCGCCCGGTGCCTCCGCCGCAGCCGGGCTGGCGACGGGCCCCTCGGCGGCGGCTGCGGGATAGGGATGGCACCGGCACCTTCACCCTCTCCCCAGCCGCAGCAGCGAGGAGCAGGGTGGGGGGCAAGGGGCAGTACAGCATCCCGCGGGGTGACATCCTTTTCCTCTGGCTTTCAGAGATCCTTTGAGACCTGCTTGCTTAGGTACGGTGGTGAGTTTTTATTTTAGCCCCACAAGTGCTTCTCGTTGGGGCAGAGCGCGGGTCTTTCCCTCACCTCTCGGGTCGGCATCTGCAGGTCTCCAGTTGCTGTGAGCTCCTATATGCAGGAAGATTATCTTTCTCCCTGTTAAATGCACCCTGAGAGTGGGGGAAGGAGTCTCCTCCAGGCTGGATGAAGATCCAGGAGCCCAGGGATCCCGCAGACGATCCCTTGTGTAAAGAAAAGCTTTTTTGCCCCAGGCAGTCGTCATCCCTAACAATTAGGGTACCAGCCTGCCCTGACTGGAGGGGTGGATTTGCTGCCTCACTCCTTGTAGCAGAAGAAACCCCCTTGCCCTTCTCCAGACAGGCTTTGTGTTTCCTTGGCATAGACCCTAGACTCAATAGTTTTGCTCCTGTTAAAGTCACAGCCATCTGAGAAGTGGGAAGTCTCCTTCATACCTTCCTGGGGGTCACTGGTGAGATTCAGTGGCAGACTGAAGGAGCTGGAGCCCTCTTGTCCCCACCCAAGAGGACATGGACATGCAAGCACAGCCATGGACAGGCCTTTCCCATGTCTTGGTGGCTGTGCTCCCTCAACCCATCCACTGGGTTGGTTTTGCAGGGAAAGAGCAGTTTTCCTCCCAGGAGAGAGCATCACCCTGCCTTGTACATCTCAGCATGGATATGTATGTGTGTGAGAGTTCAGCCCTTCAAACAACTTCCCCTTCTGGTTCCCTCCCATCCCCTTCCCAATCACTAGGATGCCCTGGTGTCTTCCAATCCTTATACTCCTCTTGCTCCACATTCAACCAGGCCAAGCCTGTGAGCTCAGATGCTATTTGTATGGGAGGAGGCAGGCTTTGCCCCAGCACCTCCACCTCACATCCAGGTCACTTTCCTTGTGAGGCCTGTGGGAAAGGAGCAATGGGGAAGGGTGGTAGCTGCTGTAGCTGCTCATTGTTTGGACATCTGTATTCCAAGTCCCCACCAGTGCTCTGCCAGAAAGGAACCTCAACAGAAAATCTCTTGGAGACCTTAACTTCATTTCTTACCAGGAGGAGCAGCTCCCTCCCTTTCTTCCCTAGTGGATTCTGAGTGACAAGGACGAAAGGAGGAACTGAGATAATTCCCACCCAACTCCACCTGTCAAAACATCCACACTTCCCAGCTCTTCCCACTGTTGCAACATACTGTGATGCTCCACTGCCTGGAGCTGTGTGTGGCTCCAGAGGAACCCTCCAGGATTTAACAGCAATTTTAAGTGTGTGCCTGATGATTTCCATGCCCAGCAGTTAAGCCACCGTGGGCCACCTCACCAAGTACATGAGAAACCTGGCTGATCCCATAGGAAAACCTGTGCTGGGTGTTTGTGAACACTGTGAGCACAGGAGTGCGCTGGAGCTTTGAAGAAGACTTAGAAGAAAAAATAAGATTGAGTTGGGAGCATAGTTTATGGACTCAGACAATCATCAACCATGGTAATTTCCTACTGTGAACCCCTCTACTCTTATGTAGAGGTGAGGGAGGATGCTGCAGGTACATTAACAGCACAGAGCTCCAGAGACTTTGAGCCATCCTGGGAACTGCTGCTGCTCACATCACTTGGCTCAGGCATCTCTGCTTTCCTTGCATTTAACATTCATGAAGACAGAGGAAATAAGAGGGCTTGGAAGTGTACGGAGTTTCATCGTGGCCATCGCAGATGACTGCCTCATTGATACTTAGTTTATATGAAGCCACTCTATGTGGACTCAATCAATCCTACTGCACATACAATGCACCCTACACACACCTTCCCACACAGGGTGATGAACCAGAACTCTTGTAAAAGATGCTAAAATGCAGAAAACATTACAGGAAGAGAAGGAACTAAAGGAATTACCAGTGTATGAGGGAATTGTTAATGTGCCATTCCCAGAAAAGCTTGGGTAACTGCACAAACAGCAGAGAAACCAAACCCAACTGTCCTTCCCCTCCTCCCCAAAAAGCCCATGAGTCCTTGCCAGTCTTACTTAAAGGAAAATTTCTTCCTGACTTCGACTCTGGTGAGTCCACAGGCACCAAGGCAGTATGTGAAATGCATCGATCATGGTTTTTCTTGGTATTATCCGTGCCGTTAAACACTCATTCCTATATAGATCCAAAGGAATACAGTTGAGGAAAAAAGAGCTTGATCGGGAGGAAGCAAACCTCCACCTGCTCTATTAGGCAAATTGGTATTTTTTTACCAAGCATCAACAGGTTAAGAAATAAAATGCATATCAGTGCAGGCTTTAGAGAACTGTATTTAGATTTACAAACAACATTGTAACTGGATCAACAGGCTATAATTAGAATTTAATAATCCAAGTAGAGGAGTAATACGCCCGCTGCTTGAAAAATTGGAGCCTTTCTTTTGCAGTTCTGAATATTCAGCTCTGCAGATTGGACTCCAACTTGCTGACACAATTACTGTCCTAGTGAGGCAAACATGCTACAAATAAGAACAATAAGATCAACAATAGTCTAAGTCTAATACCATAAACAAAGGGAATAATCGGAACACCTCCTGCCCCAGCACAATCTGAACAACTGGGACAACCAATTAGTATGCTTATTGGAAAAAATATGCAAGAAAATGTTGCATTTTGCAGACTTTTGAAAAGACTTTAAGGCTGGCAAAATGTTGCAGGCAACCCCATGAGACTCGTCCATGATTATTAGATTCAGTTTTTGCTTTTATTTCTGAAGTCCACCTGAGCTGAGAGTGACACTCAGCAGAACTGATGAAGAGGGGAAAAAAGACCTGTGTAAAACAGATCCCTTCACTTTATATTCCAAGAATTTAGGTGTGCAATTAAACAAAAGGTTAATCCAAGGGTTTCCACACAGGGATTCAACACACATGCACCGAAATGGATAGAATCCCTGGGCTGTGTTGGTGCCTCTGGCAGGTCGTGAGCACAAAGCAGACGTCTGGCAAAGCTCCTGCCATGGACTGACCACTGAATGCTGCAGCTCAGGCCAGTTCCCAGTCCCAGATATTAAAAGGAGATCTCACCTCCCATTTTGCTTGCTAAGCACACATGGACAGAGATTACCCACCCGGCTCAGGGCAGGCCCTCTGTCCAGCCATCGGCCAAGCTGGAAGAAGGCAGTCCTGCTTCCCAACTGCACGATGCTGCCCTGCTGCCATCTGTGACATTCCTGGCTTCTGAGAGCATCTGGGATCTCTTTTAAATGCATGAAATAGTAGCTCAAGGGAAAGGGAGTACAAACAGCTCTGATCTCTGAGCAAGGGGAGGGACCACAGAAAGTGCTTCTTCGAGAGTTTTGTTTCTTCATACTTTCTACAACAACAATAGATGCATTTTCCAATTTTACTTAGAACAGGCTGATAATTCTATCTTAAAACTCATGCCAAAATCCAAATAGTAGTTCTGGAGCTATTAGCTCTGCCTGAAAAATAAACTGTGCACTATTAGCTTTCATTTCTCATAGTTTTATTTCCACAGGACATGAACAATCTGGAACAGGATCTGAGCTGGCCAGAAACTGGTTGGCAGGGATACCCCAAGTAAAAAATTCAGTTGAGAGGATGTGATCAGTTAATCTTTAATGAAAACCTTAACAGAAAGAATATTTTGTCTAGTCTATTTTAAAATTGCAACTTGACTTCTTTACATGCACTGACTCATATTTGGCTTCTTGAAGTGCTTGGAGACTGCCATGAAAGTAATGATGTTGGGAAGTGCTGAAGATGTTGAAAATGCTGAAGGTGTTGAAGAGACTTCAAGGTGAATGTTTATGTGTATCCTATCAGACAGAGATGACTAACCCAGACATGGTATGGGGGTGAATACCATCCATCCATAGGGCTCTGAGCCCTTAAAGTGTGTCAGAAACACCCATGTTGCTCCTTGGTGCTGGTACATGCCCTCAGCCCACTGCATTGGCTGGAAGATGTATAAAAATCAACTGATGAAAAGAGACCAGATTTCCTGTTGAGGATGTTTCTGAACAAATTCAGGTGTGTTGCTTATACCAGCAAGTACCTGGAACATCATGTAGTTTTGAAACAGGCCCAGGAGCTGGCATGTTAGTTGAGGATGTAAGAGTTTGAGGGAACCAGCTGAGTTTCGTTAGCTCCTGACTCCTGGGGCAACCAGGATTTCATCAGTTCTCATGTGTCTTTTGGGAGACAGTGGTGGCCTGATTTAGGTACCTTGCAGTGGAGATCGCTTGTTGCTCACCATCATTGCATGTGTAGAGCTGAAATCCTGCCCCTCAAAGGTGTCCCAGGTTTCACTGTCAGGGGTACCTTGGTAAGACACACTATAGCAGTGTGTTAGGGCAGCTGCCAGCTCCTTTTCCCACTGAAACAGAAGCAGGACCAAGTGGAGAGGCTCTCCATCCCGGGCACTCACACAGGGACTGCACGGCAATGTGTGACAAGGAGACAGCTTGGGGGAATGTCCTATGTAACAGCAGGGAGAGCTGGTGAGAATGTGAAAGCAGATGCTCTTAATGCAGGCAAGGAGAGGTCAGCTTGTAGGATGTTGTGATGCCTCTGTCCCATTTTCATTTTATACTAGTCTAGAGATCAGACAGGAGTGAGTGAGATCCAGATGAGATTCAAGGGAGAGATTAATGTTATCTCAAGTTCTTGGGGGTTTTTTTATGATTAAAATAACGCTCTTCAAACTAGCTGCAGGCTAGCTACTGGGAGAGCCAACAAGTATTTGCCAGTTACACTTGCAAAATGTAGTTTCTCTGGAGATTTTCTTTCTTGCTCCTTATCCCTTGCCTGCAAAACCAGGGGCTGCTCTTTTGTGCTGTGCTACAAACAAGAGCTCTCAAAAAGGAACCAAGGTGCCCAGGAAAGCAATGGTAACACACACAGCACAGTGCCTCCAATGTTCCTGATAACCATTTTGGGCTGCTATCTGTGTTATGACCTTATTAATGTTTATAAATACATTAAGGGCAAGTGTCAGGAGGGTGGAGTCAGGCTCTTCTCAGTGGCATCCAATGATAGGACAAGGGGCAATGGATGCAAGCTGGAACATAGGAGGTTCCACATAAATATGAGAAAAAACTTTTTCACAGTGAGGGTGGCAGACACTGGAACAGGCTGCCCAAGGAGGTTGTGGAGTCTCCTTCTCTAGAGATGTTTAAAGCCCACCTGGACGTGTTTCTGTGCAACTTGGTCTAGGTGATCCTGCTCTGGCAGGGGGATTGGACTAGATGATCTTTTGAGGTCCCTTCCAATCCCTAACATTCTGTGATTCTGTGATTCTGTGTCTTCTTGCTACAGTTCACAGCAGCTGAAAATCAAGTCCCTCAGAATCTACATCTGGTTAACTGACTCAGCATTGTCAGATGTTGTGGATGCTCCATCCTTGGAGGTGTTCAAGATCAGGTTGGATGGGGCCTTGAGCAACCTGGTCTAGTGGAGGTGTCTCTGCCACGGCAGGGGGGGTTGGAACTAGATGATCTTTGAGGTCCCTTCCAACCCAAACCATTCTATGAACATTGTCAGATCTTTAAATGTTAATCCCTCAAACAACATATAAGGGGAGGTTACACAACTGCATGTATGTTTGTGTGTATTTGATGCCAGGAATTTACTGGCAAATTAGTAAAAGCTCACTACTGATGTCCCTGCTGCACTTACTGACTTGTTTCCCAAAGAAGGACTTTTGCATAAAATCACAACCATTGAACATGTGCCTTCGTCTCATTTAAACTATATCCATTTCATTTAAACTATATTTTTACCTTGAAAGGTTGGACTAAATGGTCTTTGAGGTCTCTTCCAACCTGATACTCTATGATTCTACAATTCATGCAGAGATGCTACAGAGGCTGAGGGAGCTGCACATCAGCTACCAAAACTTCCCTGCCAAGATGATGCTGGCCTCACACTAGCCTGGCTTCCAACCTCTCCCCAGACTAGCTGTTGAGAGCAGACGATCATTGCGGGCTAGCAAAGCCCTCGGCGGGGCGGGGCCGGGGGGGATACGCAGCATCCTCCAGGGGTGCAGCCGGGGGGGGCGGTACCACCCCACTCCCGTTGCCGGCGGAGCCCCCGGCCCGTGGGCTTCGAGCCCCCTCTTGCGGCAGCTCCCCGGTACGTAGGACCGGCTTCATCCCTCCGGTGCCGGGTCGGGCGGCACCGCCTCCGCCCGGCCCCTGCCCGGGGCTGCTCCCGGACCTGCCCGGAGCCCAGGGCGGGCATCTCCCCATCCCGCCTCTGCTCCCAGGAGCTGCTGCCTTGGCCGACGTCCTCTTCCCTTCGCAAACTGCACGAATCTCTCCTGGAAACCAAGCTGGAAGGTGGATAAAACGCACGGGAGCCAACCCCCGGCCTGGAGGCAGGTTTTCCCAGCAGATGCCTCCTCTCGATGAACTCTTGTTTCTTTCAAGGGCTCGGAGATACTTGAAATGATTTCCTTGTCACAGAGATACTATCTTTGGCTCAGGAAGTCCATGAACTGCAAATTGCTGGAGGCTAAAAGACTGTTCTGGGAAAATATCACTCCACGCTTACCCTCTTCTTGTACCCTTTCCTAAGCAACTGCTGAAGGAAACAGGAGCGGGGGGAGACACTGGGCTCGGTGGATCTTGCTCCTGCCCCAGTGTAGCTGTTCTGACAGACCTGCTGTTTAGGATACACTTTGCAACCGAGTTCTTCAAACTCAGATACTTGTTGCCAAGACGTTACCTCTTCACACAGCTTTTTTTTGGCTGTGAATCCAGCACTCTGAACATGCCATAATTTACCTCTTCCAGGACCCAATGTGAGTGTTTGCAGAAATCTGCTATAACCCCAGCAAAGTGAGAATACACATGTAGAGGTGAGAGCATCTTAAACTGGTTTTCTTCTTTAGGAAGCTACGGACCTCCTCTTAAAGCAGATGGATGTGCTGTCTCAGTGTCTCAGCTTCTTCCATTTTCTGTCCTTACGACTCCTTGCAAAGCCACCTGACACTTGCTGTTTGTAAGAACCCACTTTCTATTGCTTGCTATACGGAAGCTCCACCAAGTTTTGCTGCACAAACTTCCTCCAGCACAGTAGGGCCATTCAGCTGAGTTATTCATTCTTAGCAGGGCCAATGCTTGCTTATATAAATATACTGGGTATGTGTCATGTAGGACACATGCTCAGCTGATTCTGTGCATGCCCCAGAGTTGCTCTGGGAAAGAGTTTGGCTGGGAATGGTTTGCTGTTGCATGAACAATTTATATGTCCTGTTCCTGACTGACCTCTTTTCTGAGGGCCACTTGGTGGCAACCACAACCTCAACCTGGTCCCTCTGGATCTTCCTTCAGTGGTGCCATAGTGACAGGAGAGTCCCCGGAAAAGAAGGTGCCCAGAGATACCCCCCCCCAAGGAGAAGAAGATTGTGTTTTTTCTAGAAGTGTGCTTACAGCTTGAACGTTCAGACTGAAATTCTCAGTATCATATATCTGCTGCAGAACTTGCAGATAAATAGACCTAAAGGTAAAATAAATACTACATAGATGTTCACTAACTCAACCATGCTCATTTTGTGTACTGATTGAGGCCATGGTTCTGATGAAGATACGGGATGACTTCACGTAAATTAAAGACATTAGCTCCATGCAAATGCATAAGTGGATGTGTCTACTCAACTTAGCCATATTAAACATGTCTTTGAAATAGAGTATGATTCTTCCCTGGGCTGAAATTTCCCTCTGTAATATTTCATGCTGTATGAGTTGCACATTCTCTTACAGGACAGCAAAGAGCAGCAAGTTCTGGGACAGGGACAGTGAGAGAGAAGCCAAGCAGGAGACAGGAGTATGGTTTGAGCGATGAGTCTACAGCTAGAATATCTGCAATGACTTGCAATGAATTAAAGAAAAAAAGATAATTCTGCTTTCATATCCATTAAGCTGGGCTACATGAGTTTAAATGAAAGCAGAGTCTGACCAAATTCTGCTACAAATCAGCTATATAAAAGCATAAAGTTGAATGCTTAATTGGTATAAATGGCATGTTTCTGCTATTAGTGTTGGACTGAAAACAACTTCAGTCTCAAATTAATGAACAAAAATTATGATCATTTCAGAAGAATGAAAAAGGTCCAAAGCTACAGAGGTCTCTTGCCAAGATAACTTATTTGTACTCACATAAACATTTGACCACAAGTAAGGAGAGACATTCTCTGCACTGCTGGCATGAAATTTCAGCTGTCCTTAGGCAACCCTCTTCTTGTGCATTTGGAAACAAACTTCAGTTATGTCTGAAGCTCCTGGTTTTAAGACGCCTTCTTCTTCTTAAGATTTCCAGCCCACAACATTGTGCAGGTTATAGTGAATCTTTCATTCAGTTTGGAAATATTTTAAAAAACATTGATCCAGATGCAGTTTGAGATTCAGGTGGAGCAGCCACACACCTGATGTGCTCTGCTCGGGTAGGGAAATGAGAGCAAGGGAGGCCCACACTCTGTGATGGTGCTTAGTGCTGCTGGTGTCCAGCATGGCCTTTTTTGAGCCTTGGTGTGAGCAGACACCCAGGCCTTGACATGAGTTCCCTCCATGGGATAGAGATGATCCCATCCTCCCCTGCCCCCTGGATGGGACACACAGACCATAGTCACTGACACTCAGTACTGCAAGCCTCAATGTGTCCAGAGTTGCTTCTCTGTCTTCAAGGCTTGTTAGCAAAGGAGGGTTAGGCAAGGGCTGTCACCATCCCTGGGGGGATTTAAAAGCCGTGTAGATGTGGTGCTTAGTGACATGGTTTAGTGGGCGCTTGACAGTGCTAGGTTAACAGTTGGACTTCATAATCTTAAAGATTTTTTCCAACCTAAATGATTCTATGATTCTAAGAGACATCACTTACAACTGGGTGGATAAGGGAAGTATGAGTTTATGGGTATAATAAGGGAATCTGTGGTTTGGATCAAATCACTTCTTACATGAAACAAATATGCAAACAAACAAAATAGTTGTCTGGTGGTCCTGGCCTCCGTGCCAACCTGATGTCCAGTGCCAATTGATGCTGCCCAGTGGTGATCCTGGTACATGGAACCAGCACTGACCCATCTGTGAAATGAGGGGACAGGCCATGCAGAGCTAAAGGTGAGAGTGCAGGGCTCATTTCTGTGCTTTTGAGCTCCAAATGTGCGTTGTGATGCTCCCTCCTTATGTTTCCCCTCCCCACTGCAAGTGCCCCATGACAAATGCTTGTAGTTGCAGGAGGCATGTTCAAAAAAAAATAGAGATCCTTCTTGCTTGGCCCCAGACTTCAGGGTTCCCGCTAGAGTCTCTCTGACCTTTTCAACCCAGCTTCTTGCTGGAGTTTTAAAGAACAACTCTACAACCCTGCAGGCTTTGCAGCCACTGTGCTGTGGAAGATTTGATCTAATAACTGATTAGTTTCTTAGAGATGGCTGTTTTCTAATAGTTGTACCTGAACAAGAAACAAAACATACCATGATGCTAGAATACATAGAATTATAGAAGAATTTAGGTGGAAAGGGCTCTCTGGAAGTCTTTAGTCCTAACTGCAAAGATAGCAGTGGTGTATACACCAGCAAGTTTTACTGAAAGCATAATTACATATTACCCTGACCAATGGTACTGAATCCAATCTTTTGGTTTGTTGAGCTCTACAGCAGTAGTTTTTTCTGGCAAAGAGCGTGAGTTTTGGTCTGAATGCATCTTGCCAATACAGTTATGGCAGAAATATTTTATTGAGACCACTCTAGTTTGGCAAAATTCACTGAAGCGGTTACACTGTGTTTCCAAGCTTTGCATGCAACTGGGACCCATGATATGCTGAAATGAGATGATGGGCTACAGGCTTTTGCTCTGTACTGTGCCTCTGAGCTATTTAAATGTGGTTCATGAGCCAGAGAAGCTGATCTGCAGGTGTAATGAGATAGGAGTCTGTTTTGGGGCAAGCTACTAAGGGTGGTCTTCTAACAAATTACTCAGCATTCTGACCAGATATTCCTTCTCTCAGGTTCTTTTGGGCACCAGCAGCTTTCAGGAAGGGAAGGGGCTGAGTGGGGGAAAGGTTCCCTTTGACCTCTCCTTGAGGATACAGTGATCCAGGGAGAACGTACTTAGTTCTGCATACTACTGAAATTTGGTTCATATGTGTATGTCTCCATAAGAAGAGGTCTTTTATAACCTGGAAGGAAGTTCTGGCATACAGACAGGGAAATGCTGGCAGGTGTGGTGTGATACCCAAGAGCTGAAGTGAGCCAATGCCATTGCACCATTGGGTAGAGATAAGCAACTGAGCAATAACCTCTTGAAAAGCACATAGGAGGGCAGCCCAAGAATGGCTACCTCTGCAGTTCTCCTCTCATCAGCCTGAAACAAGGAGGAAAAGGCAGCAGTGTCCACAAGACAGCCTGCCAAGAGTCTTTGTCTTGCTCCTTGCTGAGGACTGCCAGCAGCTCCGTTGTGTGGGGGACACTTGTTTTTCAGCCAGACTCCTGGACTTGGACATACCCTTTGGGTGCAACATGACTGTCGTGCTCCATCCTCTCTTCTCTTTTGTAGCATCAGGAGGGCAGTGGCAGAGCAAAGGTGTCTGGTGATGCAGGATTCACGAGGCTGTGCTTCTCCACACGACAATCACTGCCAACATGCATTACTGCGTGGGGACATGCAGTCACCTCCAGTCCTGCCTCCTCCCTCCTCTCTGTGTGCAGAACCTCCAGGGTTCATCTGAAACCTCTGGTACAGCATCTGTACAAATGTTTCTCTCAACTACTCAACCTTTCCTTTCTGATAGGTCTCTCAGGTCTTTTAGTTTAGATAAAAGATAAATGATAAATCCTCCACTTTCCAGTTCAAGCTTGCACTTGCTAGCTATTACTCTGCTCCACAGCCCCATCTCTTAGAATATGATACCACCAGCTGGCTTTGGCTGCCTGGCAGGATTCAAGCAAAAACCCTCCTTCAGTTTATATCCATCCTGCATTTGAACTACTCCACCCATATATCTCAAACTCCCAAGTGACTGTGGAGAAGTTCAATGCTGGTTAGATGGCTTTTTGCATGCAGCCCGAGTGTCAGGCAGCAGCAGCGAGTGTCGCTGGTGGTGGGCAGCCTGGGTGCCAGGCAGTCTCGGGAAGAACCCACAGTCTCTGGGTGCAACGTCATCCTCATGAATCTGCCAGGTTCATTACACAAGGGACGTGTGGCCCAGATGACTCATTCAGAAGTGCCACAAGATTTTTCTTTTTTCTTGAGAAGAGTGGAAGAAGAGATGTCATTTCACACTCAATTTTTATGAGGCATTTCTCAGATGGGCAATTTTGCATTCATTCCTTTCTAACCCCGAACATTCTGCAGAAGGCACTTTCATAATGCAATCTTACTCATCAACCCAGGCAGGATCACAAGGAACTGTGGCTTAAACTTATTAAACGTGTCAAGCTACACTTGATGGGTCTAGAGCTTCTTTCAAGCTTAGTGTTCTTCACTAAGGTGACAAAATGTTCATAGAATGGTTTAAGTTGGAAGAGACCTTTCAAGATCATCTAGTTCCAAACACTCTGCCATGGCAGGGACACCTCCCACTAGACCAGGCTGCCCAGGACTTCATCCAGCCTGGCCTTGAACACCTCCAGGGATAATGTTGTTTACTGAATCACTAAAAAGCACTTAAGAGCTATTGCCATGACTGCTAAAAGCAATTAAAGCACTAGTGATACAAAGGGTAAGCTAATTAATGGTGTGTTAGCTGAAATGGGTGGGACAGAGTCTGAAAAGTTCATGCATACCCTCTCAGAGGTAAAGGAAATCAGCAGAACTGAAAGAAACTTGAAGACAAGTGTCAACTCAATGATGTCCCAAGACACACCCATCTGTGAAAGTATCTTTCACCCCCTGAATCCGCAATGACTAATGAGTGATAGGATAATGGAGTTAAAACTATTGTAAGAGTACTTCACACAAAAGGGGAAGAGAAGTTACTTAGAGTGCCATTAGGAAAATTGGGATGAAAATAAGTGATGGAAAATTTAGCCTGATGTTCAAGAAACTCTGAGCCACTGACATTAATCCACGTCCAGTCCAATTGCCAGTGATGGGAAGCAGAAGGAGGTGTTGGCAGCCTCCAGACTCCTGCCTGTGGTTTATAAAGTGCTGTGGATGGCTGAGGGTAGAAAATACTGTAAGCAGTGTACTTTGGGGATTAATTGTCCTTAATGACCTCGGAACTGTTCCAAATACAGATTTGACCTCAATGTTATTAGTAATATTTTGCCAATGCTACAGCCTGCAAAGGATGACTGCTCACCTGTGTTCTGTTCAACTGAACATGTATATGATATTGGAAATAAGAACAGTAGATGTTTTTTCACTAGTGTTTTGCATGTTGAGAATTGAGAGGATCTATGCCGCTCATGGACACAATCCCAGGTGCATGCTGGTGGAAATTTACAGCTAAGAGGTTGTTCTTGTATTTGAGTTTTTAGATTCACCTCCTTTAAACTGCTTATATATGCATGTGCTACATTAATAATAATAAAGAATAAACATTGTTTTTGAATAGCAAAGTAGACCTGTCATCTTGAATCTATGGTGGGGTTTTTTTGCCTATTCTAATAGTGTAAAATTGCTCTGTTGACATGAATCATGATGCTTAGCTTTTATGCAGCATATAATCTCACATGCTCTAATGTTAATTAAATTCCAAAGAAGCAGTTCTCTGATCTCTCCATGGGGAGCTTGTTTGCCTTAAAATGAAACTACTGGGCTGAGATAGTCTCCACTATACTAGCATTACGTTCACTACATTAACTCAGTAAAGACTTTGGCATAGGACATGTAGCTGAATCTCAGTAATCCCCTTTGCTTATCTGGAAACCCAGGGCTCCCGCACCATGTCTCATTTGCAGTGGGGTCTTATGCTGGTGACTCGCTGAGATATTAACCTTTCCATTTGTTACAACAGCCTGAAGCGTCATCGCACCATTCAAACGAGTCACACAAATAAATGAGCAACGTGCACAGTGTTGTGAGGTGATGGTGGCCGGGCTTTGTTGGTAAAGCATACGGTTCAGATAGCAGAATGAGCAGAAGGAGGGAGAAGCATCAGCCACAGAGCTCGACTGTGTTGGAAACCTGAGCTTTGCAGCAACCAAACCCTCCACATATGCTTGCACCTCTGGCTCTCTGGTGCATTAGCACATGAAGCTCTGAGAGAGAGAAAACATTGAGGTTCTGCTCCTTCTAGGCTATTGCTGGTTGCCTGGGTTTGGGGAAGGGGTGAAAGAAGAGGGGCTAGTGAAGTCTTTCTACCCAGGGAATGATTTGGGAGAGAGGGGATGAAGAAGTGGCTGGTTAGTTCATGGGTGAACGAAGGCTGGTCCTGATATTTAGTCACCAAGTGAAAAAACCTCCCATCAAAGGTGTTTCCTGGCTGTGTGACTTCATCCATGCTAAAAAAAAGGAAGAGCAGAGACCAATACCCAAGGCCTGGTTGGTCCTAGGGCATATGAAGAGAGTTTGTCTCTCATAAATGAAATGATGGGACCACTTGCTTGGCATTGGTGTGAACAAAGAATGAAACAGGAAATGTTCCTATTCAGGGTGAGAGCACTGGACATCTCTGAATCCACTCGGCATTGTATGCAGTGTCAGGATGCTAGTTCTGACTGCTCTTAAATATTCCCAGAGATTATAAGCTCAAGCACTTGACTCAAGCAAAAGCTGAGACTTTTAAATATGGATACAAAGGAAGCTAAACCCTTGGTGTATCCAATAGACCCTACACAGCCAATTAGCGCATTTCTCTCTCCATCCCAGCAGCGGGAGGTGTAAGGGGACAGAGAGAAGAACAGGAGGTACCAGGGGAAGTCATATTCCAGAGGAATATGGTTGAGTCTGGGAGAAGAAAACTAATTGCAAGGTGCCTGAAAAGCATGTGTCACTCATCTGGCAAGATACATACACCCTGTACAAATGTCATGTGTCTGTGTTGGGGCTGGGCTTGGGCCTGCACTGCCTCTGTGCCCTGCTGTGGGCTGAAATCCCATAGGAACAGATCTAAAGGGCCTGAGGGAGGGGAGGGATAGGGACAAGCATGGTGAGTGGGAGAGTCCTTTGAAGTGCTCATGGACACTACTACTGAAACCTCACTGACACCTCCTTAGTCTTCCTCACCAAGTGGGGTGTCTTTATGTCTGGGGATTGAACCTAATGTTCACACAGCCTTGAGATTGCTTTCTTAATAAAACTACTGCTGCTACTTGTTTTTTCTTCATTTGAGGTGGTTTGGGGTTTTTTTTTTGCTTGGGGTTGATGCCACCTTTCTACAGAAACACTCATTTTCCTGGGGAGGTCCAGGTATATTTGTGCATTCTCGAAATACTTTCTAGGGGCATATGCAATAGATCAAATCCTTCATGATCCTTGTTAACATTCAATCTTGAATTGGGCTTTTAAAATTCTCATTGTCATGAAGTACTGCCAGGCTGAGGTCTTAGTCCTTTATCAGACAATATTCCCATCACAATCAGTGCCGGATGCAAATAAAAGCAAACAACTTAGTTTGTTGGCATTTTTTTTATAAGGGACTTGCCATCCTTCAAGTCATTTTGGTTTTGTTCCAGAAAGGAGAAGGCGTTACACTATTGAATATTCGTCAGCAGGGGATGCTGAATCCAACGGTGTTTCACAGAAGAGAGGTGAACACAGCAGGTCTTTGACAACATGGCAGATGACTTGATGCAGGAAGAGTTTTACTGATTATTGAGAAACATCTCACTGCCCAAACAGTGACCTTGGTTTAACCTTTGTAATCCAGGAACATCAGATAAAGTGGGAATTCTAACATACTTACATTTGTACTGCAATAATGAAACCTTGCAGCTGTGGTAGCAAACTTGCCTTTCAAGCAGCCCCTTCAAAGCACTCACATTTGCCCTAATCAAAGAAATGAAAGTTAGGAAAAGTGCAGGTTTGCTGTCCATTAACATGAATAGGAAATGCATATTGCAAAAATTTCTCTCAATACAAGTACCAGTAACTCAATTTGGAATAACTTGTGGTTAGTGGGATTTGCTTTTAAGCAACTGAGTTCAAATATGTAATATAGCAATAGTGGGAAATGGTTTAGATTAAGCAAATAACGTAAAAAACATTTCTGTATTTATTGTTATTAAATTTTCTCATTGTCACAAGCTCAGAGCCTGATGCTGCAAATGGCTGAGAAGCTCCTGGGAATTGCTAAATACTTTGCAGTCCTACCATGTAGAGGAGGAGACTGAGAAGATTTTAAAGCACTTTGGATGGAAGAGGTTTATATCTGAGATGTAGATAAAAAGATCCACAAGAAAATTGTGTCCAAATTATCATACTGGGCAGTGAAAATGTTTTTTAGAAGAACATAATTGTGAGTATACTGCCTTAGACATAGGGCCCATTTGACACAGTACCCTGTTTCACTCTTTCAGCTCCAAACTATTTTCAGTTCAAGGGGTTATTGAACCACGCTGTGGTTTGTCATCAGTATTAATGATTGTTTTTCTAAACATATCTCCATCTTCTTCTTTAAGATACATAAACCCAACATCCTTTGTCAAAGAATTTTCCAGCTGCATGAGGAACCATCTTATTTTATTTGTTTCGAAGTAGGTTTCTACTTATTTCATTAGATGGTCCCCCATGCTGGTCCTAGAAGAGACTATGAACAGTTGATCCCTCACCTACTCTTTCCAGACCATCCATGGTAAAGTTTACTTGGATTTCTAAAGAAGTCTTGACAAAGTCAAGAGAGAAAGTCTTCACAGGAAGAAATTAATGGTTGAGAGGAACAACAAGCAGGAGTCTTTATTTTTAACTCATAATTCCCAACATCTTCTTTGCCTTTTCACCACAATCATTTGTTGGGCTGATGTGTTTGTGGTATTGTACCCCCAGACCGTGCAGCTGAGTGGTGATGGTTAGCCCAGAGCCCATCATTTCGTATGTGAAGTTAGGATTGTTCATCCCATTTTACACACATCTTCATTGTTTTTATCTGCCATTTCATTGCTAGACATGATTAGGTCCTCCTACTATTCCAATCTTCCCTCAGTCTCATTGCTCTAAACAGCTTCATGCCGTCAGCAAACATTGACATCTCTCTTCTTTAATCTTTTTCTGGGTCACTTATGAATGTGTGGAACAGCAGAGCTCCAGCACAGACGAAGCATAACTCCATCAATGACATTCCTCTGCCTCTTACTCCTGCTTGTTGTTCCTCTCAACCATTAATTTCTTCCTGTGAAGACTTTCCCTCTTACACCATAGCTATTAATTCCCTCAAAAAACTTTGGAGAAGGACTTTGTCAGGACTTCTTTAGAAATCCAAGTAAACTCTACCAATTTCTATGACACTAGTACTCACTTACTACAGAATTCTCTAAGAAAAGCCAGCATTGTGCTTCCAGCATGGAGCACCCCACTGCCTACAGCCACTTCACTCTTCCAGCTGCCCTTCTGACTTCTCTGTGTCCCTTGGTCCTCTGGTGAGGACACCAAATCCAAATACATTATCTTCAAGTACCACCTCTCAGGAATTTCTGTTGCTTATGATTAATTATGAACGTTAGCATTTTTCAGCACTGTGTTTCAGGTCAATGGGGTAAAAAACCCAAACAAAAGAGATTTACTCCAATAAGAGGATTTACAGATCTGTTGTCAAAAAGCAAGACTGAGTCAACAAGGCAGATAACCAGAAAAGTAGCAATGCGCAGGCATATTTTTGTTTTACCCCTGAAAGTCTCTTTTCTATAGTGGAGGCTTCCATATTAATGAGCATATAGTATCTTGCAATCCAATTTGCTGAGAGTTTGACCTAGAAGAAATCATTGTAACCATGTAAGATTTCCTTGAAGTATGGGCATGTTGCTTGTATACAGCTCAGTAGGTCTTGGCTGCACAAGGCTGTTTCAATTTTTAATGAAAGACTCCTAGAGATAAAATATTTAACATCCCTTTCTGTAAAGTCCAACTCCTCTTACTATCACTATGAAAATTGTAAAGGGCAGTGATACTGCTCATTGCTCCAAGTGTTTTAGAGTGATGGATGAAAAGAGAGGTTTTAGTTTTAAATTGGATATAGTTTGCAAAGATCACTAACCTAGAGCTGAATCCTGCAGTTCTTACGAAGGTCAATGGGAGTTTCAATTAATAGGAAGATTTTAATCAAGTGAGAACAGGGCAAAACCTTATTGATTCTTTTTTGAGAAAAAATCCTTTAAAATTCAAAAGAACCCCCTTACAAAGATTACATGGTATGTACAGAAAGATTCTTTAAACCATCTGAAAGAGAAATTAATTGTTATATAGTCTGCCCAGAGGTGACAACCATTAGTGCCAAACCCTTCCTTTGATTAATTTTAAATTTCTCTGTTCATTTCTGGGAGAAATCTTTAAAGAAATCCATCCCTTGCAGTGTGCATTTTCCCTCCTGGGAGTTGGAAAGGTTTTTACGGTATCAATGGGAAATTGTAGTTCAGAAGAAGAAACTTTAAACATGAGTTGGCTCCAATGGAAACCCACAGAAGCTGGTAATCTGTGTGCATTACAGCGCTGGCTGATCAATAGCCATTCAGGGGTAGAGTGGTGTATCGTCAACTGAGAAATATCTCAAGGCTTGATTAGTTGTGCTCCTTCTCCATTGGGACTGTAGTGCAATCTTCACTTATAAAGACATGTGATCTGAAAGCCTGAGGCAGAACAATCCTTGTTTTCACAGGAGAAGCTTTTCTAGGATGAAAAAGCTTTTACATCCTCATCCTTGTTTCTAAAAGCTGCGTCTTCTCCACAAAACTAAAAAAAAAAAAGAAAAAAAAAGCAAGCTTAGGATGGCATCAACATCACAGCCTCTGCGAGGTAAAAGGGCATGTAAAAAAATATTTTGGGCAGTGTTTCCTCATGCCTGCTTCATTCTGTCTCTTGTGATCTATGCTTTCCTTGGGGCTCTCATGTTTTCCCACATTGAAGGTAACCGGAAGGTCAATTTAAGTGAAGAATATAGAAAATTTCTGCAGAGTCTGTGGCACATCTCCAGAAATTTATCAGGTATGTACTGGAATTTCAAAATGACTTAACTGCACAGGGTTACACATTATCTTGCTTTTCGAATGAGATCTTTGGCTTTTGAAGACATTCTTCAAAATCCTAGCAGCTGAACCTGCAAACAGGATTTCCCCTCTGCCTAGCTAGTGACTGCTGCTGTTTGCTTCTCTTCCTTGGCTGTGATTTTGACTGCAAGCTTCCCTGGTCACTGTGGTCCTGCCTGAAAAGACTTTTCCTGAGCTGCCTGTTCTCCCTTTTGCCCAAGTTGCCTAAGGTCCTTAAAGAGCTGCTGAGATTCCCATGGTATTTCTCTCTAATTGCTGGGGACTGAACGTTCTGACTCAGAAAGTCTTTTCCAGCTCCCTCTTCCCAGCTCTGAGCTTCTCTACCAGCCCTGTGGCAATGGGATGCTTGAATGGAGGCAGGTGCCGTGCTGTGCCCTGGACCTGGTGGTGCTGATAGAGGGGGTAGAGGGGAGGAGAAGGGGTAAAAATCCTTCTGGATCTGTGTCTGGGCTTGTACACGGGCTTGAACTTTCGCTCAGGTAGCTGTGCTGATATGATGATTGGGGCAAGCATCCCTTGTCCTTTCAAGCAGAGCTCAGCCACGGGGAGGAGGAACAAGGGATGCAGGTTCCGTGATTGACAGCCGGGCACTGGGCAGTGCCACCTGAGTGGTTCATGTCAGTGGTTCAACTGATGACTCCAAGTTTCTAGTGTCTTTGGGTCAAAAGAAGACTAACCTCCTGGGAAGTTCAAAATGAAGCCAGACATTCAGGCTGGAAGCTGAATATTCAATCTTCCTGCCTGCTTCTTTATGCTTATTTTTGTGCCATGTTTTGACTTTGTTGGAGCATAGCTTGTTTATTTGTTCCTTCATCCTTTATCCACCAAAGCCACCAGACCCAGATGATTTTTTCAGTGCTGAGGGGAAGGGGAGGGGAAATGGGAAGGTGAGGTAGATGTTTTTATCTTTTAAAAGAATATAAGAAATCCTCAACTGGAGTAAACTTTACTGGAATAATAAGTTGGCTGCTACCTCAGTGGTGGTCTGCAAACACTCACAATATCTCCTGTTGTTACTGTAACAGATAACATGACAGAAAATGAGGAGATATTTAGGGAAAAAATCCATAGACTGCTCAGCACAGCTGAACGAGACTGGTTTGTCAATCCAAAGGATATATGGACTTTTTTTGGGTCTCTCTTTTTCTGCTGCACCGTATTCACAACTGTGGGTAAGTTCAGAGGTAAAGTAACCCCCTGCAGAATCAATTGCTATCGCTGCTTTCTTTAATGTATTTCTTCCAGGGAATGGAAAACAAAACAAAACAAAACCAAGCCCAAAAAACAAATCCCCTTGAATTTTTCCCCTGAGTATTGATGATGTGTCTGTGAGAGGTTCTGCAAACACAGATTGCAGAGAAGTAACCGAGTCATAGAAGCAAGTCAGAATTTAGTAACTGGTGATAGTACGTGTTAATTAGGTGCATCATTACATGCATGCTATAACATGTACTCATATATGACATGTGGACAAAGCTGTTGCCTTAAAGTAAAAAGAAAGCTCCCTTTTTCAGTCAAGTGTTATCCTTCCTACTATTGTGTGTTATGTTGGGTAATGTTTTCCTCACTGAACGAGGTAATTCATTATGCATATTTTGTTTCTCAATTGCTTCCCTGTTATTTATGTCTAACCCAGCTTTGTAAATCTATAACCCTATAATTAACCATGCTGCTGCTGTTCACACTTCTCTGAGTTAACAGCACACAGAAATGTTTAAATCACACCTCTGAAATCTTTCATTCCGACTTCATATTTCAAAGGAGGACCTAGATCAAATAGAAACATCTGCTCTGGTTTTGGTTTCTTCTGCCTTGCTAAACACAACTCCTCACGCTCATTCCTGAAGTTACTTTTATCCTTTGACTAATCTATCTCAAATGCTGGCAAGTACAGATGTTGACTATTGAGATTTGTCAGAATCAAAGCTGGGTGGGAAATAGTCCCACAGCATTGTATTGAGCTGCAAAGACATTTCTCCGTTGCATTAGGATTTACTAAAGATCCCAGTATGGGTAGGCATCTTAATGCAAAAGAAAAATCAAACCTTAAAAAATAGCTTAATCTATAAAAGGAATAGTGTGAGAGTTAGTATGTTCACTTGGAGCATGTAGGAGACTCTTGTGTGCTAAGTCACAGCAGGGGCTCAAACCTCAGACTCTGATGTCTTAAGTGACTGTCTGAATTCAGCTTCTTGCAGCCCCTGAGTTTGAAGACAGTCATCTAGGTTGTCAGAGACACACACTGGAGATGCAGACCTGAATCCTCACCCCAGTGAACATTTCCCAGTACAAACACAACAGCTAGGAATGTTTGAAAGAGGACATTTTATCAGAAAGCTTTGACTTCAGCAAACTGATGAAAAACCATAGTGTCGAAAAACTTCTTGCCTGGGTATACTTACCTTTCTCCATTAACATGGGACTTCACAAATGTCCCCATACACACTGAACCAACGTATTTATTTCTAAACTGCCATTATTTTTAGCCACCTTAGTGCTGAGCATTAACAGATCTTCCTCAAGTTTTGAGCTGAGTTTCGGGATCAGTAGGAAGCCTGGAATATTTGTTGCTAATAGGTGGCTATTTCCATTCTAGTGGGTTTACTATTTACAGTATTAATTACTGATAAGTTATGTCAGGTTAAAGTCAACTTAGCTACCTGCAATTACCTAGGAGAAGGGAAGCATCTAGTCTGAAGATCTATGGTCTGAACTGCCCACAGAGGTTGCCTAGTGGCTCAGCTAGGCTACATTCCTGGATAGCTGATTTTAAGCTCAGGATAAGTTTTAACCCTTGAAACTGCAGTAGGTAAAAATTAATGCACAGAAATTGAGAAAAAAAAAAAAAGAGAAAAATCACTGAACAATAATTACTTAACTAATTAATTTTCCCCAATTGCTCCAGCAGTAAGGAATTAGCATTCCCAGTTAGCCAGTGGGGAACAGAGTGACAGAGAAAATGAAGTTTTTCAGTGCCTCACAGCAAAGAGGGACCAAGGCTGGATTCAGACCAAAGGCAATGGCAGCCATTAGTGAAAACAGACATAAATGGATGAAGAAAATGAAGGAAATCATAGCCCAGCCTATGAGCTAACAGCCTTGCAGGCTAAATACCTGATATGGGAGATCATCTAGGAAAGAACAATGTTCTTGAAGAGAAAGAAGAAATTCTTTATGTCTTTTTGGAGAATGAGAAGAAAAATGGTTGTTAAAATTTAATATAATTAATATAATGCCGATGTTTTCTCCCACTGTAATGGAAAAGCACTAACAATTTAAGTCTCATATCCAGTATCTCAGAGGAAGGAAATATAAACACATAAATTGAATTTAGGGAAAGGGGATATCTTCTACTACATTTTGTGTATCATAAAGGTCATGTGTCTGGTAGTGCTTCCCTATTTGTTATAATTGATTTTTGCAAGCTTTGGTACTCTAGAGCAAACATGCATTTCCTTGTGTGATATGCATATGCTCCCTCACTTGCTCCTTTGTTTTTCTGAGTATGATTTAGAGACTCTGAAAAATGTGAAGTCAGTACAAACACAGCATCAATACAATATGTGCCACTGGAGCTAGATCTGATGAACTAGGGACAGTTTCAAATTCTGTTATTAGCTGTTATTATTCAACACAAGTAGTTTTGGCAAAGAAATGAAGTTTGAGGTATGGGTCTCATTGTCCCAGTTTGGTCCATAGTGCTGTCTCAGTTTCAAAATTCAGCCAGTCATCCAGATCTGAATCTTCCTGAGTTTCACCCCCAGAAATCCTTCAGTCATACTGTGAGATTCTGGAGGCTGGCCAGGAGATGATCCCCCAGCTCCTCATGCACAGTCCATTGGTTTCCTCCAGCATCAGCTGTTGTCTCTCTAAGCTCAGTCCTCAGCTCGACCTCCCTGTGGAGGGACCCATGGGCCCAAGACCTCTCTTGTTGTCTTGCCTTTTGGATCCTTCTTAACTCAAACTCCCAGGTCAGGAAATCTTCCTGATAGTCTCCAGCAGGACAGAGGCCACACATTGATCTTGGGCTGGCCCAACCCTTTTGTTTCTCCTCCCTAAATGGCCTCTTTTTGTCAGGCAGTTAAGTGAAAAAGCCAATAAGGTGCAGATAAATAGAAAAAGTTAATTCAACAGAACTGTCCAACTCCAAACCTCCAAGTGACTGAAGAGGTAGGATGCCTGCATTAGTAACCAGAATTTGAGACTCAGAAATTCTAATAGCTACAAAGTAAAGCAAAAAAGAAGAACATGCTCTGGACTAAAAATTGACTTTTAAAAATGACAGCATTAAAAAGCTCAGAGGATGTAAATACCAAATAAATCACAATGTTCTCTCTCTCTCTTTCCCTTCCCTTCTTCTTGTTTTTGTTCAAGGCTATGGTAATACCTACCCTGTCACACGGATTGGAAAATACCTCTGTATGCTGTATGCTTTATTTGGCATCCCTCTGATGTTCTTGGTCCTGACAGACATGGGAGACATACTTGCAACTGTCTTATCCAAGTCTTACAATGAATTTAGAAAGCTACAATCAAAGATTCTAGCCTCTAAACTTTGTTCTGGATCCACATGTAACAAAGGGGATGAACTGAAATCAGGAGCACAGTCTAAAGTAGTTGTCAATGAGCCCTTGACTATTATGGAAGTGCTGAAAAGTCAGGCAGGTGGTAAAAGGAAGCCAGTCAAATACCGTAATGCTGAAATTTTTGAAATGTTAATTGCCAGAGAAAGTGAATGTATAAAACTAGAAAGAAATAAAAGCATTGAGAGGTGGAGTTCATGTCCCGAACTAGCCAGGGGAAAGACAATGTCCAGAGTAATAGAGAATTTTGACAAAATAGGGAAACAGTTAGAAAAATTAGATGTGCCCATTGTATTAATGGTGCTAGTTATCTTTGTGTACATCTCCTGTGCAGCTGCTATTCTTCCAAACTGGGAAACTAGGTTAGATTTTCAAGAAGCCTTTTATTTCTGCTTCATCACCTTGACAACTATTGGTTTTGGAGATACACAACTGGAACATCCCAAGTTTTTCTTGTTTTTTTCTCTCTATATTATTATTGGCATGGAAATTGTCTTCATTGCTTTTAAACTGGGCCAAGATCGCTTAATCTGTTTGTATAAAAAGGTGATTTCATTTTGTGGGGAGAAAAAGATGCCGTCAAAGAAGGTATATCCAAAATAAGAGCAGTCATTTTTCCTTCACTTGTAAGCATTGGCCACTGCAATGAGATGAAACTGTTCCTGTGCATTTCTGCCTTCGGCTGTCAAGAGGCATATTTTACTTTAATTTCCTTTGAGAATCTGCTGTAAAATGTCTGAATATCTCAGGAGAGACTTGGTGAAGGCATCTCCAGGGAGTACTTTCCAACAGGGTTCCATTTCCTAAATAATGTAAAAGGTGATTCATGATGAAGAAGCAGAAGGATCTCCCTGCCAGTGCTCCCTACCATCTTCTGCAAAGCTCTGACTTTCAGCAGCACTTCTGTCCCCTCCCCTACAGCAAGTCAATTTGGGAATTTTTTTTTCAGCACTTGTCCAAGTAAGGCCCAGATCATTGTCTCATCCTGCCCCCTTGTCTGCAGCCAGGGACAGCCTGGTTGTCTGAAGTCTGTCAGCGTGCTGCTGAAATATGATTCATCATCAGATAGAGTTGGGGAGAAGAAGTACAAACCCAGCTGCTCTTCCATCATGACTGCATGTTGCAAATATTGCACCTTTGTGCAGGCCAGAGAAATTTTAAAATGAGAGAAAGGATACCACGTCTTCACCTTCTTCTGTGTCCCCTGTCCAGAAATTAATCAGAGAACAGTTCTGCTCCAGCGATGGCCACCTGGGAGAAGGCACGTAGCAAACCCAAAGGTGACTACAGCTGCGGAACAAAGCTCCATCTCTTTGCTGTTAAAGAAGCATGATGGTCTGGGGACACTGATTCCACAAGTCCTCACTCCTAATCCAGGTTTTACTCTTGCTTGACTTCTAGAAGCTCCTTGACCCACTCATAGAAAGTAAAGCCTATCTGTTTCACTGGGATGTGGTGAGGATGCTGCAGTTATACACTTGTGGAGCACAATAATATGTGAATAATGCTGTTTCTTCAAGATTTTGCTTATATTACTCATAATCTGAATCATAATATTGATGGTAGATAATATTTTCTGTCAAAAAAATAAATGCACACTCTATAAAAGAAAGCACTGACTTGAATTAATCGCCTCTTACCCTGTAAATGATATGCATGTCCACTGAATGTGAATAATGATATCTCTAGATATTAAAACATGCTTGATTATGACAACATGTACATTGTTCTCCTTAGCAAATTTGCCATTGAAGATGAGATTTTCAGAATATTTACATGGTATCTTACCTCTGCTACACTCCACATACAGGGTAATGTGTATTCAATCCTTATTAATAATTAGTTGCAACTAAGCACTGGTGATATGCAAAATATATAATGAAGGATGGTATATAGCAAAGTGCTTTATAAGAATAACAATAAAGAATACGGCAGCTGGAAGGAACTCTGGTTAACTTTTCCATGTTTGCCATGACTTTGGCTTCACCTACAAAGTCCCTCTGTTCAGGCTACTCTCATTACTTTCTTTTATGTCTTTGGATTAAAATCAGTGTTGAACTTTGGACCCATGCCAAAGTTTTCAGAAATCAGTGAAAAGACTCAGATGATTTAACGGGCTTCAAATCAGAGAACTGCACTTCCTGCTCCTCAGGTTTTTTCCTTGTGGTATGCGTAACACTGCCAGCATTAGTGAAAACTGGTTGTTATATAATTCTGCTTGCTTCTTTCATATCACTTAGATCTCATTTGTGGAGAGGGATTAATCCTGAATTCATTGATTTCTCTGATTATCTTCGTACCTTCACATTTACTTTACTGACTTAGGGAATTTTGGCTGGACTTGCAATAAGGATTCTGAACAAAATAATTCTAGTTATGGCCAAGGGAGGGCAGTAAACAGCTTTCCTTCATATATAACCTGTCAGCTGTGGGGGATAAAAATATATTTTACAGGAGAGAAAACAAATCACATCATTGTGACCCTCTATAAAAGGATGGTGCACCTGCCTCTTGAATCCAATGCATAGCTCTGGTCCTTCATCTCCTAAAGGAAATGTATAATTGGAAAAAGTTTATAGGCCAGGATAAAGGATGAATAAAGATAGGGAACAAATTCTATGAGACACGTAGAGTAGCTCTCTAGTCTGGAAAGAGGCAAGAGACAGGAGAGATGTGTAACATTACAAGGGCATGGGGGAGAGAAATAGGGAATGATGGAATGATTGTTAAATGTCTTTCAGTATGAGAGCTAAGGCTGCCAAATGAAACTCACATGTGGCAGGTTTAAGCAAAGAAACAGAAAGAAGATAAAATGGTACTTCACACAACATATAATTAAACCGTAGATACTCCTTGGCATGGGAGGATGTGGCGATTAAAAGTTCACATTAGATCAATGGAAAATGGGACAAAATCGTGAAAGAAAAATTTGAAAAACAATTAAATACAAAGAAACACTTATGGCTCAATAATCACTGAGTCCCAAATTGGCTGAGGAGGAAACATCTCTACAGACTTTCCTGTCCTTGTGTTCTTCCTTTGCAACCTGCTATCTCTCAGAGACAGAATACTGGTCTGCATGGTCTTGTTCTGACCTGATTTTGGTGCCTGTAATGCATCAAATAAGATTGTTATAGAGCTAACAAAATATTCAGTAAATCTAATTTCTGAAGAGATATTCAGTTGCACGTTTGCATGCAAGGTAGACAAACCATCACATTCTGATTCTACCAAACATATCACCAAAAAGAAGTGATTTAGGCAACACAAGCAGACACAGCAAATATAACATGGTCATTTGTCTCATGTTGTGAACCTGAAAGAGGGTGGAGGGCTAGACACACATCCATATGTCAACAATAAAAAGGTATTTATGTCTTCTTCTCAGGGGCACTGAAATATGGATCCCACAAAACCAGGAATATCTGGACCTAATTTTCTTACCATCAAGGTTGGAAGCCAGTGGCCCAGCTGATGGAGCAGTGTGTGGTGGCAGTTCGGTCTCTATAGCAGGATCTGAATGCAGCTCAGTAAATACAGCCACAGAGTTAATGAAAATGAGACAAAGTAGTGAGTAGTGGCTCATTTAGTGAGCCTCAGGCTTAAATATTTATGAGTTGATTGCTCTTATCATGGTCTAAATCCTAGAAGAATTCACAGTCCCTGCCCCTAGAAGTTTTTATTCAACAAAATTGACATGGAAATTAGCTTTGTTTGCATCAAAGCAGTACAAAATACTGCTTTTCATAACTTTTTTGCACATTGAGGTGGTGGGTTAGCCATGAAGGGCTTCATGGAAGAACTTTCCTATCAGGAAAGACGTGACTGCCGGGGAAAGAGTTGCTTGATGTGTAACCCACAAAGGATATGAGTTATTACAGACCCAGCTGGAGAGCTTTACAGATCAAATGCACTTGGCGCTGAAGGATGCTGGATCAATCACTCCTGATTGGGCCAAGATGGCAGCTGTCACGAGCACTTAGGAGCAGAGACAAGGGTACTCCTAGTGTGGGAACTACAGAGGGAGGGATGGAGGAATGAGTAGAAGGGGCAGAAAATAATCTGGGCAGAAGGGTTAGAAGGAGAAAATGACAGCAATGTCAGAGGAAGGATCCATTTTCTGTATAGATATAAATATTATGAAGAGATGCTTAAGAGATTGACAATATGATGAGGACTGGTGTCTCTGACCTGGGGAAAGTTTGTGCAGCCAGCCCAAGGTCAGAAAGGCCTTCTTAATTTGGCCTTTGGTATGGTGGTCATGGCTGTTGAGCTGCAGCACAGGTCTTACCATCAGCAGCCACGGGGAGGGCAGAAAAGTCTGTGCAAGGAAGTCTCCTGACATATAAAACCATGGCAGAAAGAAGATACAGGGTCTGGACTGAAAAGCTATTAACAAAACCATCAGAAATAATCTTACTCTCTGCTTTGTCATTTAAAGAATGACCCATTCAGGAGCATCTTTTACATGAACGATATGTCTGAGGACTCAGGAGATTCTTAATGGGATGTAGGACTTGTCATCTGTGTGCCAGTAGTTCAGATGCAGCCCAGATTGTAGTGGGCTCAACGCTAGTAACATCTGATAGCACTTTGATGGCCTTCGTGCTTTTTCAACTCGTTCCAGGTGGAGATGCACCCACATCACAAAAGCACTCTCATATAATGAATACTAATAGCATGCATGGTGGCAGGCTCAGCAGAGGCAAAGGCTGAGACTCCAGCTGAGAGGCGTCCTTGCAGTCCCCTTTGCTTCCAGGTTCCCAGCATACCTTGTGATCCTAATTTCCAGACCACAGGGTGCATCAAATGTAGCACGTGTGGCTGTTGCATGCAATATGAGCATGTCGTGAACCCAGAAGGATGGATCTTATTATTTTCCCCGGCTTTCATAAATGGAACACTTTTATTTTATGTAGTATTCCTATTGTTATTATAAATAATTTATTATCATCAACAATGCATTATGACTATTAATACATTATTATTTATTATTAAATTAATGTTGTTGTTATTATTCACCTCCACAACCTGTTCTCCAGGACACATTGTAGTCTATGAACAACTTAGAGTATTTAGTTAGGCTGCCTTTCCATTTCTTCCTTATGTTATGCAGCACATATATGGATGTGTCAATTATCTTTGTTGAAGTACATAGGCTCAGATGGTGACAGAAATACTAGCAATTTACTCCATCCTTCATTGCAAGTAATAGCTGTGTGAAGACAACCAACCTCTCATCTATGAGGCCAATATTTTTAGGATACCAACCCAAGGTCTGAAGTGCAAACCTTTATGGATGATGAAGTTCATGAATGCATTGCTTGAGCATGCCAATAGCTGATTGTTTGCACATGGTGCTCATTAGAGAGCTTTAGGAAATGCTTGGACAAATGTTAGATGGCTGGTGTGCTCATGGTTTCACATTTGAATCTGAGCTTTTTCTTTTTTTTTGCTTTGAGTTAAAAATTCAGTCTCTCAGTAGCTAAAATCTAGTGAGGTTAGTTCAGACTTTTGCAAGATGAAGCTCTCAGTGCCTGAGCACAGCCAGAATCCTCCTGACACTGAACTTATGCATGAAACTTTATGCCTGTGCATTTTCAGGATGTACCAAAGTACAGAGGAAATGGAAAGAAATGGGCAAGAAGAGAAGTGAAAGCGAAGCAAGATGAAAAGAGGAGAAAATTGACAGTGAAAATGAATTGCTGTGTTAAATATCTACTGATGGGAAGTGAGGGTAATGATGTTATCTAACAACACTGACTCATTACATTATCTACTTCCACGAAGTCCTGCGTGAACAGGAAAGCTGGGAGAGAAGACACCACAAAATCAACATATAAAATTGCCAATGTACTTGATTCACTGCTGGAAGGAGTATTTGATTTGCCACGCAATGCAGGCTGTCATCATCCTCTCTGATCCATGCCCTGTAGGGAACAGGCACCCATTCACTGTCTTTTGTCACATGTGGCAAACACTTTTGAGAAGCAGTGCCAGAGTTGGAGCTTGGGGCTGTGGGTATTAGACGCTCATGTTCTACAACTTCCCCACTTTACACTTTCCTTGTGGCAAGTTGTTGTTGTTAAAGTAATTTGGGAATCTGGGGAAAAAGGAATTTGGGGAATTTGGGGAATTCAGTGTACATATGTAGCCTTCTGCCCATCAGATTGGTATTATACTTGGTTTTAGGATGTTTTTCACTCACACAAGCATCCAAAGTCTCAGGAGAGCATTGACAGCCTAGATTTCACTGATACTTAATGGATAGTTTTTCAAACACACTTCCCAGCCAAAAGCACAGGGCTGCTATGCTTCCTGGATGAAAATTTCTGACACTTAAAAGAAGTCTGAAGAACAAAAAGCTTTAAATATATCATAGCAGCATTTTAATAAAATGTTTGCAAAGCAAATCTGAATTTGTAGGAGGATTTTTGGCTGAATTTCAAAACATTGACAGTCATAAGAGTGCTTTTGAAAAGGTTTTAGCAATTTCATCTTTGAAAGACTCCCTGAGATGAGCCATTTGTGTGAGTAAGAAGGGAAGGATCTGAAAGATAAAGCTCTTTGTGATCCTCCCATGCTGTTGTATAACTCCAGCTTCTCACATAGAGACAGTGACCTGTCAGGTCCCTCTGCTGATGAAACAGGACTGGCTTTCTCCAGGGTTGATTCCAAGTTTTTCCATATCTCTCAGGAGAAAACCAAGCTCTGGTATGATCTACTTCAGACAAAGCAATACAGGGCATTCTTGTTAAAAGATATTTCTCAAAAACTTCTAACAGTCTTATGTTAAGACAACTTTGTAGTTATTGGGAAGAGAAAAAAAAAAGAGCAAATGAAAGCTCACAAACTTTCCTTGGAGTTTAAGAGCAGGACATGATTCACTGTACTAAGAAATCTGATTTACTGTTTGAGTCGCTAAATAAAAAGTCTGTGCTTGGGCTAACATTTGTCAGCCAACAGCACTTCTTTTCTGTCTGCTCTGCAAGAAAAGTTATGCTGCCAAATGTTTTTTACAGTAATTTTCTATGCTGATGAAATAAAACCATTTGGGGCTCAAGGAGATTATGGAATGGCATGCATACATGCTTTTACTATATAGAAAATCCACTTCTAAATGTGACCTAAGAAGCAGAGGACTGAATTCTGATCTTGAAATCCATGGCAAAGCTCACGGTGCCTTTAGTAAAATCAGGTTTGGAAACAACTGACAAATAAAATATATTTTACCCTTAATCCCTTTGATCCAAGTTTTAGAAGAGCCATTTCATGCCTAAGCTGCCATCTGATGAAAGGTTTTATTCTACACACAAACTGGCCAAATTCCTGATGGTTGTTGCTTGTCTTTTCTTTTTCTCATGAAAGGGTTGGCTAGTTTTCCTCACTACCAGCAGTGACCTGCAATCAGGACATAATCACAGACTCTGGAGACAGGAAGACTTCTCAATGAAATAAACACAAGTTCTTCTTGGTCAAAAATAGACAAACATTAAAAAGTGTCTTATACCTACACCAAACATTCTTGTAGCTATTAATTACTCTTTCTGCGTCCATGTTTTGTCACTGGTTTTGGGCAGAGCTCCCCATCTCAGTTCCCAGCACACCCTCAGATCCTCAGGCAGAACCTGAGATGTGTGATGTGCTCCCTGAGACACCAAGGCTCACCATATGACGGGTCAGAGGTTCACTTCTTCCTTGGAGAAGTATGGACATTCCTTCTGTTTGCTTTATTTTCCTTTAAAAGAGAATAGGGCAACAGAAGCACTGATATTAACAATGCTAGAAACACAGAAATTAAGGAAGTCGCTTGCCTCAGTTTCCAGATGATTTTAAAATAGATTTTAGAGCTGTTCAAATAAACACTGACCAACCCTTGAGCTTAATTAAAGCCCAGTGTTTTTAAAGTCAGGTACTTTATTTTTTTCATTTATAAACCTTGGGAACAGGAAACCATGTTAGAAATTATCATAGTATTTCTACTGCTTAGAAAAAAGTGTCACAAAAAACCATTAGGGAGCCTGCTCCTGTAAAATTCTCCAGCCTACCAGCTCAGACAGAAGGATTTGAAGTGGCTGACTTTGGCAAAAGCTTATTTGATCTAAAAATTTCACCTGCTTTTTCATCTGCATAGCCTCACCGGGGAGCTATACAACCTTCCAGAGCAGCTCAATTACAGACGGGGAGGACAAAAGATTTGGGCCCTGATTCCAGCAGCTTCAGAGGGAACCAGCTCTGTCGAAGCCAGCAAAGTCATTAAATTGCAAACCCAGCATGGGATTAGGGCCAGACCTCTTGAATTCTGTTAATAATTATTATTGCTGATCTTTCTTATTTTTATTATGGCAGTTCCTTGGAGCATCTTAGATAAGGACCTTAAGTAACCATCCCTCCTGTAAGGGTGTGTGGCTGCACGCCTGCCGCAGCCTGCATCTCTGGAGCTGAAGCAGAGCTTATCGCTTCCTGCCTCTGCTGGCCAAGCAAGAAAGGAAAATCCTTATGGCGAGTGCACAAATATGTGTCACTGGGTGATTGAGGAGATCTGTGAAGCAGCTGCGGTGTATTTCAAACAGGCAGCAACCTAGTGAAATAGGAGCCATGGATGCAGGAGCTGCGTGCAACACAAGGAAATTTCATGACAAGGAAAGTGTCTGCGTTGCCCTGTGTCACTTCACCCTACCAGCTGTGGTCCAGCTCATGGCCACATGACCTGACCAATCAGTCAATGCCTGATCAAAGCATTAGTTTTGGGTGCTAGTGTTTATAAATACCTCTTGTGATCTCTGCACAAACCTCTTGGATGACTGCTCTGAATATTGGGAAAAGCATGAGTTTGCCAGTCTTCAGTCGTCAGTTTAGCATCTAGCAATGATCTGGATAGCTCTCTTTCAAGGTGCTTACAGCTGCCTGGAAAGCTGGAAGATCTGGGTAATCCTACACAGCAAGAATTTGGCAAAGCACAGAGCTAGTAAAACACTTTTCCCCTCTCCAGAGTGAGGAAAGAGAAACATGATAAGCTTGCAAAATTGCAAATCATCGAGCATATCTTATGAAACTGGACTAGAAGACACATATGTCAGAGAAGTGCTTAAATAGAGTGTTTATGGTCATATTATTATATCATCAAGAGCATGTGATTTATAGTAAGAGAACATGTATTCATGAGTGCATGAGCATCACTTGTTCACAGACGAGAGTTGCCTTTGAACTAAGCTGGAACAGGTGCAGAAAAGAGATCGGTCAGAAGAGTAACCACACTTGAATGCTTGTTATTTGGTGAGAAGAGACTGATAGATCCCCAGAGGAGAAGACACGGTTTGATTCAGGGTCTGCTTGGATTGCTTTCTGAAACATTTGTCAAAACTGGGCAGAAATATGCAAACCTGGGAGAGACCTTCATTGTAAGAAGGGCTTGAAAAAACAGGATTTAAAGAAAAGGAAAGCAAAGTGGATTTGATGTCTGAGAGAGAGCTGGGCAGTGTACACATGGTCTGATAGGTTATAACTGTCAGATCTGGCAGAGTGATGAACTCCTGGACCTAGGATGGCCTTTCCTTCACTTCTGCAGTCCTACATGGATCTCTGGAGTCAGTGAAGCAAGACATATCCTTGCAGTTTGTTAGCACTACAGACGTCTCTGAGTCCTGGAAGTCTGGAGAATACACTCCTACTCCTTCCTGCAAGATTAACATAGAGATAACCTCTCTGGACTAACTGCCTATTTTAATTTAGTTTCTAGTCCCAGAAAAAACAGTGAATGAAGGGAAGTTGAATTTCTATTGCAGCTGGACAGCATGATACACAAATTATTGTCCACTCAAGCTGAAGTTCTCTTAAAGTCCAAAAGCCTTTTAAACTAAATAGGCTTCCTACTATCTAGGATTCTAATCTCCAGCTCCTCACAACCCTGCTTTGCTCGACCATCGACCTGCTGAGCCAGGCTGACCCACAGACTGATGTTCCAGCCTGACTTCTAGTGCTCATGATATCAGCAATTTCTGTATCTAAATATTAAGCATAAGTTCTACACTCTTGTAGAGCTGTGATCACCATTATGTTGGAGGTGTCTTCTAATTATTATTATCAGCACACTGTCCTCATGTGTGCAGGAACTCCTGTCTCTGTTTCACAGGAAGAAACATAGGAGTGCAGAGATTAAATGATCTTGTTTAGGGTTTGAACCTAAATGTGGTGGGCGCTCGTGTGTTTTTTTGTCATGATGTCTTCCTTCTGAGAGGAGAAGCCTATATGTGTAAATGCTCCCCAAGAGTATCTGCTTCTGGACCCGGGGCCTTTGATAGCAGGAGGATGCTAACCTGCCTTGCAGGCAAGTTACTTCCATGTTTTGCCACCATGCTCATTTTCCTGTACTCTGTGACTCCCTCTGCTTCTGGACATGCGGAGTTTAACTGCTCTTCCTATAGCAATAAAAGCTGAGGTGTCATAAAGTACTGTTGAGCTATCAAAACATTTTATCAATGTCAGATTCATTATTCTTTCAACTGAGAGTTCATTAGTGCACACATGATCTGTTGCCTCTGCAAGGCCTGAGCCAATCTTCAGGACAGTCAAAACAAATAGGTTGTGGCAACTGGTAAGTGCTTGAATTCCTAGAAAGGCTTTCCAAGTCATTGTGTATTCATGCTCTGACATGACTCAAAGGCTATTCTGAGTGAAGGGTATAATTTACAAAGCATCCAGTCCAGGTGGTTTAGCAGATCATGTGCTTAGCTTGTAAAATAGAGTCATAAATATTAATAAGTATCTTGAGTCCTCACCTAACAACACTGTGCTAGAAATGATCTTTCTGACTTCAGCTTTTCTTTTTGCTCTAGAGCAGGAGGCCTTTGGTGGAGGCAATCAGCTGGGTAGGGCAGGTAGGTTCTTTAGGGTACCAGGGCATGTTGATGTCATGCTTGTGTTTACTGGCAGCACTTCCAGTTTGATGGCTGGTTTTTTGAAACTCATCTACATGTAGTCATCAAGATGCAAATCTCAGCTAACACATCTATCCCACCAAGGTTTTACATTTCTTATTGTTCTGAGTAACATAAATTGTTTCCTAGTGGTTGAAGCTCTACTTTTTATATATACACCATATCACCTTGATGAATGAATCACTTGTATTTGAGGAAGTCTATAGGCAAGCATTAAATGTAACCTGGAACTTCAAAGCCAAGGACCTCTCTCAATGCTTTCTGGATGCTTTAGATCCTCTGACATGATTCATATGGATCTGCATGGTGAGAGGACAAGGTTGCATAGCTCAGGTAAACTTCCAAACTTGGAGTGACTGACTCCAACTGAAACTTCATATTTTCTTCAAATGAAAAACACAGATCTTAAATGTGACCCTATCTCTGAATAATGCAGCTCCTACCATTCTAGTTGTACCGCTAAAGTCCTGGGAGATGCCTCAGAGCATTTCAAAGACAACACCATCATTCCAGCCAAGGGAAGTATTGACTCAGTAAGGCCTGAGGAGTCCAGGCCTTTAATTGTCCTCTTCTCTGTAATTGCATGTGCAGAAGGTTCCAGAAGATTTCGAGCTGTGGGCATTACTCACATCTGCCTCAGCACCCATTGCAGCATTAATATGGAAAGTCATTCGCTGGAAAAGAAGATGCAACAATAATTCTCTGTATGAAATACAGAGTACAGTAATAATGCTCTATATTTTGTAAGTATGTTTCTAAACCTCCCTCAAAGCTCAGCAGTTGTCATTATTTCATGAAGTGAGGTGAGGAGGGCTGTGGAGGAGTGCAGAGGCATGCCTGAGGTCACCCACTGACAGGGCTGTCAGCTCCAGGCTCCCAGTCCTTGACCAGAGATACTTATGAAATTTATGTTTTAATTCTGTTTAGTGCTGGACTCAGGGGCTCTTCATTAACATTTCTGCTCTCTACCCTAGACAAGGCTGGGGGAAAGAAAGGAGGGGACTGAGAGATCATCTCTTATTAGGTTGACTTAAGAGTCATCTGGAAACACACAAGATGCTGTGAATTAGTCTGCTCTCCTGAGATGGGAGCACTGCTCCAAGACTTCGTCCCCATCTTCAAAAGAGAGGGAACAAGCACATTTGTGCCTGAGTCTGGGTGTCACAGAGCTACCCACTGTGAGCAGAACAGCTCTGCTCCAGTGCTCTCTGCCTTGTCCTGTCTGGTCAACAGACAAGCAAAAGTGAGAGGAGAAACAGGGCAGAATTGTCCATACTAAAGTTTGCTCACACTCTTTAGGACAGAGACCAAGTTATCTCCTGCTGCTGAAGATTTTAATATTTTGGCTTTGTCTATCTGCACGTCTCAGGGCTTGTGTCCCTATCAAATCTACGTCTTCACTGATTCTCTTTGATATCACTGGCATGAGCAAGGTGTGAAGCAAACACTGATGTCAGTGAATACAAAAATTATCACACTGTGACAGCACATCTGGGATGGGCAAATGCCCCAGATGTGTGCCAGGGACTTGCTTTTTGCGTGCTGTTCCAAGGCAAGCTGTGCTGACACAAGGTAGCACTAATCAGTGTAACGCTCCCAACACAGCCACAGACTTCAAAGGAGCAGAGCTGGCAACTCCTAAAGCACCTTGAGAAGTCCACGGGAAAGAGCTTAGCCAGCTAGAACACCTCTCCTGATGGTCAGATTTTCAGACATCTTCATGATGGGGGTTAAACACTGAAGGGGTGCTTCTTCCTACCACACAAACACTTGTCTCATTGGCATAGGGCTGGTCCAGGCTGCACCAGTGGTCCTGCTGGTGCCAGGACCTGCTGAATATTGCTGCATGCTATGCTTTGACACATGCCTCTCCCAGGTCACACTCTCCCTATCTGAATACAGTTAAAGATCTAGACCTCAGCCTATGAAGTTTGCAGAAATAGGAGCGAAAGGCTCAGAGGTATTTACTTCTGGGAATGCTTAGGAAAAAAACTAAGTTATTTGATCATGACACAAGCCATCCTCATTTCAGATTAGGTTTTTCAGTATTATGTTTGCCACTGAAAAAGAGTAGAAATGTATTTATGGAAAATGATCTCTTTTTTAACATTTCTTCCTAGAATGTCCCTTTCTTTCCATTCTTCACTCAGTAGGAGTGGTGGGATACTCGCTCTGTAGCATCCCCCTCACAGCTCTCTCCTCTCTGGAGGAAAGTAAAGCAACTGCAAAACAAAGGATGTGTGATAACAATTACAGTCTGACCTCCACAATCTTGGTCCTCAGGAGTGAAGTTGGACTAAGGCCTTTTTTGGTATTATTGTGGACGAACTTGCCTTCTCTTTTTCTTTCTTATGGATTCTGCATTCTGTGTCTTAATTGTGAAAATAAGAAATAAAAATAAGAAGAACAAGAAATAAAAATTATTTAATATAATAAAAATATAAAATAAATAATATAAATAATTATATAAATAAACATAACAGCTATAATTATATATATAATTAAAGATATATAAATAATATAAATAAAAGAATTAAATAATATATTAATAAAATACAACTATTTAAATTATATAATTATATTTGTGTAGATAAGCTTGGTTTTTGTATTTCCTATATTAACTTGGAGTTACCTGTAATTGCAAATGCCTTGCCTCTACTTTTCTGATTCAGGCTTGTCGGTGACTGGGGCTGCGAATGGACAATCCCTTTAGCTGGGTTACCTCAAGCCACTAGATGGTGCAACGAGACCTCGTTCCTTCACAAGGCCACCTGCCACCAGATGGCAGGGCTGGGAGCTCGGGAGTTCAGCGGGGTGCCTGGAGTCATCTTTCCATTCCAACTACGGCTGGCAGCCGTTTGACACCGCCTCGGGAGCTGGTCCTGCACTGCCCTGTGTCCATCTGCTTTGGTATCCAGACAATGACTCCGAAAATTTTATGCAATGTTAGGGACAGTTTTCTTCTCATAGGGATAGTGGCGTGTGAAGGTGGAGAGCTTAGAAGGAATAGCAGGTGAGTAAAGTTTAAGAAGGAAATAGTAAAATACTTAAGCTTTACATAGAAAAGTCCATCTGCTGTTAGTTTTAAAGCAGGAGGGGACCACAAAGATAATTTAGTGTGCTGCTCTATATTTACCTACATAGAGTACAGATTTTAAGATGCTCTTAAATAAATTCTTATTTTAAGCTTTCTTTCAGACAAAAACATATATGATGTATTGAAGCATCTCAAGTTTCTTAACCACGGCTACATGAGTGGGTAAACTGAGGCACAGAAGTCTTAAAGCCATACAGCAGCCTAGGACCAGAGCCAGAAACAGCATCTGGGGCTGCTGACTCTGCAGTGGTGCTGTTCCTCTGCCTCCCTCCAACTCCTCTTCTGTTCCTCAGGAGGTGAAAATGAGTTTCCCCGGGTGGAACCTGGAGATTACTGCTCAAAGCAGGGACAGAGGAGGGGATGAAGTGTCAGTTCCAAACCCGTATGGGAGGCAGTCAATGAAAGCTGAGGTGTTTGCAACCCTTATTCGTGTATGAGGAAGGTGGTGCAAGCACTGCACATGTAGCTGTGCGTGTCGCTGGGGAGAACCACTGGCTGGTGGAAAGAAAATATGATATAGAACTGGGAACTTTCTGCTCTATTTTTCATTTTGCATCACTTTGGCTGAATGACCTAAAGCAAATTACAACCTTCCTTGGCTTCATTTGCCCTCATCTATTGAAGTGTGGTAACAATACCTTTGAGGACTGTGGCAAAGTGTAATACACTGTTTGTTCAGCATAGAATAAAAGATTTAATTAATACCAGAAGAGGGACTAGATTCTAATACTTTGTTCTCAGAACTGATCTCTACAGGCCTTTATAGCATTGGAATATGAACATAAAAACATCTCAAGACAGAAAGACTTATTTTTAAGTTTTTCTGTCTTAAAATGCCAAAAAAATCACTTCACACACACACACACACACACACAAGGTTATAAAAAAGGCAAAACAAATCACCACCCATCACACTGACATTAAAATAATGGTGAAAACAAACCCTAACACAATTAGAACAATGTTGACTTCAGGGTGTGTTGGAAGACAGGGGAGCTCTTGGAAGTCATGTCACCAAGTATACTGTGTACAACTGGTGATGGATATGGGTAATCACTTCAGAAGTTCAATGGAAAGGCATTTGTTATCATTCCAGGATTAAGAACAGAGCAAGAAAGAAGAAAAATCCTTTAGCACTTGATTTTCTTTCAGGAATATCTTTCTTAAAATAAGGAAGCATCAGGAGTTCATCCTTTCTGCTTTCTGGAAATAGTTGAGAAACAAGAGTAATGTGAGGTGAGTCATAGGTCATAGAACTATGGCTACCCCAGGAGTTTTGTTTGGACCAGGAGTGCAGCTGGAAGTGAGTCTTTTGCTTGTCCCCACTTGCTGTATTTGGATTTGCATCCCAGAGTAGGCACATGGATCCCTGGGGAACTGCAGGGTGCTCACCAGGAATGTGCCTGAAGCACTTCCATTGCTGATGGCTGCTGGGTTGACAGGAGCAAGCCAGACCTAATCCCAAGTAAAACCCTAAAACAGGAGTCCCCATTGCCACCCTGCTGACCTGTTTCTACTATGCTGCTTTACTTGCTAAAGGAGACATGTAGTAACTGATGTCGGATCTGGTTGAAGGCAACATCCTGTCCTATGACAGTGATATTCATCCTACCTAACCTGAGTGACTAGAGACAGAGGCATGCAGTCTGAGTTGTGTCAAGACCTTCTCTGTGATCAGAAGGGAGAAACAGGCATTTCCAACCCACCTCTCAGCACTGATGAGGGAGGGAGCCCAGATGTCTTCCTTCTTAATGGGTGAAACCACATAAGACTTTTCTGTGCACACATTCTATCAACCAACTATGCTAAGACTATGATTTGATGTCATAAAGTGGTGAGCACTGGTACCATGGCACTTAAGGTCTTGCCCCTGCCTTGCCTTTTCCTCCCTTTCCCTTCCATCCCCTGGCTCTTCCAGCCCATCTGTGCCAAATGCTCCCTCACCCTGCTTGTCATGGCACCTCCGCTTGTGTGGCTGAGCTGGGAGCCAAATTAGGGAACAGATCAGGCTGAACAATACCCCAAATGCATAAGTCAGGCAGATCAATTCCCCCATCTATTTCACACCGTGCCCATGAAAACAGTCAGGGGTTGGATGTTCTCACAACCATTCTTTAAAGCTGGTGTCACCACTGAGCACTTTTAAATGTCACATAGCAGCCTGGGGGTAAAATCTATGTCTCCACTCAAATTTCACACTGAAACAGCATCCTGAGATAGCCACCTCAATGCACACAGAGCCATTTTTCTGCTTTGGAGTCCTTTGTTGGAACCTCCAAACACCGTTTTTGCTTTCTGAGTTATCTCTGAAGCAAATTCAGCCATTTCCATCCCACTGCAAGCAGTGATTTTCCTGTTCTGTAGCCGGTCAATATTTGAATAGGCAAGGTGGTGGGTATTTCAAAGGACAGATAATCTTTTGTTTGTTCTTTTCCAACCTTGCTCATACTCAGCCCAGACTTCTGCTTAAATGTCGCTGGTTTCTCTTATTATTACTATTTTGAGTGGAATTTAAGTTGCAGTGGTAGAGGCCATGGGGCCTGAATCATTCCAGCTTATAGCCTTGGTAGCATGGCTGATAATAACTGCATGAGGCAGATCTGATGTAAATATATGAAATGTCAGCTCCTGCACCACAGCCCCATCCTGGAATAACACCGACCTTGCCACCCCTTTAAATGCTGCTCCAGCCACTGAACTTTCCCTGCCCTGAATGCAGGAGGAAATACAATACACAAGGAAATATAATGGCTGCCAGCAATGGTAATAAATACATTGTGGATGGCTCTGTTGCAACTGGGAAGGGACAGGAGATGTTAACCAGCAGCGACATGCTCTGAAGTGTCATTCCCGGGCCATGGAGGACAGCGTGTGACCTTGGGGTACCTTTCTGTGAGGAGGGGGGACCATGGGCATGGATCCCTGTGGATGGCCCCGTCCTGTCTCCTTCACCTTCCCCACAGCCTGCCAGCACTGCACAGTGGCAGAGGCTTCTCTCTGCTTTTGAAGGAGGGGACAGAGCAGGTGCCAAGGGTGCAGAGCAAACACAGCAGCCATCGTGCCCTCCCTCCCTGTGCCCATCCTCCCCACCTGCCTTCTCTCCTCTCCCCCAGAGCAAATCTCACGTTGGTTCAGAGAGAAATCTGGGCAGAAACGAATGTTTCTTAGAGCAGTCTGAACTCGCCAATGAAGGCTTCAGAGAAAGAGAGAGATGGAGACCAGGGCAGTGTGAGCACTTTGCCAATTGGGCTGCTCTGCAGACCCAGGCCTGCACAGAAGGGTGAAAACTGACCCAAATTCACCTCCCCACCACAGATTTATCACTCTGGGGCTTTGTCAGCATCTCATTTACGTTTGCACAGGCCATGTCTGTGACTCCGTGACTTGAAGCTGCACCAGACCCTATTTTCCCAGGCAGTGGCTACTGTCAGATAAGAGTAAGAGAAAACAGAAGCGCAGTTCATACGCAGAGGGAGAGGGTGGCTGTACGTGAGCAGAAAATAAGTCCAAGTATTAATTTTGCTATTTCCCCAGTGAATGTTGCCTCTTTTGTTAGAAAGGAATGACTGGAAATCACTAACAAAATGTTCAAGAGTTAGACCAGAGGAAGTAAATGATTTTGGTGAGTATTCGTTAACATTTGTCAAGTAATTTGCTTTGAACAAACACAAATTTTTAAAAGAGCAAGATCTATTCCCTGGAGGTACCATTTGAACACCCGTCATCAAAGTATTGTGCTTTAAATAGTATCATATATCCATAGACAATTACTGGCAAAGGCTTTTGTGACCCAGAAAGGAAATGTTTAACATTTAAAAGATTTCATTCCTTCTGTTTATTGATCTCCTCTGCACACTCCAGATCCGGTTCTCTTGCTGGCTCAAGTTCTGTATATAGAACTGACAAATAGAAACAGAAGCACGTTATCTGTGTAATCAAATAGAACTAAATCACAAAGAAAAGAGTTTCTAATATTATCAGCCATTTAAACTGAATGACTTGTTGTCTCATAAAGAAATTCAAATCACTTCAATATTTGATAAACACCAAGAAGGTGTGCTCTGCTTGTGCAGTATCCACAAGGAGAGGTTGCAGCTACAGAATATTGCTTCTGCTTTTGTAAACATTTTAAATACAGCACTGCTAAATGGTTAACAGGAGTGCTGTTTGGACTTGGGCAGTTGTGTTCAGTCTGCAATGGAACAAACTGCTCGGCTTGGGGCTGTCTAATAAGGAGGTGTTGCTAACAGCAATGATATATCCCTATTGATGTATTTGTCTATGTACGGAGGTAGCTCGCAGCCCCAGCCCAGGACTAGAAGTCCTGTGTGCTGTGCACTGCATAACTAAATAATATAAAGGTAGTGCCTGCCCCAAGTAGCATATAATCTACATCAAAGAGAAGAGAGGCAGGGAGAGCTGCCTTAAGGAATACAAGGGGGAAAATGACATCATGTAATGATCAAGTAGGCTGTAATTTCCACCTGCCAGCCATCCGTCTGCTTGCCAGGATTTTTATACTCATCACGGGCTGAAGGAGGACAACTAAGTTTCTTTAATTCTTCTTTGGAGAATGCTATTGGTGTCAAGAATAACTTAAAAGCACTAACAAAGCCTGAGCATCAGCAGCAGAGTGGAAGCATCCTGGTAGCACAGAAGTGCCCAAGGACACATCTTCAGCCAGACTCTGTGTTTATCTGCAGCAGTGTGGTTTACTTTGGTGTTCATGGATGTAGACACTGCACTCTCTAGCAGGTGCAATAAATGCAATTAGTTGCTATGGATATTGATCCTGCCTTAGAGTCTAACTTTGAAGTTGTTTGGGGCTGTCTGAAAATCAAAGAAGTAGCATGATGTTTTGCCTTAACTACGATTGCAAATTATTTCTTTTATCCTTGATTTTTCCCTTTATTACTTTACTTTCTCTCATTTATTTAGAGACAGTCTATGCAAATATTGTGTTGAAAATATAGGCAGTGGAGGTAGCCAACTGAAAGCTCCTTTCATGTAGATGCAAGCTCTAGTAGAATTAAATTAGAGGTAATTTTTTGCAAAAAGTGGAAGTTGGAGTACCGGATGCTTTTTGACAAAGAGAAAGCACATGGGAAGGAAAACATAATCTTCAATGATAGGTGAAAATAGAGAGATGTTCCAGCTATGTTTGGATTCAGAGTGAGATTGGGAATGGTCCAGAATTCAGATGTCCAGCTCACAAGAAAAACAAGGGCTCTTTACAAATACCTAGATGTGAGTTTTGAATTTCCATAACTCCTGAAGTTTACAGCAGCTTGATTCTCAGATCTTTGGCTTGAGTCGCCTCTCTGGAGGTACATGGGAACTGCTACAATATACTTAGGTGACAACCTAAGAAGATACAGAAAGAAAAAAAAAATTCTAGAATGCCAGAGGTGCACTTCTTAGGTTCATGGAAGAGGAGATGCAGTGCTCCATGAGGTAATTTTTCATTTGAAAACTGCATTGAACTACGAGGCTTTCATCTGAATGACTGCAATCCAAACAAAATATTATTTCACTATAGCCAGATGGCTGATAGTATGTTGTTTAATATTTAACACAAAACATAACAGAAGGATGTTAGGGCTCTTGCAGCTACAAAGAGGGAAAGAAATTCCTGTGTTCAACCTGGACCCTCAAGAAAAAGAGGAAAGCTTCTTCAGAAATGATACTACTTCAGGTTTTGTCTGCTGTAGATTTGTAGTACACAATCAGTGGTGTCCATTAGACAGAAAAGTGGATAGAGGAATTCTGGACATATAAACAAAGGTGTGTAAGCTACATTTTAAAACTCAATATTTAATTTTGGGAATTTGTCAGTTACAGATATATAATGTGGAACAACTACATTCTGTTAATGTTTTGATGCTTCGTATTTTTTATCAGAAGCTTTTTCTTCCAGTGATTGATCACAATGTACTATTTCAAATATCCTTCATTTCCCAAAGAAGGATTTTTAATGAGGCTACCAGGAAAAATTATTGGGAAACACATCATCACACAGAAGCCAATTAGTACCTTCACCAGTTCTTCACCTTCTCTACTGTAGGCAATCTAGATTATTAATTACAATTACAGTTGCAGATATAATTTGCAACTTTCAGTTGATATATCTAACCTGGGTTCCTTATGAAAAAGGGACAGGAAGAGAAGGAAAAAATGAATGAAGCTATGCACTCCTGTTAAAATCCAGAACCCTTTTTCCCTGTGCCAAGGAATTAAGTAATGAACTAGACCAGAATGGCAGAGAAGATATTCATCTTTAGTGCATCTCCATTTAAATCCAGAGTATGGCCTCAAAATGGGATTTATGCTTTAAATCTGCATAGAATTCTTGTGTGAAGCACCTGTAGCACCTGGATTTCATCCCACTAACTGTAGTCATTTCTGAAAATTCAAAGCCCGCTTTCCTTCTGTAACAATTTCCTTTGATAAAAAACAAACAAATGTAGCCTGTAAACCTGTGAGTGCTTATCCATAAAGCTGTTCTTGCTCATAACTTCACACATATGATAAGATACCCTAGAAGCTAAAAATTGAGCAAGTGTGTGCAAATATTTGCAGGTGTGGAGCCATGAAGCTCAGTAAAGGTCCTGAAAGTTGAAGGGAAGAGGTTATGAAAATGGCTCTCCCTTAATTTAACTGAATGAAGCAAACAAACCTTTGGAAAATGAAAATGAGAAAATCGGCTAATGAATAACTATAAAGGCTCATTAGAACTTGGACGTGCTCCCCTCAAATATAATTATGCTTAATATGATTTCATCAAATGTCACCAAAGAGCTGGAAACTCATAATGATGAAAGACTTTTTGCTCCTTTTGCCCTACAGTGAGAAGGCCTCATCAGCCTTTATAAATAGTGACAACGACTGACTCTTCCCGCAGGGAAAATCTGGTGACGGGAAAAAGTGGATGTTTAATCTAATTCCCAGCCTGGCCAGCATCCCACACTGGGTGTGAGATGGAGCATCTTGGCCCCACGCTACACCACTCAGCTCTGGTGCCTGTGCCCCACACGTCTGCAGAAAGCTGCTGCAGCCTGGATCCTTCTCCAGCATGCCCATGTCAGCCCTAGATGGTTTGCAGGTTGACCTGCTGTACCTGGCACATGAGATGCTGAAGCTGAAGAGGGACAGTGATGCTGCCCATGCCTCTCGTAACGTGCTGCTGGCAGGCACTTAAACAGCTGGTGATGTTCAGGGGGGGGTAGGTAGGTCATTCCCACTCACATCTCATGTATCAGGATGCTAAATGTTTATCAGAGCTGAATATCTAACTGTGGAACTTCCCTACCCTGAAACATTTAAACTTTCCAGTGATTGACTAACCTGCATTGGATCAAAACAAGAGCAGAGGAACTAGAGTGATTTATGACCACGGAAGAGCTAGCCCCAAATATTTCAAATGTGGTTGGCTTTGTTCACACAGAAGAACTGAAGGGGGAAATTTTAGAAAACTATATAGGTTATATAAAGCTGGGATTGTATGACAAAGAAGATATTCCATGTCACAGAATCCTGATTTTACACAATGTCTCTCTTTCCTTTTCAGAAAGGTAGAAATGCTGTTTAGTAAAAGTTTAACACCCTTGATGTCATGCACAGAGGAATCCCTTCACTCCCTTTGTAGAAACTCTCCTACTCACAGGCTTGTCCCTGGATAAAGATGAATGTACTGCAGGTTTTTATATGCAACATTCAGCAAATCACATTTTTCCATTTCATGGCTTCCATGGTTTTATCTATCATGTTGCATTCTGCTATATTAAAGAAAAAAAATCTCCAGTTGCCAAAATAAGCCTTTTAAAGGCTTTTAAGGAAAGCTCTGGGCTCAGCTTACTTTTTAAAGTTCATGACTTCTCCATTGGAGCAAATGTATCTTTTGACTCAGAGTTATCTTCATTATTTAGAGTTAACTTTTCAACACAAAAAGGCTGAATTGCCACCTTTCCTGACTCCGTGAAGAAGCTTGGTACTGTTTATTTGGTCCCAATGACTGAGCAGTGTCTCATCTAAGAGATGCTGGAAACTTCCCTCTCCTTGAGGGCCCTTGCTCAACATTTTTCCCACCAGTTGATAGTGTTTTGCTCACTGATACCACCTGCTTCACACCTACAAATACTCCTTTCCTACATGCCAGACACAACTAGTCAAGATTCCTTGCCACTATATCTGTTATTTACTGGTTTGTTAACCATCTGACATCATGACAACCTCACTCAGTTATGGTAGTTACAATATTTGAATACAATGACAAAAAGAAAGGCATGTAAGAAAGTATAAGTGCAAGAAGAAACCTGGAAGATTCATGGAAATCCTCTAGCCCATGTGCTGTTGAAAGCTCATTTAGGGCTCCTGTGTCCCTGAGAAGGTGTCACTGACAGCAGATTTAACACCCCGGGGAAAGATTTGGTCTTTAAAAGAGGAATCTCACACGAAAATGTGCAGCCAACGGCCAGAATTTTTTTCACTGCTTAGAGCCTTTGGGCTCATATTTGAATTGACTGAATTCATTTAACAGAGCTTCTGCTCAGCCAGCATCAGAGTTCATTAATATTTTTACTCTTTTAGTCCCCATGGAGAGTATCAGTAAAGACATCAGGGAAAGCTGGGTCAAATATGCTGCAACATAAATATGCAGTTGCAATGCATACATTATACGAGGTTTCACATCTCTTTGTTAAGTAGGGTTAAAAATAAAACTAGAGAGTACACTTTATATATATAATGTTCCTACCCATACATACATATACATATGTATATATATATATATAGACGTGGCATTACATGTCCACGCTCATGGATCCCTGCATGTACTATGCAAAACTACCTGTCACATTAAGATCGCACAAGGCTACAAAAGCTCAGAACACTGACAGAAAATAGGAAGTAGCACAGCCAATTTTGGTGACTTCCAACATGAAATGGTAGCCTTTGTTTTTCAGTTATGCCAGCACAGGCCAGACACCATGGGTATGGGCAAACCCTGCTATAGCTAATGGAAATATACCAATTAGCAGCACCAATTTATTCTCTTTTGAATTTGTGGTTTTATTAAAAAAAAAAAAAAAAGCAGGGAAATGAAATTTAAAATTTGAATGCATGGAATCAGTTTTGGGTGCTGATCAGGAAAGAATCATTTGCTCAGTGTTTTGGGGGTCATTAGCCTGTAAAATAGTGCAGTGCAATCCAGCACAGTCTAAGTTTGCCAGTGATGGTGGTTCTCAGAGAGAGTGGAGCTAATTAGCCCCTCTGAAATTTCTCCTTGATCCCCTGTGGATTTCTTTCTGAAAAACCTCAGAAAGTCAGTATAAAAATTCCTCTTATGGCTTACGTCTCCAGTTCACTCTGTATTTTTCAATGGAGGATCAGGAAGAGTATGATAATCTTGAAGGTTACTCACAGCTTGTTAGACTTGTAAATACACACACTATTCTGATCTTTAGTATTGCTGTCATTAATTAAAAAAAAAATGTGAAGGGTTTGTCCTGCTTTGATTTTCTATTGCTAAAGTCAATGCTGAAGAAAAGAGGCTGTGTGAGGATGTCAGAATTTGTACCTCCAGGTCCAGGCTGTAAGCGCTACCAAACATATGAACACTAGTGATGAGAACACCATGGATTTCGATGGATCCCCAGGGAAACCAACAGCTCTACTTACAAAAGAGCTAACAGTTGCACTCCAGAGTTCAATTTTGTGCTGTTTCCTTCACTTCTCACTTCTTTTCCCACTTCCTAACCCGCCCTGCTTGCAACGTCCATCGTTTACTCCTGCTCCCTCAGAGGCATTCTGTGAGCAACCATTATGAAGATACCCTCTGACAACTGCAGCCCAGACGTGCTATCTGAGATCAAGTCTTGTACCCGTCTTATGAACTCAGACTCTCACAATGATTTTCTTAGCAGACTGACAACATGTTTTCTCTCTGGCTGAGCAGAACCATCAAGCAGCTGCAAAAAATTACAGGCTGTGGAATCTCAGTATTGTTCCCTCTGCCAGGGGTAAGGATCTGCTGGAGCTCAGTTCCCTTCCCAATGTGTAAACTGTGCTGGCCAGGGAAACTCCAGCTAACTCTGCTCTAACCAGCCACTGTTGGATTATTTCTAGGCATTAAAAAGATTTTTTTCAAACAAACACATTTAGGATTTTCTAATAGCAAATTAAACCTAATCTGAGAATGTCTGGAAGTGGAAAATGACTTCTACATGCGAGGATAGTGTTCCATTACCAGTAATTTATTGTCTTTAAGGGCGTCACTGGAACGTTTATTGACACAACAAAACACAGACATTTCTGGTTTATTGTAAAATCTCATTGCACGGAGCCATTTGTGACTAAGCACAGCTCTGCCATTTGTATTCCCAGGCAGGGCTTCCTATTTTTCCAAGTGTGTTTAGAATCATATGAAGATTGTATAATCGAAGGGACAAAAAAAAAATCTCCTGTGCAGAAACACAAGCACTTTTGGTGGAAGAAAATCAAATATGATTTTTAAAAAATAATTTGGCTGAAGAAATTTACTACAGCATTTCCAGTAGTGTAAGCAGGTATCTAAGAGATTATGACAGATTTGATGAAGCAAAGGATTTCAGTCATTCTAGATCATAAATCCCATTTCTTTGTGCTAAGATTTATAATTCAACAAGCTCATGCAAAATATAAACTTAGTGTGTATGTATATATTTGGCTCTAGAACAGATATTCCTGAATAATATAACTTCTATTCAAAGGTTACATAAAAGAGCACTGTCTAGAGAGCAATTTAAAAAAAAAATAAATTAAATACTTATTATTGCTAGCAGCTTTTAGGATTCAGTCCTGCAAAGTTAAATTTTGAAGTCAGGGATTATACATGTGAGCAACTGTTACGGCTGTCAAAGTATTAGAGCAGAAATCTTCCTTGAATTTCATCCACTAGCAATAGGTGAGGGAATAAGACCATGGATGTTTTTAAGCTTCTTTAGGTGCCCTACAGCAGCCAAGTTTTGTTCCAGATGTCTAAGGGGATTCTGAGTGTAGTCACACGTGTAGCTGAGAGGTAGAGCTCATACACCCCACATTTCACTGGAATTATTGCACTATTCAGAACAGACTCAGAACCAAATTTTGCGAGAGTTCAGAGATGTCCAATGTCAATTTTTAATCTTCAAAACTTTCAGTCATGTGCATTTATTTTGAATGTATTTATTTCTTGATAACTTTGACCAATCCATCCTTCAACTTGACCCTATCACCTTTAAAAGGGAAACTCATTGACCTCGTAGGTTTGTCAGGGAGAGCTCCTACTAGCAGAGTTGCACCTCCCTTGGTGTTTTCTGATGTTCATCAGAAATCTTTTGTTAGGTTTGTGGCCAGGTAGCTTTAAATAAAAGCAAACAAGGTGGTTATTTGGTGATATCTTTCATGGAAGACTTTCAAACATTAACTAAAAAGGTTGTGTGAGGTTGCCAGAGGTTAGGTAAAAAGAGCATTACACATGCTATAGTGAGTCAATAAGTGGTTGTGTCGTGGTTTTGTGACTTGCCTCAAGTCAGATGGGTTAGTGCAGAGAGAGGCAGTGGCAGTTCAGACCTCAGCAAGGGCAGCTGTCCTCTTAAAGTGCCCATCACCCTTCCCTGAGTATTCAGGGAGCCCAGAAGGGAAAAAGGAAGGTGGCACAAACCTCTCCACTTCTTCTGCCATCTCACCTTTCCCATACAACCTGGATATTTTATTTAAGGCCTTGTCCTTCTAGAAAAACTATAGCAATTCCCTTCAGAGCAGACAGTTAATGTTTCTCATTTACTGCATTTTTATATATCATATTACATACATCTGAAGAGATTTTATTTATGCCAGCAGTATAAATAAGGCCACAGAAAAGCTTTTCATCTCCCACCTAATCTAGTATCTTTGTTCTTGCATTACAGCTGTTTGTTTTCTCACAAGCTCTGAATGTTTCTTTGTGCTTTTATCCCATAATTATTTCATTAGGGTCCATAAGGCTGTTGCATCAGCACAGCACATTCAGCCCAGGTGTTGCAAAAATTATAATCTATGGGAAGCAATCACAGCATTCAGCAGCCTGCAGGTCACGCCTGCTCTATGTGGTTGGCTTGTTTCTCATTATTAATTTTCCACGGGGTTTAATCCAGGATAATGTATTTAGATGTAGGTCTGGCAGGCAATTCAAGGATTTTAGAGTGAATTCACTTTCCTGGATGGATGGGATTTGCTCTTAAATGTTAATGAAGGAGGCCAACTTTCTGGAGCCACTTTCACTAATGATGATTATGTATTTGGGGGATTCTACTATAATGCCATAATTCTTAAACATGGCAAATTAAGCCTTGTTTTATTTTATTGACACTCAACTTGTCTTTTAGAAAGACAAAGTTACAGTTTGGTTTAAACTTTTTACACAAGCAGAAGCCAGCTGCACTAAAACCGTGTTAAAGAACAAGAAAAGATTCCATAAGAAGTTCCAGGCACCCCACCACTCGGTGTGGCAGCCCTGGCATGACTGCTGTGCCTTTGTGATATGGTGTGTCATCAGATGCCAACAACACCCACCCACCACATGGGAACTGGAGGTCCATTTACTACAGTGCAGAAATATGGCCGAGTCAGTCAGGAGGTCCTGAAACAGTTCATCTAGGGCATGATGGAGGATTTTGCAGTGAATAATCACAGAATCACAGAATGTTAGGGATTGGAAGGGACCTCAAAAGATCATCTAGTCCAATCCCCCCGCCAGAGCAGAATCACCTAGACTAAGTTGGAATCTGTCAGGGAAAAATCAAGTATGACAATCCCAGACAGGAGAACCCCAACAACCACCTGGACAAGAGTTTTACTAAGCCAGGATCCCTGGTACAGCTTTCAGGGTCTTGCAACACACTGTGCTTTATCGTGAGGGCCCAGCAACTGAACTGAAATGCAAACAAGAGGTAGAAGTGCTTCTTCACATGTTTTACCCATCTTTATCCCTTTGTTTGCATGTCTTTCTTTGTGTTAAATGAGGGTTTACAGACCTGTGGGAGGTATGGAGCCATTTCTTCTCCTCTGGCAGTTCCAAAGGTGTGCAGAAGTTGGAGACCCTCTCCCAGCCATCAGCTATTTCCTCCTATTGGAGGCAAACATTTCACATAACCCCCTTCACTAACTCTTGAGTTATGTCTTGAATGCATAGAGATACTTGGGTTGAGTTCAAGCAGAATATTCCCTATAACTGATTCAAGACCTGGCAAAAGCATTCCCCTGCCCAGAAGTCCTACTTCATATGTTTCCAACTCCTCAGCTCTACCCCCTGAACTTTTTTGGCTTTGTGACTGTTGCTGTCTCTGAGCATTTCCTTTCTTCTACCAACACCACAGCTGGTGGTGAATGCACATCCTACTTCAAACCTGCCTTATCTCACTTACAGGATCTTTCTTTCTCATGCACTCATCTCTGGTCAGTTCTGCAAAGCTAACTGGTGCTAATGCAGGCACTGTGTTATATGCCAGCAGACAGAAGAGGCTGAATCCACTTTCTGCTGTGGAGCTGTTTGTGGCAGGGGGCTTATGAAGTGCATAGAAGCTGGCTAATCTTTTAAACACTCAACAAATGTTAAAGGTGAACAACTACTTAAACCAAATCGACCTTAAAGCTTCCTGTACACTCTGAGTTACTGCATAGGCTGATGTTGGGCTAAAAAAGCAGGAAGATACTTGCCTCTGAAGACCAGTCATTGAAGGAAAAGCTATTCCTTGCTTTCTCCACAACATGCTCACCCTCTGCTTTGACTTCAGACTTCCCAGGGTGTGTGGCTTGTGCACCACTACCTGAGTAACTGACACACAGCAGCATCTTACATGCACATACACATATAAGCATGTGTACACACACACAACCATTCATGTGCATATGTCTGTCTGTATATAAATACAAACATATACTATATTCTCATTCCTAATTATATTTCTTAATGTATGGAGTTCACCGTTTGTGCCTAGAGGGGACTGTGTTTTCTTGCACAGCCACCTAAAAGGTACCAGTTTCAAAAGACATGAAAGCAGTCAATATAAACACAATTTACATGCAACGACTGAATTCCTCTAAGCTCCAGGGATAGGAAAGATTTTTTGTCAGATGCCTTTTAGTCTCAGGCAGATTTCTGAAGAAAATAATTAGGTTTGTAAAACTGAGGCCAGCATGTCTTCCCATTGATCACGAAGCTAACAGTGCGTTGTCCTCAGGGTTGTGTTCACTGCAAACAGAATACCAGCTTGGAAAGAACAGACACAACAAGGTGTTATTTAGCCTAGTTATTTCCCAGCTTTTAATGTGCTTAGCAGACCCTATTTTCTTGTCAGAGCAATGAAATGTGTCAGAGCCAGACCTCACCGTCACTAACCTGTGATGGGTAATACCAGAGTGGTTAGACAAAGCCTGCCAGAGAAAATGCTAAAAATAGCATCTTTCAGTGTGATGGCTCTCCTGACAGACCCAGAGGACAGTCCCACCAAAAACCCAGCATCATGTAGCTTTTGGTAGTGTTCACGCTCAGGAAGGAAAAATCATCTGTCTGTAAAAAGCCAGCAGAGAAATGATGATGTTCTGGGGTGTGGGACTGGAGGGGTTGCCCTTCCCTCCTCTCGTGTCACAGACAGGCAGTAGTGATGAAGCACTGGAAGAACAGGAGGAGAAATCAGGGCCAGTGCTGATATCTGAGCCCTCCTTCATCAGTTTTGGGTTTCTTTGGGTTAAATTTTCTAACAAGTCTAAAAGGCAAGGATATACACCTGAGGCATACCAGAAAACCATTGCAGTGATCAAGAATTACTGGCATTTATGCTGCCATTACAGTAGCTACCGTACCCATAAGTAGCTAAGTATTTCCCACATATAGCAAAACACTATTTTCATGCTGTAATGTGCTAGCTTAAGTATTACAGGCTATGTGTTTTCTTCAGGGGTTTAGATGGGGAGCAGGCTAAGTAGTGATTTTCTACTCAACCACCTCCCCAACTCCAGAAGAGCCAAATGTTTTTTGGAATGTGAATAGCAAAAGAGTTTTACAACTGAATTTTAGAGGAGGGATGTTGTGCTGTAGAATAAAATTTTCTAGTTCTGAAACACCCTGAGAATTTCAAACCCTCACTGAAACTCTTACAATACTGTTTCCCAACCAAATCAGCTTTTGGGGTTTTGATTTTTTTTTTAGTGTGAACAGTACAGAAAAAACCTGAAGGGATCACACCTCAGACCGCTGCTGCTACTTTGGGTCAAGACTATGTGTGAACAATAGCTTAGAATAAGCATCCTAACTGAAAAACTTTGCTTTTTAACAGGTTAAATTATTTATTGCATAAAGATAGCCTACGCCTCTATGGTCCAGGGTTTTCTCCATGACACATCTATATATATCTCCTGATGTCTATCACTTCCCATAAACTTCATAACAAAACATCACCTGTTTATCTTCATCTCTCCTACTCCTCTTCCACTACAGCCTTCCTACATCTCTTAAAAATGTCTGCATCTCCTGCCACAGTTTCTTGTTGCATGGGGAATGTCTGCCCTATATTCCTACATTAAAATTAATGTTGTTTCTGTGCAAAGGGAGCAAGTGATGTTTTACTTCTTTTTAGCAGAGACACATGAGCCATGTAATAGCCCTTTTCCCCCCTCCACCCCTTTCTCAACTCTGAGCCTTTTAGCTTTAAAGATGAGTCCCTCATAGTCTCAGACCTTGTTATCACACACACAGTTGTTCAGCTAAATAAATGGTTAGCATTATAGATTAATTGATAATTGATCTCCTTAAAAGCAAAATTTCTGCTTTTTTCCTCTCTGCTCTGAACATTACATACCACAGTGAACAATGATGTATATATAAATATACACATTCACACTTACACTTACTGTAGGCTATATAGCAGAAGATTAAAATACAATGCATATCCTCAATGCCTGGAGAAGAGGAGATGCATTATTCAGTAGAACTAACTACCACACAGTCTTACTACAGAGTAATTAGTAGTATGACTCTCGGGCACAAAGAAAAAAAAGTCTTGAAAGAGCCACGAAGGTTGAAAAAGCTGACTAAGTATATTACTTTTTATTAGCAAAACTTAAACTGCCAGGTATGTGTTCCCACTCAAATTGTAAGAATTATTTATAGCAGGAATTTTCCCCAACAGCAATAACTGCAAATGATTAATTCATACAGAAAGCTAAGATAATTATGAATTATTGCAAATTAGACTCTGAGCACTTAAAATAAATGTAAATCTTAAAAAGAGACAGCTTCAGAAGGGATTACTTTTCCCAAAGAAGCCAGCAAGATAGTGCATTTCTCAGCCTGGATGGTGAGAACCAGAAGTGGTTTTTCTAGATTTTGGGATTTAAGGACCCCATAGCCAATAAAATGTCATTTTTCCCCAGTGCTTGTAACATCATGGCACTTCCCGTGGCAGCATCCAGGACATGTTGCCACAGAGGAATTTTCACCTGAGGTCGAAATTTTGACTGCTAATAAGTACAATTTTCCAGCATTGTTTCCAGACTGGTGATCATTTGCAGTGTCATTGCCTGTGTGTTTATGGCTATTTTATTTGTCTGCATCACTCACTTGGCTACACAGGCTCGAAGGCACCACAGGGGTGATTAAGGAGAGTCTGCCATTCAGTCTGCCAAAGCCTGGGGGTCAGATATCACATTAAAACATTTGTTTTCATCACCAGCTTTATGATGCCCCGTGCCTTTAAACCTATGTCCTAATGACTTAAGGGTGTTTCACTCAGACAGGAGTATTTATAAATCCTCAACATTTTGATTCCTAAATAAACACATGCTTTTGGAGCTCATTATAATTATTTCTTGTTAAAAAATAATAACATATTAATATTATTAAATTTGGGTATAAAAAGCACACATCTACTTTAAAGGATAGTTAAAGCAAATAAAAGGTAGAGATTTAACAAAAGAGGTGGAGCTGACCATCATTTTTCAAAGCATGAAATTCTGCTCAACTCTTCTGTTGAAACCTCAAATAGTAACTGGAAAAAATCCCATGGCTTTTCTTCCCTCCGTTTTGACCAATCTTAATTAACAATTGTATAATAGCAAAAAGTTCAATAGGAAAACCAAATCACCAACAGCTTCCCAAAAGTAACTGCTGACTTGGCTGTGGTTCTATTCCTTTTCTGCTTGTTTTTCAGTAGACACAAAGATCACTGATTGAAGATAAATAAATATTAGTGAAGGAATCATTATTTGCCTGGCAAAGCTCACACCTACAGAGCAGCAAACCTACCAGGTTCTTGACCTGCTCACTTCCTAGAGGTAAGCACAATTTCACTGCCTAGATTAGTAAAGGTATAGTATCCGTGCTTGAATAGGCGTCTTTACATGCAAATAAATGTCTTCAAATGCTCTCATGTCTATCCATGCTAACAGTGCAGACATGATTTTGCATATATATTTTAGAATTTTTTATCAAACAATCAATTGGCTGAAGGCAAGAGAACCCAGGACTGTAGAAAAGAGGAGAGATGTAAATTCCAGCAAAGCAAAGTGGCCAGATGTCAGTATGAGCATCAGCACTGCAGCAATAGATGGATGAAGAGGAGAAATATTCTAGGAGAAAGGGCTGGGAGGTGAGCAAGGGGGAAGGAGAGATTCACCTTGACATGTAGATGATACAGAGAGAGAAGCAAGTCACTTCTACAATCATGTCCCTTGTCAGAAATGGCTGGAAATGCATCTTAAGTCTCCCCACATCTGCTTTTGACAGGTGACAGAGACCAGCACCACTGCCAGTTAACTCTCCTGTGAGCTGCTGTGAATACAAAATACCCAAGCCCATGTTTTCATGGTAGAATATTGCTATTGACATCTCACTGACATGCATCCCATATTAATGCTGCTTACCAGAGCCGGTGTTCCCCTTCTTCTGCTGTACTCCACACAGTTTCTCAACTAGACAATGTAATTTGCTGTCTAAGTGCCTTCAGGATGAAAATATTTCTCCCCAGTCCAGTAGATCATACTTTCTCTTTCCTTTAAGTACACAAGCAGAAGCTCTGTTTTGGAAATTCAGCTTCAAACATGAAGGTGCCCAACTGTTGCTGGTTAGAAAGGTCTGGAAAAGACAAGTAATTTATAAGCCGTCTTTCAAGAATCAATAGTTTATTAATAGCCTTGGGTGATACTTGTCATATGCCAGCATAACAGGCCCACATAAAAATAATACATGGTGGACATGTCAAATAAACTTAAATGTGCCTGCATGCAAACAAAAGAGAGATGTGCTATCTCCATATCCTCTCCCTCTTTTCATTATTTTTAGAAGAATCTGTGTATAGCCAGTAACACGCTGTACTGAAAATTTACTTCCATTCCCAAGGCCTGTTAAACTTCATCCAGAGATGGATTAGGACCTAAGAGAGCAATTTAGACCATAAACATTTATCTTCTACTGTTACTCATGTTGGCAAAAGTCCACTGTGTAAATGGCTTTTGTTATTCCTCAATCTGGGTGTTCACAGCATGAGATGACCACTGTACAGAAGCACCAGCTTTGAGCACAGCTTCTTAAGGAACCCACATGAGTAATGAAACCACAACACGTTGAAAATGGACACCACTGAACTACTAACCATACACCACAAGCCATGTGGTTAAAGAAATGAACGATTTTCATAGTGATGACGTCATCAGCTTCAGTCTGATGTTCTGTTCTAGGACCAGTAAACTCATCCAGGAACTTCCCTCACATTCAGTGGGCTTTACCAAAAGTGAAGCTCAGTAAAGACAGTGAAGAGTTCACAAAGTTCAGTATTGGGTGAATAAAAGAAAGCAGTGTATTATTATGTGATATCATAGAATCATAGAATGTATTGGGTTGGAAGGGACCTCCAAAGGTCATCTAGTCCAAACCCCCTACAACAAGCAGGGACATCTCTACCTAGGTCACATTATTCAGAGCCCCATCAAGCCTGACCTTGAACATCTCCAGGGATGGAGCCTCCGCCACCTCTCTGGACAACCTGTGCCAGTGATCCATCACCCTCAGAGTAGAGAACTTTTTCCTAATGTCTAACCTAAATCTACCCTTTTCTAGCTTAAAATCATTACCCCTCGTTCTAGATGAAAGACGATGTTTTTTAAAAATGCAAATCGCTGTTAAAACACGGTTTTTTGATCGATTCAACGCAGTTAATCTCTTCTCTGACATTGAGATGAAATGAAATTCATAAGGATGTCAACCGAACGTCACGGGCTGGGTACAACACTTGGAACTCCATGCAGAGTGGAGGAGAAAAATGAGCAATTTGGAAGCAAAATGGTGCAAATTCCTAATTTCAGGAAAAGAATCCACCCGTGGCACTCCTCACTTGTCTCACCAATAGGACAACATCGCTCGCTTGTTTAAGCGTAGGAGCGGTGACTTTTTTCCCCTCTGTCTCTGTCTCGGCACATCCCAGTGGGCACAGGAAGGTTCTGTGGTGGCCCAGAGCTGCAGCCAGCCCTGCGGGTCCCGGGGAGGGGAGGGGAGGGGAGAGGAGAGGAAGGGAGAGGAGGGGTATCCCCCCATGCGCTGCTTCCACCGCTGTCTGGAGACCAGAGGTGCCACCTCCTCCTCCTTCTCCTCCTCCTCCTCTTCCTCCTCCTCATCCTCCTCCCCGCTTCTGCCCTGCCGGCTGGCAGCGTGCGGCTGCCGGGGAGCGGAGCCGGGAGCCGGGAGCGGGAGCCGGGTGCGGCGCGGCGCGGCGGGGAGCGCTGTGGAGGGGACCGGGAGGGGGCTGCGGGGCTGTTCCGCGGGGCTGCCGCCGGGCTCCCCGCCCCGTCCCGCCGCCCACTGACGGCCTTTGTCTCCCCGCAGCCGGAGCCGGCGGCGCAGGGACCGGGACCATGGCTTGGGGCGAGTTCAGCCTCCTGCGGTGGCTCCGGGAGAGCCGGCAGTCCAGGAAGCTCATCCTGCTGATGGTGTTCATCGCCCTGCTCCTGGACAACATGCTGCTCACGGTGGTCGGTAGGTAGAATGGGGTTTGGGGGGGCTTTTTTCCCCCTTCTGATTTATGCCAGAAGTAATCTCCGGTGGCAGATGTACTCCCTGATGAATGCATGATTAATGCGCTCAAGCCGAATCTTTTCAAGCACTGATTTTACTTTAAAAGCAAATTATATCCCGTGTATTGCAAACACACCGACATACACATCAAAGTCTGGCTTTATTTCTGTGTTAATTGCAGGTTAAGGGATGGTATAAAAAGGTCTTCATAATTCTTTTTTTCTACTAAACGCCGCGAGTACTTCACAGAACAACAGATAACAGTATTTTTAGCTCAGCATCTTTTTTTTCTCCTGTGGTCATGCAACTGAAACAACAGGCTAGATAACACTGGAGATGCCTGTTTCCTTGAGATAGTCCCTCTTTCCCCCACGTTGGTCTTAAAAAGATAGATTAATAAGAAAACTATCTTATAGTTGTGAGAAGAGCACCTCTGTGAGTTGGTTCAATAAAATAATCCAAGTTTTGATCAAAGTCAGAGATGAAACTTTTACTGACTTTAGTGGCACAGTGTCAAGATTCAGGAATCTACTCATTGGACATTTTTCACTGGTAGTTTTAGAAGTCCCCATATCCAAATGTTTATATGAATTCAAAGAGAAGGGTTCAGAGAAACCAGTGGCTCCTGGGTGTGCACACACACACACACACATACACACACACACGCTTCTCTCAGAAGTGAATGGGTGTGTGTAGAACCAGCTCTTGGATGATGCTGCAGTGTCAGCTCCTGAATCAGACTCCTGAATTTCTTGGGGGACTTCTGCTTAAAAGCTGATGTCACAACATAGACCTTAGCTAAAAGCACATATATAGCAAGTCAATTTAGGATTTTTAAAATATACTTTCTTATAAATTCATTAACATCTAATTACCTATTTAGTAACATGTATGCTAGAAGCCCTAAAAATTATTGCAGTCTGCAGACTTCTTGAAGTAGGGGGCTTTTTCCAGAAGAGACGCCAGACAAGGAGGAGTGGTTCTGTCGCTGGTGTTAAATTAAATGAACCTGACATCTGTTTTTACAAATTCTGAAACGCTAATGTCTGAGATACATATTAATGCAATTAAATTGCAGCTAAGATCCTAAAGCCTACAAAGAAGGTCCCTTCTGGGTGATATTTTTGATGCAAATTTTTTAAAAATAATGAGATATGCAAATGTCACCACATTAGTTCTGATTACTTAGTATAGGAGTGTTATGTTTTCTTCCTTCTTATGGCTGTTACTTATCAATATTTTTGTGGTTTAGTTTAGAAATGTGTTTTATTACATTTGTTATAATTTGGTTTAAAAATAGTTCCAATGCATTTTTCATCTTTCATGTTTTCACAACCTAATAAATGGATCTGTGCAGTTGTGTGCAACAAAGAGACTCTTCACATCTGTGTTTTGACACTTGTTATGTTTTGCTTTCTGAATGATGTCTGTATCAGCAATCTTATATTTATGAAAACTGGCATAAAATAAAGACTAATGTAAAATAACTTTGTTTAAAATTACACTTCTGAGTTATGGGTGTGTTTTTTCCCATGAGCAAACTTCTGTTTCAGTTCTGTTTCCGCCATTCAAAATCCTTACTAATGTGCTCTGTAGGAAAGCCTTGTATTTCCTAATCAATGGCAAAGCAAACAAGAAAATTTGGTGACTCCATTTACAAATAACCTGATAGTAAGATGCCAATATATTCTATTTGTTTTTCCAGTGCCAATAATTCCCAGTTACCTTTACAGCATCAAACATGAGAAAAATGCCACAGAAATCCAGACTCCTAAGCCTAACGTAGTTTCAACAACAATGGACAATTTTCAGAGCATCTTCTCCTACTACGACAACTCAACGATGGTTACTGGAAATGAATCTGATAAGACACAACCCAGAGAGCTGCATCAGACTCAGACAGAACAAATGATAGTAAATGTGACTCCTTCCCCATCTGACTGCCCCAAGGAAGATAAGGAGCTGCTGAATGAAAATGTTCAAGTCGGTCTCCTCTTTGCTTCAAAAGCAACAGTGCAGCTAATCACTAACCCCTTCATAGGGCCACTGACAAACAGGTATGTTATTTCTGCTACAATACTCAGCTGGGATCTTATGTTGATATTTTAGTCTAGACTAGTACAACAAACAAAGTATTTTAATTCTATTGTGGCCATAGCCTACTGGCCTTCTCACTTTATCTGGAGGAATATATTTTAGTGAAATACGTTTGGTGAACACTTCTAAACACCTACATCCTTTACAAACTAAACGGTAAGCTGCACACGAGCCATCTGATACATTCAGTATTGTCCATTTTTCCTCCAGCTCCTGAGAGCTCAGGTTTTTATAGAACCTTTTCCTGACATGGTGTTCAAACATCTTCGATACAGTTATATGGGGTCAAAACCCACTACAATGTAGTATTTATGAAGCAGTGTGAATTGGTGATATATCTGTTACACCTATACTAGGCAAACGTGATATTGAAATTGTAGGTAGGGTTTGGATTCCCCCCTTGCTCTCACAGAGATGCACAGCTCTTGGAAGGATTTGGTGGTATTCAATGATTCAGAGTTGTCCGAGGTAAGAATCTGTGGGAAATTCTTGTGGACTCCAGTGAGAAATGAACAAGAGTCAAACTTTGCTGATGCTGTGTTCATCACTGAGTTCAGTGGATCACAGGATCTCCATCAGTACATGGTCTAGCCCAGCCTTCAAATTGTTCTCTCTAAATTCTTGCATATATGTGATGTCTTGAATGAAATATGTTTAAATGGTACTATATAGAAAATCTATTTGAGCCAGGATCAAGAGTATAAGCACTGATACCAATGACTTACAACCCCCACCCTCCTTATTTATTTAAGTATTTATAATATCATTTAAATTTTTCACGTTAATAATTAATTTGATTTCATTGTTAGCATTGAGTGTAACTGTTCCCCACAGAAGAAGCTGCAGTCCTCCTAAACAGAATATGAGATCAATCTCTGCAGGAAGTAAACTCCAAATTGTATACAGTCAGATCACTAATTTTCATATTTCTTATTTAAGCTGTTTCTATAAAGAAGACATTTTCCTTTCAGAAAACAATATGCAGCAGAAATGTGTCCTTGTAAAACTCTTTTGTTTAAGCAGTCAGTGCATAATGTGACAATATGCAAAACAACCAACACACTTTAGTGCTAGATATTTCAGGTTTTGAAGCCAAAACTAGGCATAAATATATATATATATATATAGTGTTTAATTTCATTCTGATAGAAGAGTATCCAACTGAGGGCTAAGCAGCGGTTTGACTCATGGTGCTATGAATTCAAAACCTGTATTCTTTCTGTGGAACTGATCTAAACACAAAAGCTTTAAATGAGATGGACAATTTCATTTCTCTCTCATTTCACCTTATCTCCTACTCCGTACCACCTACACAGGCATAGGCCAGTATACTTATATTTGTAAGCCCATACAAAATTACTTTTCCACCAATACTGGTGCAAGTTAAGGAGGAAAACAGATTTTTGTTACCTGGGTTTTCTGTATTGTTTTGTGAGGATATGATAGCTCATCCACAGGCAAAGCAACTTAATGCCAATATTTTCATAATAGTTTTTTAGGTATTCTTCTCCCTTTGAGCTGGCTGCCAGGACGCAGGTGATACATCCTTAGGTTTGGCAACGGGGCCATAGATGTTCTTGTAGCATCTCCCTTTGCTGGGAAGAGCTGGGTGGCCAACACACCAGTGTGAACATCAGTGCTGTGAGCTGAGATTTCCTCCTGGAAACATCCTCTAGGTTTTTGCATGGGGGTGAGGGTGTGACTGCAATCACAGCCAGGTTTGCAAGCTCAGGAGCCATCAAGTGTGAGAAGGAAAATCAAAGAGAACATCATCCTGATGTTGTGTGTGACAAACTCTTCTCTGCTACAGCAGAAATGAGTGTCTAAGTGGCCCTAAATTAGATTTAAGGATTATTGGTTTCTTTCATGCGTTATTTCTGTGTTTGTACCAGTATCTGCCTTTCTTCTGAGAAATGTTTAGTGGGAAATATCAGTTAACACATTTTTATCAATTAACTGTAGAAGTCATTGGCAAAACTTCCTCTAATGTTGGTATTTCCTAATAACAGTGTATCAGATCAGTTAAAAAGCAGTGTGAAAATTGTGATTATTATAAATGAACCAGAAAATATCTGAGTTACCATTATAAGGACTCTTTCTTGCCACTGATAAGCTGTTTAGTGATAGTTGGTATTGCCATTACTACTTTTGCAAAATTTCAGCAAATGATCACAGCTTAAGGAGAATTGGTTGCTTAGTCGAAGATTAGTATGCACAGTTTGTTAAGATGCCCAGTAAGTTTCTTTTTCAAGTTGGTATCACACTGTGTTCTTGGGTTATATTTTTCAATCAAATATAGTTGTTCAAGAGTGGTTTAGATTTTTAATGGAGTGTGGAGTTACTGGCTTTCACCAGCTTTGAGTGCTTGAGTTTGTGCTGGATGCAACAGAATGTTCTATTCACGAGTCTGTACCAATAATTACTTTATCCTAGGTTTTCTGGAAGTTTTGTAGGCATTTTTTTCCTTTTTCTATAACTATTTGAGGTGCAGATTTTAAAAAATATATTTCAAAGTTGGTTTTATTTGAGAAGTAAGTTCTGTTAGAAATATTTATTTAAAGGCCAGCTCTTTCCGTGGAGTACCAGACAAAACACACACCTGCCTTAGAGAACTGCTTTGCAACTCTTGAAACACCACAATTTACCCTTGCTCTAACAAAGTCCTAGCAGAGGAAACATTAGGTGATGGCAACACACTCCCTACCATGATATGATCTCAGGGCAGAACTGATAAGATTTTGTGGCTCAGATGCATATTATGTTTTTCCTCGTGGTGAAATTGGTAAGAAACTACACAAATAGCACAGCACTCGATACAGGGCACTTTGTGAGGAGGATGCACTGGCAAGGGGAGACTGAAGTCTCTGCCTAATCCCTCCCAGTGAAAAGAGTGGGCAAAAGGCTGCTCTGTCCTCTATAACTACCTGATTTTCTCCATGTTTTTCAAACTCTTACCAAGCTCTTTGAGGCCCAGCTGTGCTAGCCCCACAGGCCACTGGAGGCAATGTGTGGTTCCTCTGCCATGTCTCTCTCTCCCTTTATTGATCAGCCTGAAAAAAATACTTAGTTTTAACCTTGTGCTTATCCATATTGGCCTCAAAAATCATTAAAAAATGAATAGATTTTTTTTCATAATTTTTACACTGGCCTGACTACACTTTGAATTTCTTTGCATGAGAGAGATAGAGACAGACTAGGACCATATGTTCATGATCAGATTATATACAAAGAATGAGGCAGAGAAATAAATTTCATTTGTAACTGCTTAGTTACAATTCAGTTTTCCTTTCAGGTTTGGGCAGGTGATGGAAATGACCAGGTCTACAGGTTGGACAAAGCCCCTCTACCTAGCCTGTGCTCCAGCATGGAGCATGGAGGTGGAGAGTGCATGGATGACACTGTCCCTGCTGACCCTGCCTGTTCTTCCTGGCCTCCACACACATTCAGTGGTTCATAATCTGGAGGAAATTATTCCTCTTGCCACACATCCTCCCCAGTCCTCACTGGCAGTGAAGAAGACAGCCAAACTGCCAGCCAGGACAGACCTCATGGAGGGTGCTCACAGTGGTACCCATGTAGCTCTATATCAACAAGGTTGAAATTGGTGTAATGGATGGATAATTAGGCTCTAATCATCCCCAGCTGCTAACCTGCTCAGTGTAACTTTTACTGCTGCACAGGACCCATCGATCAGTTGTTTTATTGCAGGGTAACCTTGTTAATGGGTATAATCCGCTTCCAAACTGTCCTGCAATCGAGGGCCAGTGTGGGACTGAAACAGAGTAATTCAAGCATTCTCTATCAGTGACAGCCTTTCCTCTCCCTCCTTCAACTAATGACTCTGCTTTTCCAGAGATCAGAAATACTCTTAGGAAGCACTTTTAGCTGCAGGTACCCTGGGTGAACATGCTGGGCTCTGCTTCAGGCTCTCTTGGAGGGTTTCGAAAGGAGTGCCCAAGAAAATTACATACTTGAGCATGGTAATGAGGAAAAAGAAAAGAGAAGACAGGCTGTAATGTTCTTTTGTGTTGCACACATGCAGGAACTAAATGTAGAGAGAACTGTGATGGAATATGCCATGTCACAGCTGAAAAGTAGAAACTGCACATTCACAGGTTTCATGTGACCAAGAGGCAGAATCACTGAGTAGTTGGCTCTTATAGGTAGTGCCTCTCTTTTTGCAATGATTTATGTTACACAGTGTAATTGTTGAGCAGAAGCTCCTGGTCTGTGCCCTCCAGTACCTGTTGGACGGATCAGGGAATGCAGCTGCAGATTAGATGTGTGGTAGCACAACTGTCAACTAATTAGTGCTGCTATTTCAGGAGGAGGAGGAGGAGGCAGGGTTTGCTGAGAGGCAGTGTTTGCTAAGTTAGTGTAGGAAAGGACAATCTGCATATCTGACTAAATGGCAGAGGGATGTGGGTAAGGCTGTCCCCTGAGCAAGAGCAACCACAACTTCTAGAGGTTCAGCAGCCTCATGAAGGGCAGCACATCAGAATCATGCATCTCCAAATTGTGTCTGAAGCTCCAGACAATTTTTAGCTTTTCAAAGGATTATAATGACTTAAGTCAACATAAATGCATGTCCTCTCATGACCTGTATACCTTTGCTTCATCTTGTATGATGGATCACTGGCAACGCAGACTTTGGCTGAAATGAATAGCTGTGCCCACAGAGAGTCTAATTCTGAAATGATTCTTTTCTGTGTGGAGGAAAAGGATGCATTAGACCATGTGTGATGAAGTGTCATGGTCTGCTGGGTAGTAAGAGTAGGACTGAGTTCTGCTCCAGTTCTGCCCTCATCACCCTCTGCTATGTACTGCTTCTTACCTTACTGAGACCCTGTCTGTCCAAGATAAAGGAAGAATAATATCAGTGACTGCAAAACTTAAGAACAATGCTTGAACTGTATTTCATTGATCATGAAAGGTGACTTCCAAATTATTTATTTTCTTACAGCCTTCAACCCCCAGAAGCTTTCCAAGTGTAGAAAGCCTATAGGAAGAACTGAAATCTGCTTTTGCTTGATAGACAATTTAGAACTAGCATGATAGGTCTTCTCTTTAACCCATTAATGTTTATGAAAGCTCTCACAGCTCATGTCTCTGATCTAGTGATGGAAATATGAATGTAGGAGCCAATTTGGACGGCATTTGTCTTCATGCAAATAACTGAATTTTAATTCAGTGTACTTGTAGCAGAAGCAAATTGCTGTCTCAGGGGCCTTGTATCAAGTCTCAAGAATTGCTTGATTTCTGTGCTGAAATCAGGCTTCTCCCCTACGGTGTCCATCCTAGATACCTCTGGAATGGCCTTGACAGACACAACCCTACTTTACTTTGCAATGGAAGAGTGTATAAGGACATTCAACTTTTGATTTCATTCCACAGAGAAAGATGATGTTGCTACCAAGAGCAGTAACCATCCCTGCAGGGCTTCTTAATCTGTACTCCTATCAGTGTTTTCTTTAATTGAAAAATTCAAAATCAAAGTGATTATGGTCAAACTCTCTGTGACCTGTTCTACCTGAGCCCACTGGGAAGGAAAATGCCTGCTTCAGCTCTGAGGCAGGCAAGAAATTGGGAGCAGATTATTTTTTATTTCCTCATGCCCATAGGCACATGAGTGGAGATTAGCATCCCACTGTATAATACCTGCTGTCCACACAGCAAGAGGAGAGGCAGGCTTAGAAAAATCATCCACTTAAAATAAAGCAGACAAATAAAGGTAGTAAGATTCTCTTACAGGCCAGGCATCAAGGTGCTGAGGGATTAAAATGATTGTCATAAGGCCACAGAAGAAGTCTGGGATAGTGCCAGGGATTTCATTTGCTTTGGCAATACCAGCCCAGTTAAGTACCACATGAGTAACTGGTCTCTGCTGGATGTTTGTAACACACACTTACAAATATCAACTAGGAGAATCTGCGTGCTACGTTTTTGTGGTATTTCAATGTAGTGATGATATTTAAGGCAAAACTGTTCTTCATTAGAGATTTCTGTGGTGTGAAGACATGTGCATGATGGAATGATTTCATTCACAAAACTGGAACAAATGTTACAATGGGACATACAATGAACGGGACTCCTCCACTTCAGGGAGTTTTCCATTATCCAAAGTCCTTAATTGTATAAAGACCATACTAACAAAAAAAACAAAGCTCAGAATAATTATTTTTGTTTACCCATGTCACAAATGCTATTGAAAATTAAAAGAGCTGTTATAGACTCTTGCATTATTTGATTAACCTACTCCAGCCAATACTGTCAATATAAATGCCCAATGCTGTCAAATCATTGGAAGCTGAAGTCAATCAGCTCTCCTTCGAAAAGCATCATCTATTGTTGAAGAATTTGGCCATTAAATAAAGTATTTGCAATTACATTTGAGATGCACAATGCAAAAAAAAAAAAAAAAAGCTGTGAATAAAGTGCGTTAAATAGAATATACAGACTGTCTTCAGAGTCCTGGGTAGTGGTTTTGGATGCTAGGGCAGATTTTTAATGGTGTAAAAATTAGTATCTTGTGATTTTTTTGTTGAAATGTCAGTTTTAGCTGCTAAAAAATGTATTTGCTTTCCAGACAGATTTTTTTTTTATTTCCTGGGTACTTGAAAAGTGGGCTGATGAAGAAAGCTTTGATCAGCTCCATTTTTACTCCTAAACACATGAAAAGCGAAAAAACTATTTTCAGGCTCTTTGGGACTCTTCCAGTGCTCCTGGCTGAGACAGAACTCCCAACAAAGCTGATGACAATTTTTTCCAGTAAAAAAGCCTTTAGTTTGACCATGTCTCGTTATAGTAATTTTCTCATAAGGACAGAAGCAGATGAGCATTGAAACACTGCTGAGATCTTTCAAAGTTCAGCATGCTCAGACAAATCTTCCTTTTTTATATTCTAAGAAACCCCATGGAGGCCCAGAGGGGCTTTACTGGGAACAATTATGGTGGAATGAGGACAAGGCCATCAGATTCTAATGAGAGAAGGATTTCTTCCAGGGATTTTGGGTACAAAGTCTGCTGTGCCAGATAAAAAGGCATTTGTAACATGGACAAATTTGACCATGTGGTCCACAATAAATAGTTCAAAGCCTACCAAGGAACTACAGGTTGGGTTTTTGTGGTGTGTGCACTCATGTCAGTAAGTCTAGCTCAAAATATCAGTGAGACAACCCCAGAAATGTGAATGTTCATTTTGTTTTCCAGAATAGGCTACCAGATCCCACTGTTCACTGGCTTCTGCATCATGTTTGTGTCAACAATCAGTAAGTGCCTACTTCTTATTTGGTCTGGCCCAGATGAAATTTTTTAATAAATGATCTATAATAATTATCACTAGGAGTTTTTGTTGATGTAGAGGGACTGATTTCCAGGCTGAGAGAATTGGGGTTGTTCAGCCTGGAGAAGAAAAGGCTCCAGGGGGACCTTGTAGCGACCTTCCAATACCTGACAGGGGCCTATAAGAAGGCAGGGGAAGATCTGTTCACAAGGGTTTGTAGTGATTGGACAAGGGGTAATGGTTTTAAGCTAGAAAAGGGTAGATTTAGGTTAGACATTAGGAAAAAGTTCTTTAATATGAAGGTGGTTGATCACTGGAACAGGTTACCCAGAGAGGAGGTGGAGGCCCTGTCCCTGGAGTCATTCAAGGTCAGGCTTGATGGGGCTCTGAGCACCCTGACCTAGGTAGAGATGTCCCTGCATATCATAGGGGGATGGGCTAGATGACCTTTGGAGGTCCCTTCCAACCCAATACATTCTATGAAAATTTAAGAGTGCCTGCACCACGTGGACAGTGACAAGTACACTCTTATGAACATGATCTAAGGAATTCATCAACTTCCATCCCACCTCAGCTGGTCTCTTCCTCAGCTGAACCTTTTCTCAGGTCTTGTAGTGCAGTGCTCAGGCAGCTTTAAACAGCCACGGGAGGGCTGTCAGCCATGAGAGGGATACTTTGCAGGGTCCTTGACAACTGGCTATTGTAGGGGCTTATCAGAAAGATCATGAGGCTGCAGTGGCTCCTGAGTAGAATATGAGTCAACAGTATCATAGCATTGCTAAACATCACTGGGAGATGTGCAAACAGAAGCACAGCCTGCAAGTCAGCTGAGATAATTTGTCTGCTCTAATGGCATTGATAAGGCTTCAGCTGCTGCTTTATGTTCACTTTTGGCATGGCACTTAAAGAGGTGGCTCTGATGGAAAGTGTACAGAGGAGAACATCAAGGATCATTACAAGCCTGTGAGGAATGGTGAAAGAACCAAGTTTGCTTCAGAAGGCAGATATTTCAAAGACAAAAAGGAAGGGAACAGTTTTGCAAGTCCCCTGGCCATAAGGAAAGGTATAATGAGCTTAAAACTGTGTCAAGGAAAATTTAGGTTAAATAGTAGGAAAATATTATATGTAAATATGTAGAAGAATATTTGGTCTTAGAGTCTCTGATAACTGGATTTTAGGAACATGTTAGGCAAATCTTGGTTGGGACAGAGATGAGAAGTAAGCATCATTCATGACAAAGGGGAGTACTGTTGATTTGCTGGCATACTCTATTTTTCTTGGTTTTTCTCTGTGCACATGGGTAGGGATTTTTGTAAGATCTGTTGAAAAGCCCGAGAGGCACAGGGCAGGTGGGAGAAGTGCATGTGGATCTTGTGTCTAGTTGGTGTGTAACTGCTTCCCTCAGCTATAACCTCTCTGGTGAAATTCCTTAGATTGCCAACAGATAGGAAATGAAAAACATTTTTAAAATCTCACTGTAGATTTAGGGACACTGACCATGACATGAGCAGAGGTGTACTGAGGTTCTGGGACACTCCTACTTTCCAGTGTTGTGGGTGGGGAATTTGGCTGGACTGGTGAGTGCAGCATCCCAAAATGCAGAGAGGAGCCCTGGCTAAAATCTCCTGGGGAAGGATAGAGAGGCACCTCCTCAAGGGGCAGCTTCATTGGTGTCCTGCTGTTGGGAGGACCAGGAGCTTGCTACAGCCCTTGGATGGGTGGAGCTGGCTTCCCTGTCCCTTCAGCCAGCTGTGCTGCACAGCAGCTATTGCAGAGCAGGGTAAAACCTCCCTCCACCCATTTACTTGTTGGAGGAAACACCAGTGTGTGCTAAATCCTGCTTTCCCTGAGAGCCTGGAGCTTCAGCCTGGGCAGCCTCCAGTGAAGCAGCATGGAGAGGCAAGGCTGGAAAGAAAGGTCTTATTACTCCTTCTGTGTGCAGCTGAATCAGAGCAGGATGTAATTAAATCCCAAGTAATTAGTTAAAACTGCTTGTGGGCTTGCATTCTGTGTTCCCAGGAGGCTCAGACACCTGAGAGCAATTCAACACTGACACATCCAAATGCAATAAGAGGAAATAATGCAGTTAGCATTGAAAGTGGCACAAGTCACTGTAAACATTTCACTAAATTTCATGAAGTTTTTGTGACAGTTTAAAGAAATCTAACTTTTTAATCTAGTTAGAGTTAACCTAATTTTAAAAATTTACCTCTGTTCTTTTCTGTAGTGTTTGCCTTCTCTGGAAGCTACACGTTACTCTTTATTGCCAGGTCCCTTCAAGGAGTAGGTTCCTCTTGTTCTTCAGTGGCAGGTAAGAGAAGAAATGTAGAGTAAAATACAGGCCTCCAATTCTATCACTTTTACTGATTTTCTGCATTGTGTTTTGTCTGCATTTTCAGTAATTAATACAAAAATATTCAATAAAATAAATTTCACATTTTTTTCTGTCCCTTTCATATAAAGTAGCTCAAAAGCAAATGTCTTTTCAGACTTCCTTGGTATTTGGGTTGTGCTGAGGTAAAGCACTAAATGAACTGCTCTCTCCCTGGGATTTCTGCATCTGCGTCTTCAACATTTTAAATTCATTTTTAGCCGTTTAAAGGTCAGCAAGAACTTATGTTGGTATTTATTACAGCAGGGATAGCAGCTCTGTCTGTTACTGAAACTTCTGTTATAAAATGTTGTTCTCAAGGAGTTACTGCACCGTCTGCCAGTTTGGACTCAGGTCACGTGTACCAGATTTCCAATACAAGGTTCTAAGTTTTAAATGAGTAGGTAAATGGAGTGTGGGTTTTCAGCCCAAATGATTCAACCATTTCTGAGACTAAGGCTGGAGAAAATATAATTTGTTAATGATAAAACATTTCATGATTATTCCTTTGAAAAATTTCCCCTGATGGCAGCAGGAATATAAATTTGGTTTGGGAGGGGAGGTGAAGAGAGCTTTGGTCAACAATGTGTCTTTTGGCTTCCTCAGGAAAATTCTTCCAAGTTGGACTGGCCACACACAGTGGCAGAGTTCACATACACTCCATAGAAACTTTTATCAAGAATTTGGCCGCTGGGTTCCTCTTGATTTCTTTTTGCAAGGGTTTTGCTCCAGCCCACATCTGGGCAGCGCTGCCTGGGGCAACGGGGGAGATGCAATGCCCCAAACTGAGCTTCCAAACTGGGAGCAAGAAGCACCTTCTGCTTAAGATGGGTTTGAAGCTGCACAACAAGCACTAAGGGTGACTTTATTAATGTTTATAAATATGTAAAGGGTGAGTGTCAGGAGGACAGAGCTAGGCTCTTTTCAGTGGCATCCAATGATAGGACAAGGGACAATGGGTGCAAGCTGGAACATAGGAGGTTCCACACAAATATGAGAAGAAACTTCTTCACAGTGAGGGTGACAGACACTGGAACAGGCTGCCCAGGGAGGTTGTGGAGTCTCCTGCTCTGAGGACTTTCAAAATCTGCCTGGATGCGTTCCTGTGTGACCTGGTCTAGGTGACCCTGCTCTGGCAGGGGGATTGGACTAGATGATCTTTCGAGGTCCCTTCCAATCTCTAACATTCTGTGATTCTGTGATTAAACAGAGAGATTTAAGCCTAGATGAGTAGTGGGAAGAGTGGGAATGTGGCGATGGGAGCAGGCAGGGGCTGAGATGAGGAGCCAGGGATGGGGAGGGCAAGGACATGCAGGAAGGGTCGAGACAAGAAAATCCATCTTTTCTCCTTGTACCAGTTAAGGTTACAAGTAAAACTTTTGAAAGGGAAGATGTGCCAGAATCAATATTATTGTTCAGCTTTAACTCAGTCCTTGTGCAAGTGCCCACCTTGAAATGCAGTTCTTAGATGAATATCTGACTTTTTTTCACAGACAACGTACAAAATAGAGCGGAAAAGGCCAAGAAACCATCTAGTCCCCCCCTTCCTGAAGGCAGGATCAGCTTTGTATCTGTCATTCCTCATGACAGGCATGTTCTCAGAAGCCTCCAGAAATGCCCTAAGCATCTATCTTTGTGCTTAGGTACCTTTACTTTCAGGAAGTTTTTTTCTGATCTCTCATTTAAAACCTCCTTACTGTCATGTAAACCCATTTCTGCTTCCCGTACCTGAAAGAACACGAAGAACAGTTTCTTTTCTTTATCTTTGTGGCTCTTTTTAATATTGCAAGACTATTATCACATCTCACATCATTTTTCTCCTCTCTGGTTTTAAATTGAAAGTCCTGCTGCTGTCCCTCACAGGCATTTTTCTGAGCCTTTGCTCACCCTCATTACTCTTCTCTGGATAGTCTCCAGCCACCCCACCTTTATTCCTCTGTTTCACCAAGACCAGACCCAGCACTCAGCAGAAGCTCTGACTCCTTGACTGACAAGGGCCAATGGCACTGAGAGTCACTTCACATATCTCACAGGGAAAGGAAGTTTTCTGTATTTTTGCTGCCATTCAGCCACTTACCCCCCCCTTGCATCTGTGCATGTCATCACCCCTACCTAGGTGTAAAACTTTGTGTTATCTTCTTTGTATTGCCTTCTATTTTTTTCCAGAATTCCTCAAAGTATCACAAATGCATTGTGAATTCTGACATTGTTCCCGAACTTGCTCTTTGTTTATGCAAACAATTTGATGTCATCCACAATTTTCTAAGCATGTTCATCTGCACAGGACCTGTGCTCTTTTGGTGTACATGATAGATGGTGTTCACTTAATGATCAATCTTGCAGTATTTTGTTTTCTTCTTCTGTCTCACTGTATAGCTGTGGACCCTATCTACTGAGTACTACTTAAACCTTGATTTGAAAACAGTGTATTAATTTCTGTGAGGACTCTTCTGTAGCATTTACCTCTACAGTGTCTGAATGCTTCACAGAAAACAAATTGGGCTTCGTGTTTCCTTGTGAAGTGAAGGCTCATCAAATGCAGAAGTGAGTCATGTGAAGATAAAGGTCAAAAGAATCCTTTAATTTTGGATGCTGAACTTGAAATACTAATTTTCAAAGTAATCAGCTCTGCATAATACCTCGTGCCCAGAGCCCAGCTAGCACTGACCACAGCTACAGCTGGGAGTGGTCACTAGACCTTTGTGTCAGTACCCAGCCTCTAAATAACATAGTGAATACTTGTCAAAGCTTTGTTCAACCTGATTGAAAAGCATCCTGTAAAAGCTCTATGAAAAAGATGGGGACAAAGAATCTAGCAAATGAGGGCATCATTAAATTACCCAAGTACTGCTGCAGAATAGAACGTGCTCTTGGAGACCATTTACATTTGTCAAACCTCCTTTTTGCTTCAAGGTGAATTCCATGTGGAGGGGATTTATATATATTTGTATTTATATAGAGAGAGATACCTTTTGTCATGTCCATTGAATGTTCTGTAGGGCTGGCAAATGATAACCAGAAACTCTAGTACACAGCTGCCTGATTTGTGTTGTGTTTTTTTTAAATGTGTTTATTTTTTGTTTTAGGGATGGGCATGCTTGCCAGTGTATATACAGATGATGAAGAGAGGGGCAATGCAATGGGAATTGCACTAGGAGGCCTTGCTATGGGAGTATTAGGTGAGTGAGATGGAGGCTCTGCCAGCAAAAGGAACCACCTCCCAGCCTTGTCCAGAGCATGTCCTTGTGATCTAGGAGAGCAGCAGAAGAGTCTCATCGAGTGCCATGTTATTGTGCCATCTCCAGATTAGATTCACGGTATACATGTTAAGAATAGTTTTTTTCCACAGAAGCACATTTCTTACACTGATACATATGTCAGGCAATAATCTCTGAGATGTTTGGGTTTTGTTTACACGGAAGAATATTTTAGGTAGTGAAAAAGATGGTTATTGTCATGGTCAATGAGCTTTGTTTTCAGTTTGTGGGTTGTTTGGGTTTTTCAATTGAGTTTTTTGGTCACTGAGCACCAATAGCAGGATGCCCAAACACTTGGGATGTTTGTTCAAAGTCAGAAATGTGGCTCCACAACTGTGTCTTTTCTTTCTCCCTGGCAGTGGGCCCACCATTTGGGAGTGTCATGTATGAGTTTGTGGGGAAGAGTTCTCCTTTCCTGGTGCTGGCAGCACTAGCTCTGTTGGATGGAGGTCAGTAAACACAGAGTCAATATTCTCCTGTAGCACATCCCTTTTGTATTACTACCACCTAACCCCCTTCTCAAATAAATGTTACAGTATTGGTTTCTTTTCACAGCTGTTCAATTATTTGTTCTGCAGCCATCCAGACCACAGCCAGAAGTAAGTATTAAGGTAAAACACTCTAGACAGTGGATGACACTTTGCCTTTCCTAATCCCAAGCTTTTGTTTCATAGAGTCAGAAGGGGACACCTTTACTGACACTTTTGAAGGACCCGTATATCCTTATTGCAGCAGGTATGAGGCCTTTTTCTTTTTTTTTTTTTTTCTTTTTTTTTTTTTTTTAAACTCACTGTTGGTGTTATTCCCAGAACCTTGAAATGCCTCAGGCTGAGCTGGTTTAACAATATTGTCGTTTGCTGGTTTCATTCACATAAAGCTCAAAGAACCTGTTGGTAATACAGGATGAATATACCAGTAGAAACATAATAGGCAGAAAGTTTGAAATGGAAGTGTCTTGTCAGCTGAGAGAACACTAATGACTTGTGGTTGCTTTCCAAGGCAATGAGATGTGGCCATGAAACTTGTTATGGGGCAAGTGAATAAGTTCAAGGCTCTTGTTGGAGGGGCTGCCAGCACATCACAGGCAGACCTAGGGGATAACACTGAACTTTGTTTCCATTTGAAGAGGGATTTTGTTCATTCTCTAGAGTCTGGATTCTATTTCAGAAAAGGTCTGGTGTGAATGGTGTTTGGTATTATGTTGATTGTTTGTCTAATGAGTCTGACTCAAGGGAAGTTTGCCTTTTTGTGTTGAATTTTGTTGAATGTGTATGGTGAAGTCTGTAATTAACCCTGGGCCTTTTTAATGTTCCTAAAATGTCTGATAAGAGATTGTAATTTTTAGAGGTTTATTCCTTACTCCTAACCTGCTTGTTCAAGAAAGCAGTTCTTCTAGTCACTTTTTGAGTTTTCTGGGTTTTGGTGGTCTTAGGGAACTTTGATTCTTTGACTAGATGCTTGGTCAAGCTGTGACTGAAGTTATGCAAACACTTTTGCTTCAGAAATTCTTGGAGCATTAGAAGACCTTATCATAGAATAAAAGTATTTGAGGGAAAAGAGTAGCAAAGACAGTGCCTGTCATAACAGATCAGATCTGTCGTTTGTCTAGTTCAGTACTTTGACTCTTACAGTGCTAAAAGCAGGTGCTGCAAGGTGAGGTCCACCTAGTATATAAAGTAGATTTCTGGAGAATAATGTAATCCCTGCCAAGGTCTAATCTGTAACAGAACTTGGTTTAAACCACAAAATATAACATGGGGTCTGCCCTGGCTATTTTTGCCTTTTGCTTTCCTGCAAGCACTGCTCATTGCCTCCTGTTAAACCTTCCCATCTTTGATCTACAGCAGCTGGGCATGACCAGAGGAAGGGAAAGGAAGGGTGTACAGAGGGGTAGAAACATAAAGACCCTCCTGCTCTTGCCAGCTGCTCTGGGTGACCTGTCCAGCTCCCACCGGGCATCAGTGCCCAGGATCTGAGAAAGCCCCTCCAGTGGGTTACTGGCAGGGTTAGGTACAGCACCCAGGGCCTCCCAGGACAGGGATTACCCAGCACTTTGACAATATGGATCATACTGATGTTCTCTAACCTCAGACTCTTCTCCCCATGTTTTGTTTCCCTTGCAGACTGAAATTGTTGGGTTTTTTCAGAGCTGAATGCCAAATTCCAACTAGAAATTCAGCCTTTGCGTGGCTGATGGACTAATGTGCCTACCGGTGCACATCACTCCAAATGCAGATTTATTAATGCACTGTTTATGTTTCAATTGCTTCAGTTGGGAAGTTGTGGCTTTTTACAGTGAAAAAGGTCTGAAAGTTTCATTTGCTCTCCCTTACCCCAAGGAGTTTGGTATTTTCCTTGCTTTATTTTCTAAGATGGGTACTTCTGATTCTGATAGGAGCAGGGAAGGGTGGGTGAGTGGTTGGCTGGGACAGCAGAGTTAGCTCTGTGCTCTGACACCTTGAGACAATCAGCCAAAGCATCATGCCACATCTCTCTGTATCCAACCAGGATAATGTCTTCTGCTTCACAAGGATGCTGTGAATGTGTGTGTCCCACTGTGTACAATGTTCAGATACAATGATTAGACAGGGGAAGGTTAAAAGTCCCGTTGGGTTTGTGCTCCTCAGGGAGATTAGAAGTTTAGAATGGCTTTTAAGCTAGTTAACTACCTCATTTAAAAATTGACTGCATCTCTAATGGGCTGACTTGTTACCCACAAGTTAAAACCAGGCACATTTTAGGTGTGCTGCAAATGGACCAGCAGTTTAGGTGGGTTTTGCACTCTCCATTTAGGTACACTAATTTCATGGTATAAATTCAGATTCAATCTCCTGAGTGTGTGTCATACACTTGAGTCATAATTGTTTGTATTCTCAAAGTATAAGCACTTTCTGACCAATTCGGCTTATCTATACCACAATATTACTCTTTAACACAAGATGTCTTGAACTGAGGCATGATGCTCTTCTCTCTTCTTTCCGAAAGTGTGAGTTTTCCCTTGATAGGAAGCAGACAGGAGCCAGTGCTCTCATTCACTCACTGTACGTCACAGTCCCCATGGCCAGTCCTGATGCCTGATCACTTTTGGTGCAAGCAGTAGATTTTGCAGGATGAGCTATGGCCATTCCTGTTGAACATCCACTAGTCATGGTGGGGGGGTCACAAAGATATGGGCATCAGGCATCCAGTGATAGGACAAGGGGCAATGGGTGTAAGCTGGAACATAGGAGGTTCCACATAAATACGAGAAGAAACTTCTTCCCAGTGAGGGTGACAGACACCGGAACAGGCTGCCCAGGGAGGTTGTGGAGTCTCCTTCTCTGGAGATGTTTAAAACTCGCCTGGACGTGTTCCTGTGCAACTTGGTCTAGGTGATCCTGCTCTGGCAAGGGGGTTGGACAGGACGATCTTTCGAGGTCCCTTCCAATCCCTAACATTCTGTGATTCTGTGATCAGAGGGACAGGACCAGATGATATGGGAAGCTCACAGGAAAACCTCTTCAGGAGAAAGGAAATGTGAGGAAATATAGACTCTGCCTCCTATGTGGATTGTGTCAGAGGTGATGCTTCAAAATCAGTGCCATCAGTACTCACAGATCCAGTCAAAAGAAACATTACTGGCATTTTTTGTCACTGCTGGTAGGAGCTCAGTGAATGAAGTCAGTGGCACTTTCACAGCCAGATCTCAGTGACAGGGCTTAAAGAAATGTTGAGTGCTACCAGGTGCCAAAGTTGCATTGAAAAGTTAATCAGATCCAAAAACCAGAGTTGAGAGAGGTGTTGTCATGAGCACCTGGGTTCCTGAGAAGGTGTACAGTGGCTTCCACTAGGTACCTGCTTTTACACAGAAAAATAGCAGTGATGTCTACAGCACTCTGCTGTACGACTAGCTGGGTTGTAACACTCTGCCGGGTTGGACTGGATGATCTTTCGAGGTCCCTTCCAACCCCTAACATTCTGTAATGTTCTGTAATAGCCGAGTGGGTTCTCAGTTCTGGAGGTGGCATCCAGCTGGAAGGTTGCAACTTCACACCTTCTGGGCAACGTAGGATATTTAATCTAATTTAAAGAAGAAACAATGTTGCATTTATGCCTTTTAGATATAACGCTCTAAAGAGAGGTCAGCTCCATGCAAGAAAAAAAATTATCTTTTTTGGGGGAAACTTGCTTTGCTAATGTAGCACAGTCTTTATTGGACTTTGCCCGGAGGCTGTAGGGTACCAGCTCAGGCTCTCTCTTTTCTTTTGGGGCACATCCTCAAGACCTGAAGTACCTTTATTACCATGTATTTAAATACTTTGGTAAGCTCTGGTGATGCTTCCTGACCTCATGAGAAATAGATGCATCCCACGCATGCATGCACACTCGTTTCTCATTTCTTTGTGAAGCTTAAGAGTAGAATAAGACCTTTGCTATTTAAGCTCTCTCTGACAGCTTGGCCCTGCACTGTGTGTGGCCTGAAATGTTTTCCCAGCATCAGGGAAGCTGCTCAAGCGTGGCTGATTTTGGCTTGGAAGAGGGCAGCCCTGAGGTGTTTGACCGAGGCTCCTTACAGCCACTGCTCGAGTGGGAGCAGAGTGGAAGGGTTTGCTTCAGATCTAACCTTTCCTCTGCAGGGTGAAGCAGTGCTGAGCTGTTGCTCCTTGCCCTGGGAAGGGAGTGAGCCAGCTAGCCTGGAAGTTCATTTTAGGAGTTGTGGCTACACAGTCTAATATATTCTGACAGGTCTGAGCAAAGAATGACATCAATGCTCATTTTGTTCTGAACTGTAAGATGAGAAACCTGTTCCAGGAGAAATATTTCTCTGACCTCAGACAAATCAAGCTTTTTTTTTTTTTTAAAAAAAAGAAGTAGAATTTGGATGGTAAATTACTGTAAGAACCTAGGATATTTTCCTGAATTTCAGAGATTGTAAATATGAGGAAGAAAAGTGGGAACACAAAGTTGAGGTTGTCACTTCTAGTGACTTCCAAACTCATTGAAAGTCATTTTGCAGAGGGCATGTGTCCCATGGCCCTGCAGTAGGCTTCGACTGCCTTAAGTTCTTTTCAGTAAGTGCAAAAGGCAACTTGAATCCAAAGAAATACCACAGGCTTTAATAGTCTCTACATGAAAGCTGCACTACTGAGGATGGGCAGACCTGACACAAACCCACTGGAGCCTGGGTCTGCGAGCGGTGGCACAGGCAGAGCTGAGCTGGCAGGCAGGATGGAATCAGCACTTCCACCCCTCATTATCCTTTGTGTCTGGGTGACTAAAGGTCCAGAAATTCAAAAGAGATTTGGAAACATTTGAAGTTCATAGGGCTGGGCAAGCTCAGCCAGACCCATGATTTGCTGCATGGACTTCCTGGCTGCTGGCTATAGGATCTCTACACAGAATTCCCTTTTGCAGAGGATAGACATCTCTGGTTGTCTCGTGGTATTTTTAGGATCAAGACCTCCACATCTCGTTGCAGTCATTCCCAGATGGTGGAGGCATAGGGTCAGAGCCTCTGCCTCTTACACAACCGGGCTCTGTTGTTGCCCCAGGAGAGTAGATAAAGTCCAAAAGATTGTAGTTTTAGCTAATCATTTGTACAACAGTCAGACCCCATGAACTTTCTAAATGTCATCAGGCTCACTGCAGACTTGCATGTTATGAAAACAGCTTAACCTTTATTGTAGTATTTCTAGGAGAATAGACACATATAGGAAGTTATTCTTCAGTGATTTTACATTCTGTTCCACTTATCATTAATCAACATTAGGTGAATGACAAATAGGACTGTAAAAAAACAGTGTTTTTTTGTGAAAGAATCCATTCTTTGGTGTCTTTTTGTTTGCAGTCAGAAGAAATAATTGCCACATTTTTTTTCCCCTCCTCTCCTTTCTCTAAGGATCAATCTGCTTTGCAAACATGGCGATTGCTATGCTGGAACCAGCATTACCCATCTGGATGATGGAGACCATGTGTTCAAAAAGATGGCAACTTGGTAAAGTACAGTATATTATTTGCATCACTGTATTTTGTCTAATGACTGTCTCAGCTCTTGTCCTGTTAAGGATGGTCTCATGTGCTTCAGGGTAGTAATTTTTGTTTACTGTCTTTAAATTATCAGTATTATACCTGCACCACTGCAAACATCAGTCTGTAAGAAAAACAAGTAGTAGACTGATGCTATTGTAATGAAGGTCCAATAAGGGGGCAAGGAGACATTGCCAAGAGTCATTGCAAAGAGAAATAGATGCAGGGAGCCCAGCTCTGTGCTTGTCCCAGCTCCTTTGGGAGCCCCACAGCACATCTGACAGCAAGCGTTGTTTGGGGCAGCTCCAAGATGTTCGTTGAGCTGCAGAGCCAGTCCCATGGGGCAAAATCATTTGTTTGGGATATCTCCAAGAGGGAATCTATCCTCCATTCCTAGCGTGAATTTCTAGGAGCAGGCAGCCACAGAAACCTGCAGCAGGTGCACTATGTTTGGTGCAGAACATGCTCATGCCAATGCTCCTTCCAGGGCTATTCCTGGGAACATGGGGGAGAAGGATGGACTTTACTTAAATTATGGCTACCAAGGACATGAGGAGCACTTTCCCTTGAATCTGATGGATTCGACACCTTTCCAGTGGTTACTTAGTCATCCCATTCAACAGAAAGCAATGGGAGAGCCCTAACTTGGACCACCTTATAACCTGTAACAGGGGGAGAGTCTTGGGAAAACAGTGTCCACAGGCAAACTGGGAATTTGTCCCATATATCAAGTTAGACTAGAGAGTAAAACTGGGGCAGTTACTTTCTCTTGAGGTGAACAGGGGGAGAAAAAAAAAGAAAAATGGACTAAATTCCAGTGAGTGGCAAACTGTGTGCAGGAGGTTGACGTGGATCATTGTGGGTGGGAGGTGCCCAGCCCTTGTGTGCTGATCCTCTGTATGGCTCTGGCTGATGTTTACCCTTTTAATGGTTTGTAGGAAAGAGTTACTGTTATAAACACAACATATATCTACTTAATAAAGTTAATGAAGTGTTCTGTGCTGTGACACTTCACAAGAGTATTTTTTATATCGATATATGGCATTTGAAAGAAAAAAAAAAAAATCCTTCATGAAAATGATGTTCAGTTAGCATCTGACCAATATGCTAATGTAGGTGTCTCTCCACCACATACAAAGCACAAACCTCAGTTCCAATTAATGCAACTCAGATCTAGGGTGGCCATAAGTGGCAGTCCTTAATGTGCTGCTGTGCTGTTGAACATGGTAATGACTCCTTGCCTGTAATACAGCAAAATTAACACACAAACTAAGATATTTTAAAACTCACAAAGAGAAAGAAAGATTGCTTATCTACCTCCCTCACTAGAGTTTCATATTTCTGGTGCAACAGAAATAAGATTTACAAATCTCTTAGTTGAAGAGAGGTTCCTAGAAGGAAAATACCATTTAAAATTAAGACTAATTTTACCCCTTAATGATATAAGTAATTGACTCCATTACGCTTTGTCTGACTTGACAGCATTAATTAAAGTTTTTAAGCCTCTTAAATTATATCTTGAATTGCAGGGTTTTAAGCAAATGATTATCTTATGCAATTTGGAGATCCAGCTGTTTGAAGCATGATCTGAAGAAGGTATAAAGAACCTTGATTTGATCAATTAATGTTACTGTGCATAAAACTTATTTAGGAAATTACGGTTCTGCTTCAGTATACCATAGCTTACACACCAACCTGCAAGTCTTATTTAGCAAGCCTTTGCAGTATGTTTTTTTACAGTTGTCAGGGTTTGCTGTATGTCACCATTTGGTACAAGAAGATAGCTCCAAGCAGTACAAACGTAGCTGAGGTTACACAGGTGAAAATGTTTCCCCAATATCACCATTGTAACCCACATGGATTTTAAAGGCAGGATATTGCAGTGCTAAAAATGACCTCTCGATTTTTTTCTTATGAATATCAGAGAGATAGGAAGGAAGATGGATTAGGCAGGAAATGAGAAAATCTATGTTGCCTTGGTGAAAGATGAGGAGCATGTACACATAAAGGAAATGGGTTGATTGTGTTCCGTAATGTCACGGCCGCTGTCTAACCCTGAATTACCTGATTTTAACAGGCTTGTCGTGGCATGCACTAATTTGTCAGACTTTCCCAGTTTTGTCACATTTCCCAGTTTTATTTTTCTTAAGAAGACACCAAGTTTAACAGGGACAACAGAAAAATATGGTGTCTTGTTTCTTTCAGATCACATAAACCATTCTATGCCGTTGGTCAAGGATCCAGCATTAGGCACAGCCTCTCAGATACTTTCCATACAATGCCTTCTCCTCAAGGGCAGTCCCTCCTCTCACACACACACCTCCATCATCCTCCCAGGTGCTCTTCAGGCAGCCAAGGCAATGGCACATCACGCTCTCCGTTTCTTCCTTTGACGTTTCCCCTCTGGCTGGGTCCTGCCCTGTGACTTATGTGTAGGGAGAGGATGAATCCTCAAGTAGGGGTTTGAATTGGCTTTTAAACCAGAGAGACTTCTGGCCACCATGCAGCCAGCATGTACTCTGGCTATAGCCACTGCTGTGGAAACCTCAAGGCTAGAAAAAAATTGCTAGTCCCAACAGTGTGTTTTTCCAAGTGGATGTTGGGGCGATAGGAAGGTAACCCAGACCCTCCCATCCGCATCAGAAGGAGTTTACTTGGGTGCTGTCATTGCAAATCATGCCAGAGAATTATTTTTTAAAATTTAAACCAGTAACTGATTTTTAAAAAATTAACTTTTACTGTAAATGTATTGGCTTAATGGTTTTAAAACCATGATTTTAAGATTTATTCACCTTTACATTATTGATATATACCTGGCTTCAGTCGCTGCTTGACCAAGGGTGACATTGCAGCATTGCAAACTTGCATTCACACAAGGCCTTGTGGCATTCACAGGCTTGAGGTGGACCATGACTTGCAAAGCCACAGCAGCAGCCCTGCTGTCCACTCCTCCAGGGAGAGATTCACCCACCCCTGACTGTCCTGGGCTTGCTGCATGTGCTGAGCATATGCTCCATAAGCCATGCAACCAAGCAAGGCTTGCTTTCCTTGACCTACCCCAAACCTTATTGTAGTTAGATGTGAACTTTTTGCTTTGTTCCATTCCCTCTCCCTTACAAGTGATGCTGAAAAACTCTTTTCAAAGGTATCACAGCTCCTGCATTTCATAGATGATGTCCTTAGATTTCATGAGAAGGCTGCAACAAACCGGATATTTGATTCTTTGGGCTGTGCACAAAGACTCTCTCAGATGCTTTCAGATCAAAATTGCAGTGTCTGGAATTTATTAGCTGCTTCTAACACATCACTAAAATCCATGCTGATAAAACATCTCGTTCTTATTTTTCAGGCGTTGCTTTTATTCCAGCTAGTATCTCTTATCTCATTGGGACTAATCTTTTTGGGATACTTGCGCACAAAATGGGAAGGTATGCTTAATTTAAAAAATACTAATAATCTTCCAGTCTGTTCATGTACCATCTTCAGTGTTTCCCAGGGCAGCTTATTGGTCATGGAAATGATTAAAATTTGTTCTATAGTAGCAAAATCACTTTTTTGGAACATGTTGCTACTCTGGTTGTGTAACTTGGCACTTCAGACATGACTTTGAAACATTGAAGATGAGCTTTAACATCTCAGAATTACCTCTGAGTGATGTTTCTTCTTTGATAGGTGGCTTTGTGCTTTGCTCGGGATGCTAATCGTGGGAATAAGTATTTTATGTGTAAGTAGATCATGTATCTCTCAAGCCATCTAAATGTGTGCTCTTCTTCAAATACATGCTTTCCCCATGAGATTTTGCTGAAGTTTCAAATTTATGATACGTTATTAAACAATGCGTAGTTAATAGGTTCCAGATCAGAGTTTTGAGTGCTTTCAAATTTCAATGCTTCAATTATTTTAAAGGAAGACTGGCTCTGAAAGGAGGAGGATGATCCTTTTTCTTTTGAGCTGTCACTCAACACTTTATTCTTACTCATAATTATTGCATGTCAGAGCAGAGCTGTCTGAAACAGTAGCCCAGAACAAGGCTCAGCTTGCACATCTGTACCAAGCATGCCATAAGTACTCTGAGAATTTATCTTAGAAAATTAACTTCATTAGCATGTGCAGTGTGACTTAATTAACCGCCTGAATTTTCTTTATAGGTACCATTTGCTAAAAACATTTATGGGCTCATAGCACCAAATTTTGGAATTGGATTTGCCATTGGTAAGAAAAAATACGACAACTTCTTACAGTCTGTTGTGTAAAATAGATTTTATATGAAGTTACGTGGAAAATTAGTTTTGTTGCCATTCTGATCTGACAATAGTGAAGTCTGAGCTGTAGCCCAAACTGGTAGGTGGAACAAGAAGGATTAAAGGACAGTGCTCAGGCACTTTGAACCAGGCTGCTCTTAGACAAGCTGGATTCTGGAGTCTGTCTGTCCAGAGTTGCTCCATCAACCTAAACAAATTTTCGAACTCTCTAAGAATTTATACATTCTTTCCAGAAATAAAGCCACGCACTGCTCTGAACTCACAGTCTTCCCTGTTGTGGAAAAGAATTTATATAGATATTTTCAGAGGAAAAAAAAAGAAAAAACAGGCTTCAATTTTTGTTCATCATATAGGAATTCCCAAGCCCACACGCCTGTACTCTTCTTCAAGTAATACTTGTGGATTTTGTTTATGCTTGGACCATGCAGTCAGGCTGAAGTGGGGACCATGGCTTGGATTTTAGTGCTTGAGTGGTCAGCAGATGTTCTGAGGCATCTTCATACACAAGTGATGTGCAGTGAGGAAGGAGTTTATAGGCACAGCTACAAATCCTCAGTATCTCAGCAGTTTTGTCAGCTGCCTTGTGCCATTTCTTGCTAGCAATGAAAGTGTGGCTCAAAAGACATGTTAAAGCCACCATAATAATTTTGATTGACCAGGAGCTAACGTAGTTCTTTAGGCCTACATTAAGTGTAAGCTCACACAAGATAGCTTTCCCTTAAATAAAAGCTACTTGGCTGGTAATGTGAGATGGTTGCTGGGAAGTGGTTGATGTACTCTAAGCTCAACTCTCTCTTATTCACTGGCAAGTGTCACATGTTCATGCTGACCTCCAACACAAAAGCACACAAAATACAGTCTATTTTTACACAAACCTTTTGCTTATTTGAAAGTAATTGTCATTTTAGTTGCTTTTGCATCTCTTTTTAGCATGTAGTTAGCCAAGATGTTAAAAGGGGAAAAAACCCAGCAATATTTTCCTGAAATATGTTTTTCTCCCTCCTTCCCAGGAATGGTGGACTCCTCCATGATGCCAATTATGGGCTACCTCGTAGATCTGCGTCATGTCTCAGTCTATGGCAGCGTGTATGCAATAGCTGATGTTGCCTTTTGCATGGGCTATGCCATAGGTAAATCCAGCCTTTTCCTGCCTATAATCCACAGTTTAGGAAAGGAGAATGTGCTGTGATGCCTGGTGTGAATCCCAGTGGAATCTGCAGACTTTGAGCAGGGGTTTCTTATTTTCTACAAGAAATCAAAGCAGAGGGAATTGTGTTTGGCATCTGTTCTGCTCCTCTGCCATAATGCCGCGCTCAGCTTTGTTAGCTGTAAGAGGCTTGAAGGTGTCAGGTACTGAACAGAAATAGGATGTCCCTTGGAAAGAGGCCTTGGAACATTTAAAACTAACAGCACAGCTGTGCTCCTAATAGTCTGCGAGGGGAACAACTCCCCAGTGACCCCCTGCCTCCTTCAGTGCATGATACAGATGCCCTTAAGAAGCATCTCTCATTTCCTCAATGAACGTGGAGTATGGAGCCAGGAAAGGTTTATGTTGTAATTACAAACATGTCTTCACATTCCTCAAATCAATTTGTAAAGCAGGAGTTTTGTATATGAAATTATTGGTGTTTAAAGTGACTGCCACAAATTTCGTGTCTGAGTGATCTTCAGAAACTCATTTTTATTTATACCAGGTCCCTCTGCTGGTGGTGCCATTGCAAAAACCATTGGCTTTCCATGGCTCATGACAATTATAGGGATTGTGGATATCCTCTTCGCTCCCCTGTGCTTTTTCCTTCGAAGTCCACCTGCCAAAGAAGAGAAAATGGTAAGCATAACATGGTCTCTTTCTTTTGGTTTTGTCTTTTTTTTCAGTGAAACAAATGATATCTTATTTCTGCACCTTTGCCTCTAACTTCCCCAAACAGGGACCAGCAGTTTATTTCACCCTCATACATCATCTTTGGAATGAATTCCCTCTTCTTTTTATGTCCAAGATATATAAAGAAAAGCTTTTTATTAGTTACACATGTCACAAAGTCACAAATTCGATTATCGTGAAACAGGGTCCAGCATCATACTTTTTTTCCCCCCCTCCTCCTCCTTCTTCCTCCATACAGAACACCCATCCTTACAAATTAATGGATTTTCATTTTATCTGTACCCTGGGTCTTATCCTCTCTCTTTTTTTTTGTAATGTAACTTTGCCAATGACTTAATTTTCTAGAGCAGCCAGTGTTCCCCAGCAGCTCTATGGTATGTAAGAAGGATGGTGCTTGATAAAATCAGCCTCTTGCCCAGTACCCTGCAGCCTACAGTGGGTATCTAGGGACAAGTTTCAGAGCAGGAAAACATGTTGTGATACATCCCTAAAATTAGGGGCTAAGGGACCTAAGTAAAAAGCGACACTGTGATTAAAGCCTTTTCAGATTTCTTCCCTGTTAATGTTCACAGCTGCTGAGTAAATGTTAAAAGTCTACTTCCACAAGACCCAGAGTGAAGAGTTCCCTTGTTTACTCCATGAGTTCTGCCCCAGGATGCCCATGGGTGTGCCTGCTCCTCCTCTTTCACTCCTTCTACTGTTCACCATTTGCTTAGACTGTTACCCCCCAAAAAAGATTCCTGCTTTGGTTTCAGTAGAACTTTTCCTTTATTTCCTCTCCTACACTGTTCTCCTCTCTCTCATCCTTTCCCATTTCTTCAACTCAATTTGCCCTTTCATATAACATCCTTTATCTGCTCCTTTATTCCCTCCAAGACTTGTTCTTATAGATTGATACTGGATCAGATTCAAAAGCCCTCCAACTGAAGGAGGGGATCTGCTGCTTTGCTCACTGGTTTCCTCTGTGCTCAGCAGGCTGGGAAGCTCCCATAGACATTTTAATGCAGTGCAGTCAGTAGGTAGAACAATCTCTGTTGTGGTTCCAGCCTGGGAAAATCCTGGATAACAGGAACCAATCTTTGCAGCAACATCTGTCACCGTTTTTAGGTCTAGCCCACCCACTGCTCCATTCTTACTCATGCTGAATGAGGTTGACTGGGGTCCAAAGTGTAGTTGCAAGTTGTTTATTTGAGTGAAAAGAAAATGTAATTTTGCATGGCCCTGATCTTACAATGCAGAGCTACATATCAGCAAGGTAAGGACATGTAAACTAGAGCACAAGAAGTTCCACCTCAACATGAGGAAGAACTTCTTTGCTGTAAGGGTTACAGAGCACTGGAACAGGCTCCCCAGAGAGGTTGTGGAGTCTCCTTCTCTGGAGACTTTCAAGACCTGTCTGGATGCATTCCTGTGTGACCTGCCCTAGATTCTATGGTCCTGCTCTGGGAGGGGGACTGGACTCAATGATCTCCAGAGGTCCCTTCCAACCCCTAACATTCTGTGACAGAACCTGCTGTGTACCAGCATGAGCAGAACAGAAGGTGGAAAATGAATCCTGCTGAAATACTGGCGTACATGAGGCCAGAGACCTTTTGTTTTGCACATATTTGGACTGCAGAATCCCAGAGATTCCAGTTAATCCCTTATCATGACCTTTGCAGACTGCACTGATTTATTATTTTTTTTTTACATTGCCTAAGGCTGAGGAACAAAAAGAAAAAAAAAACAGAACAATCCAGTTATTTAGCTGCTAGAGATAGGAAGTTTATCATGTGCCTCCCTGGCCACTGACAGGGCTTTACCTGGTAATCACTGAGGGGACAGGATTTCTCCCAGTGCTTAAACACACCTTTAAATGCAAAGTGACTCCTATTCCCAAAGTGCCTTGTGGTAGTGCCATTTCTTCTGGGTTTGAAAAGAGTCAAAAGGAGGATCCTTACTTTGTGCTCTTTGTGTAATTAAAAAGCAAACTCAATCACATTCAACATGAAATGTGCTACACAACTGCTTTGCATAGACTGTGTCTGTGCCAGGAAAAATTAGTCCTAAAGCATGTAATACTCAGCTACAATAATCACTTCTACCTTGACATGGTTCACAATATTTGGGCCACCAGTTCCAGCAGAGCCTGGTTATGCTCCTCTGGAGCTCCACAGAAAGAGATAGGAAAAGCAAAGCCAGTAAGAGAAACTCACCTTGAAGTAACAGGATTCCTTGTGCTCATTCATCCAGCTTTAAAAAGGCAGAGAGCAGGTAGATGTATTTCAATGCAATACATGGGCTGAAAGACTGGTTCCAGTAAGGGAATAGAAATTGGTCAGTGATGTCTTTAGGGCCAAGAGGATGAGAGCAAATGGCCTGAAGTTGTGCCAGGGGAGGATTAGACTTGATATCAAGACAAGTTTTCCTTTACTCAAAGATTGGTCGAGCATTGGAACAGGATGCTGAGAGAAGTGGTGAAGTCACCGTCCCTGGAGGTGTTCACATAATGTGTAGACATGGCACTTCAGGACATGGTTCAGTGGTCACGGCTGTGGTGGGCTGACAGTTGGACTTTATGATCTTAGAGCTCTTTTCCAACCTTAATGATTCTACGATTCTAACATTTCCCCCTCACACAGACCTAGGGACTTCATTTACTCAAATTTAAATCAGTTTTGGTCCTGCTGTCAGGGAGAGGTGAATCCCTGCTGGTGGGTGCAGGTGGTTGGCTGTGTGATGGATTCACGCCCAGACCTCAGCTGGCTGCTGAGCACAAACACTAATATCCACACTCTGTTTTCTTTCAGGCAATACTCATGGATCACAACTGTCCTGTGAAAACAAAAATGTACACCCAGAACAACATCCAGTCCTACCCCATAGGCGATGAGGAAGAAGAGTATGAAAGTGATGAATAAGATGAAAAGCCAGATCCCCCATTTTGGTGTACAAAATGCAGTGTTTCATGTGAAACATCTCATCCAGGAATAGGTTTTAGTTCTACTGTACATTTAATAGTGAAATGGTCAAAAAAGCCAAAGGTATCTTATCCATCACCCGTGGTTATAAAGCAGACTGCTAACCGCCTTATAAGGGGGGGAAAGCTTTTATAGAGGATTTGTATAGTGTTAATCTTTATTTTGTGTATTTAATTTTATTGAATATTACACTATATTTTTTATTAAATGTGTAGTATAAATCTGTATAAACATGTGAAATTTAACTGTTTTTTAAAGTCAGTTCACTGACATACAACATTTCAGGTTTTGTTTGGAGTCATGAGTTACTGTCAAGAGCTCTGGTTTTTCTTACCTAAGTGGAAGGAGAAGAAAAAAGAAAAGCAAAGCTCAATTTGCACCCTTTGAAATTGTACCCTTGTGAGTACGTTGAGAGGAGCTGAAAGCTGGAGCACGCACATCACTACTGCTTTTTTGACCAACTTTAGGTCATACATTAGTAAAACCAAAGGCACAACTTCTTTGCTGATTTAAAAAATGCGTTATTCCTTAACCACCCATGGAATCTTGGGGAAACAGTATTTTAACCCAATTAGAGGTATTAGCAGGTACTATTTAATGAAGTTTTAATTAGTTAACCAGTTGTGCAATATGAAGCCCTCAAACCACACACCACCAGGTAACCAATAAGGTATGATTGTACCTGGTTCCCTTCCCTTAAAGGGAGTAAGAACAGCATAAAGATACTCTTTATATTTCTATCTTTTGAATCTTTGATTTTTAATATATCTCAACTTTTTTTAGATTTATCTTAAGTGTCTGGTTAAGAAGAGCTGCAGTATCACAGCATTCAGACCTAAGATGTACTGGAAGGAAGCTGGTAACTTAAGCAGGTCAAACAAAAAAAACTTTTACATGCATCTACATACACATCTAGAAACTCACTAAATATTCCTTTTTAAAAAATGAGTTAAAATATCAACTTTGCTAAAAATAATGAAAAAAACATGGCCAGTTTGTTGCCAATATCTGTTAAGGTTTGGGGCACAGCCTAAGACAGGTAAAGTGCTGTATTAGGCAGTCCCCGTCTGCACTGAGAAAAGTCAGACTTTGAAAGTAAGTTTTAAAACCACCCCAACACTCCTGTGCACCATCGTGTATCTTCTCATCTGTAAGACTAAAATCTTTATGTGCCTTCTTTCATGTAATTGCAGATGTTTTATGTACTACAGCATAGATACTATGTTTACATATAGTTTTGTAAAGCATATATACTATGGTCAGAAAACATGAAAAATATAGTGGATCAAACTGCAAGTATTGCTTTGTCAATAATTATGCATTCCAACCGCATTAAAATAATCTGAAAAGTTCACGATCTATTGTAATAAAGTAAAAATAATAAAAAAGAAAGAATCCCCCTCATGATTTGCCTTATGCATTGTGTTTTACTGTGTACTCTGGGGTCAGGGTGGGGAAAGCTGACAAACATTTCAGGTTATGAAATGTTTGTCCTCACTTCTAGCTCATTTGTAAGAGTGAAATTTTGTCCTAAGTTAAATACATGCAACTTGTTTAAGCAACTGCAATAAATTCTAAAAATCAGTTTGTCATGTGGCTGCTGGTCTGAGATTTAACTTTTGGGAAATAAATAAGGCCAAAGTGTGCAGTACCAGATGACACCCCTGTTTGTTCCTTAAACACAGATGAAGATTCTGAGGAAGGATCATAAGAGGCTTAAATGGTGTGAAAGGCCAAACAATATGCCCTACAGTTGATCTGAAAAATTCATTTACAGATTTTTGTAGTGATCTATTTTCAATTGTCTTCTTTTGAGTATGTAACAGATGGAAATCCTTCCTTCAAAGCTGAGAGGTGGTTGGAGACAAACTTTAATGCAGCATAAACCAAGATTCTGTCATACGTTGAGTACTTCACTGCCACTGAGTAACAATTGTGCAGATCGATGATTATTTAATTAGGTTCAGATCTTAACGTTGTAGGTCATTTGGGTACTTGAAACTTTGCCCCAACAGAAGTTATTTTACTTAGCTTCACTGAACTCTTTTGGTCAGCATCAAATTGTTAACCCAATTAAATTTGAAACTAACATACCAGAGTTAGAATTCTAAATTATCACATGGCACGTTCATGTATTTGCCAGCTGATTAACCAATGTATTGCTTCAATTCACAACTATAAAAATAATGTAAACATAACTTACATTAAAAAATGGAAGGGCTTATTTCATTGCTTTTAACTTTGAAGCACATAAAAATTAAGGAGGCATTCACATTAATCTGCAACACAAAGCAAATATGAGAAGGAGACCCAAGGACAGATCAATTGATTATATTATTCTTCTGCAGATGGAGTCAGGTTTCTGCTGGGACCTCACGGACCAGCACCTTACCATGGTTTGCTCAGCAGAGCCACAACAGACCCACACAGCTCAGTCTGGCTCCCCCAGGCTCTTGCTCCACTAGAAATTAGAGGAAGACAGAATTAAGAGCCAAGCAGATGCCCACATTTGGGCTTTCTCTGCCACCTTTTCCTCCAAAAATAGGTATTTAGCAGTTGTTTTATGTTCTAGGTTTCTGGAGGAATACGAAGTAATTAGACCCCCTCTGCTGACATTAATCACAGAAAATGTACAAAAACCCCATTCTGTCCTGGAATAATTTGAGTAAGGATTTGTTTAGTTATTACCCATTAACATTTTTTGAAGGACAGAGCAAGTAAGAAGAATTTTTCTTGGACAATCATTTCCCCTAAGCTAAGTCTCGTGGTAGTCACTATCACCAACTGCCATCCAGTTACTACTTGTGCAGTCATTGGAGGTCTTAAAAAAAACAAACAGACAACAAACAACTAAGACCCACATACATCCTTATTTTATAAGATTCTCTAGCTACAGAGTCAACTGGAATCACCATTTTGAAAGAAATCTATTATAAAACTGTAGAATAAAAATAAATGGATATGCAAATAGAAAGAATGTGTAAAAGCCCAATTAATCCAGCAATCAGTAGTTTTATTTAATGCAAAACGTGGTTTCCTCCCAAAGATCTTTCCTTTAAGTAGTGGCTTTAGATGAGAAACTACTGCAATAGTTTAAAATGTTTTAAAAAAAAAAATTAACACAATGCAAACAAGTTGATAATTTAGCAAAACTATTTTATTAAAGCTTATTCTCATGATAAAATAATAGCCAACAAAATCATATTAGGCAGATCTTCTGCAAATGTGTGCAGTTGCCACCTCTTCTGATATCATTAAGTCAAGATATTCTTGTTTTCGGTGGTATTCTTTATTTTCAGCTATTTACAGTCAAGCATGAAGCAAGGATTACATCAGGAATGTAGTATTATAATTTTCCCCTCTCAAGATTCACTGTTTCTTGTAATTAATGCCAGATAGGAATTTGTTTTCCTTCTTATCACTAAAATACAACTATCTGCCTTTTTCTCATTCAATATATTTAAAAATATTGCACTACATTTAATGTCTCTCTTACAATCATCATTAGCAATACTATACGAGGAAAACGATACCCAGCTTTTCTCACCCCCTGTGTCACACCACTCACTTTAAAACCATGAATGTGTTTTTGAAATCAGCATCTGCACTGTTTCCGCAGCTCCTTCATGTGCATCAGGGTTTCAATGAAGTACTTGGATCTATTTGAAAACCTCTCTAGCAGTCGCCAGGAGCAAACACTGATGGAGATTGAAGGCAGATCACCACCAATGGTCAGCCACAGAGAGCACGGAGTGGGCAAGTCTCAACACGCATCCCAAGCGAGTGCAGGTTAAATAACTTTTAGTCAAGAAGGGAAGCTCATTTTGTGCGATTATTTGCTGAAGCTTAATTTCAGAAGTGTCACATGCCAGTTTTAGCATGGATAGTGTTTGCCATACATCAACTAAATAAGTATCATCTGCCCAGAACTCACAAAAAAGTGCAAGTAGTTGCATGAGTGGGAGTAACCGTTTTGCTCAGAAGCACAAACAAGCGCTTTTCCATCCGTGAAAACCATCACTTCTTAATTTTGCCCATCAGAAAATAAACTGAGAAACAAATTTAACAGAGAGGTACATTACAGACCGCCTGAAAATTTAAATGAGTTATTTTACCATCTTAGATTCAACTCCATTTCCACAAAAGTTGTTTTTTCTTTCTACTACCAGTGATACCGTTGATAATGATACCAGTACCTAGCACAGTACCTAAAATAAAGATGATATTTTATACAGCATTTCTATACACAGAAGATGAAACAAAGACATGTTTACAGGAAATAAATAAGAATAATGGCCTTAGCCAGGTGATGCTAAGGTCCACAGCTTACACATAGCACAAGATCAGACAGTTCAATAGCTGCTGGCTGAAATTCTTCCTCATCTCTACTGGACTCACTTATTTTGACTCAAATAAAACATGTTATATACACTATAGGACATTTCTCTGACTACGGTGATCTTTCTGCTCAGGCTGTCTCTTCTGTCTGAGAAGCTGAATGCAACTTACCTCTATACGATTAGTCAAAAGTGTTGAGACAACATGTTTAGCTATTTTGTAAAGTATTTTTTTGTACCTTAAGCTTTCTGAAAGCATAAAGTCTGCAGCAAAATATTAATTTGTAATTACTTAAACCATCATTACATGCTTTTTCATAGAATGCAATGAAACCTCCAACTCTTGTGAAGAACAATTTTCCTTTATCAGGTTGCGGATAATACAACACCACCAAAATGTATAATTTTGTTCTAGAAGTCAACCAGCCTCTTATCTCAAATATTCCCAATTAAACTATTACAAGATACTGGTATGTACTTTGATATCTAGTATTATTCAAATCAGGCTACGTTAGCCCAAAGTTCTACAGAGGATTTTTTTTTAGCATAGTATAACTATATTTCATGTTAATCACAAACTATGAGAAGTTCTTGTATTTAACAAAAATATGAAAAACAATTGATATGTGATGTCATAACTTCAGTAAAGATAAATAACAGACAAAATGAAAGACTTTGTTTTCAGGATATGTTTGGCAAAAAATACACAGCTACCTAGAAGACGTACAATAAAAGTGATCAACATTTTAAAGCCTGGTCCCTCAGCGACTTCTGCGTCAGTCATCAGCTTAGGCATGCAACAAGCTTATGATTTTTTTCATCATACAATGAAAACTAAACGTTTTGAAAATCCTGCCAGTTTCCTGCTGAAAACATGAGCTCAAAAGAAGGGGGAAGGAGGGCAAGTAATACATTAAGGACACCACGCACAATGTGAAATGGTAAGGTTACATAATTAGAAAAAATAAAAATAAGTTATTAAAAATAAATTTCCAATATAAACCCCAAAATGTAGTTGTAACCAGCCATTTTAACAAAATGATGGTGCTGCAGCTGGAGAAGAACCATTATTAGCTGTACTCTTACACAGGCAAATAACTGTGGAGAAGCAGGACACATACATTACACCAGTGTTTTGATTTAATTTGTGTTTGTAATTAAGTGCAAAGTATTCTTTTAGTCCAGTCCTTCAAAGGCTAAATATGTAAATATCAGTCTACTGATTGAGGTGGATCAACTGGTTCTTCCGATATGATGTTGAATGTTGGAGCCTCCATCAGACTGACATCTTCATTATCCATTTCTTCTGCTACATTGGGTTCCTCTGAATCTTTAGTCACTTTTTTGGACTGCCGCTCTAATGACATGTTCTCCAAAGACTCTATATCCTCAATGCCTGCCCTGTAGTGGATCATCAGCAGCGTAAGGGCCTGCAGTCTTTCCCCTGACTTAGCCAGGGCAGCAGAAATCAAAGCTTTTTTCCTTGCATCATTTGTGTCTTTTTCTTCCTTAACGAGTGAATTGTTATTTTCCAGCTCTTGGTCTATTTCATTCTGCAGCTTATCCAACATAAATTCTAATTTCTGAAAACGCTCCTCTGTGGGTAAACTTCTGTAGAGGTCACGTCCAATTTCTTTAACAGCAATGAAGACACTGTCATCTAGACCACCCTCCTTCCGGACCAACTTTATCCCACTACCTGCCGCCCGTTTTGAAGGGCTGCTTGGCCCACTGATTTCAGTGTCGCTACTTTCGTTATCAGAAGTGTTTGGTGTGTGCTTTGGTGAAGGTTCTACCACCTCTGTTCCTGGCTCAGAAAGGCGAGCTTTGGGGACTTGACGAAGGTTTAACAAACGGGTGCTTGTATTGATGATATGCCTGGTCAAACCTGTAGTTCTGTTAACAGATTTAGATTCCGAATCAACACGAGAGGCTGCAGCCTGGGGAGCCTCCTGTCCTTCTGCTCTACAACCTCCCACAGTTCGATCAAGCCGCTTTTCAGCTCCTACACAAAAGGGTGTCTCAGTCAGACATTTTTCTTGACATTTTTTATGGCAAACGTAAGCACAGAGCATGCACTGTGAAGCTGCTTTAGTCCATACTTTCTTTTTGCAGTAATCACACCAAGTTGGATTCTGAAACTGAGTATCTTGAAAGTTATGCTTGTTCTCTGTAAGAGCAGCCTGTACCAGGTAAGGATCCTCTTTCTGAAGTGCACGACCTTCTTCTTCCAAGTGACACTCCCTTTCTTTCTCCAGAAGAATGTTTGAATCATCTATTTCACCTTCTTTTAAATATTTGAAGTGTAAAGTTACATCACCGTAACAAAATTTTTCATTGAATCCCTTATGGGTTGTCAAATTCCTCAATGCTGTTCTGGTGACAGCTGCTTTAGGTGTAGGAGCATCCAGTTTAAATGTTCTAATATACTCCATTGAGGATGTAGCTATACAATCTAAAGCAATTTCTTCAAGTTTTATGCTTGCATATCCTAAGCAGATAAAACCACCTGCTTTGAAAGGGTCTCTGCACCACAGTGCAACATTAAGGTACTTATGGTATCCTTCTACTTCAAATAGACAGGAAGATGTCCTCGTCCTTGGCCATCGGCCTTGCCGGACCTTATAAGGAATTTCTGGTGATTCCCATGTCCGATGATCATCCCCACTCTCTTTGTAACCACGTGCATTTTCTGAAAGTCCATCTTTTAATGTATCTTGTTTGGGTGCTGTTATTACTTTTGATACCGTTGGGTCTTCTATTTGATCGTTATTCTTTACTACCTTCTCTGTACATTTATCTCCGTTATTAGTAGGTGGAGGTGGCCTCTCCGGCTTTTCAGAAGATACACCTCCAGCTTCTAACAGATTCTGAGTTTCACCAGTAGGCAAAATAGGCTTAGTCTGGGGTCTAGGTGGCACAGGAGGCTTAGTACTGGATCCTTGTGATTGCTTACCCAACTGCTGTGATGAATCTGAACCCTCAGCAGGTTTGGGTGTCACCACTTTAGCTCCATCTTTTTGTTGCGCTTTTGATGTCGTCTGATAACTTCCTAAGTGCAGTTTTCGATTCAGAATTGGAGATATAGTTCCAAGTGGTTTAGTAGCAAGTATCACCACTGAACGCTTGGGACTCGGAGTTGTTGGCAGATCTTCTTTTTGCTCAGGTGACTCACAAGCTAGGTCCTCAAATTCTGAATCGAAATCTCTGCTATCAACATCAGTTGATAAACTAGCTTGGTCATCTTCTGGCTGTGTCAAGAAAGCAGCGTCTTCCAATTGTCCAAATCCATCCTGCAGTGCTGAACCATGCTGGTTATACCCAACAGGTCTTTCGTAAAAGACTAAAACTCTGTCCCCAGCCTGTCTAATAAGCTTCAACACTTGGACAGTTGATGTAATTTTAACACCTATTAAAAAAAGGACAAAAATAGTTAAATTTTAATTATAATGATCTAAATGGTCAAAAATAGTTGACAAATGCTTAGATTTTTAGTAATGGCCATAATACTGTTGCTCAAACAGAGGAAGTCAGTTATGACAGCAGAGCTTAATGAAATGTAAATGGCTCCTTTCCATTTCATTCATATACACGTATCAATGACTTCAGGAGCTGGAAAAGACATTAACATAAGTACTCTAGTTTGCTGTTTGTTATTAAATCTGTAATCTTATAGAGTAATGATTTTATTTCCTAACATTTTTAACCTTGGTCTTATTGTAAGTTTGGACTTTTCAGCAGCAGGCATTTAACAAAGGATTCAAAAGAGATGGTTATCTTTAACTACAGTTGTAATTAAACCAGAAGCAGGATAACAAAGAAAATAGTTCCAAGTTGTTAACAGAATGTAGGCATGATGCTACAGGCTCAGTGTGGCCAAACACTGAACTGAATCATCTATCTCACCAGAACTTTCAGAGCCATTTGATGGTTATCTCCAGCCTATGGTAAGATTCAAATTACATGCAAGCTAAAATACCTTAATGAGTACACCGTCCAAATAAAGTCATGCAGGGGTTCATGTAAAAATGACTTCTCATTTAATTCAAACAATCATCAATTGCCTGCTTGAAGCAATTCAAAACACTTTTAAATCACTGGAGCAATGCAATAGGGATTTATACCTAATCACAGTAACACATTGTAATGGTTAAGCTCTGGTCTGTAAAACCTCTCAGGTAAAAACTTAAAAACAAAAAAATGCAACTGTGCTAGCAGGGAGTTTATATGCTTACAGCATGAACTGCTTAAAGTTCTAATTTCAAGGTATTTTACCACACTAATTCTTGTATAGTATCTTAATGACTCAGCAGAACCAAATATAAAAATTACTTTATCTCATATTTAGAGAGTTAATGTTTGGAGAAGAAATGTGTGTGCTACCACATGCAGGGTTATCTGGGATACAACACACAGGTCATAATACAGTTCTTTCTGCATTTCTTTCTCTACCAATGACATGATGGAGATAATCTCCAAATTCACATTATAACCCTAACAGAATTTCTTTTACCATTTTTCCCCTAGAGTGATTTCAGTTTACATTCTATTTTATCAGGGGTACCCACACTTATCCCTAAAATGCTTGTGATATACAGTGATATTCTCACTCCTTTTAAGTCTTTATAAATCCCTGGACAGCATACAAACACCAACAACTTTAAGCTACTTATGATTCCTACTCCATAATGTTTTATTTATCCCCACAACATCCAAGAGAACAGAAAACATTGCATTATTTCTTAAAGACCATAAACAGGTTCCTATCTGCTCCTTCCACTAAATTGATTAACCACTGTTACTGTTAATGGTTTATTTGTCCTTTTGTCCACTACCATATCCTGTAGGTCTCCTTCAATTCTCAAGTTTAAAGCACTAAGATTTCCAGCATTAGTTTCTGATTATGATTTAGGACTATGATCTAGTTCTCTGTTGGTGACAGGGTCCATATAAAACATAAGTATTTAAGCTATCTCTGGAGATGGTCTAATTTAAAATTGCAGAATATAAACTAGCATCAATCCACTTCATAATGGCCAGGGATTTCAAGAGAATCTTAATTTTTAAAAAAAAACAGTGTCCTCCCTCAAAATAGTCAAGGATAACTTTTTGCCTCAACGTAGCACTTACCTGCCAGTTACAATTTGGCCAAAGTCTTCAATATTAGAATTTCAGAGTGGATTTCTAAATAAATATTTAGGCTCCTACACACGAGAGCTGACAAAAACTGATACTAAAAGTATAAAAATACTACTGAATACTACTTGGGTCATTTTAACATTTCAGACAATTACTTTTTTTAATCGAAAATGTTGACACTACTTGTTCTATATTGTATTTAGTACCTTTAGGATCAAATCTGAGTATGTAGGTCTAGGATGTAAAATGTTCTGGTTTTCTTTGTAAACTAAGTACATTTTATAACACCACTGGAAGAAACTAAGAGGTTGGACTGCACTACTAGAGCAGTTAAAATACATTTACATTCAAATACATCTACATTCAAATGTTTATTCAACTTTATTTTGGCTTTTACCTAGCAGAGCATAAATATGCAAGAAAATCAATCAAGTGAGTGATAACCTCCAGTAGCCATAAATACAAAACAGTTTATTATGAGTGCCAGGTGTAACTGTAGCTGTTGAGAAAGGCAGTCTAGTTGAACTGTATGCAGACAAGTCCTCCCACTTTGCGAGATACCAGTTATTTTGAAAGCTGACACATTACTCACTGCCAATTGCTAGAAGTCTGTCCCCCCTCTGTAGGTCAGCAGCTGCGGCAGGTGAGTTTGGAGTGACCGTTTCGATGACAACGTGTCCTGCATCATCCTCCTTGGACTGCACAAGGCGGAGTGTGAGCCCCACGCTTTGCAGGTTCCCTTTCACTAGTTCTGCCTAGAGAAAAAAGGTAAAAAGTTTAAGAGTATGTCAATTAAGCTGGTTGCAAAGATCCATGGTTACTAATGATCAATTAAATGCAGTTATGCAACTGATATTTTTTAAATTACATTAGGACATCCACTGACTTCATTAAGCAGATCACCACATTACGGACTAACTACCAATCCAGCATACACCTTCAGAGAAAGATGGATCCAAATGTCACCAGTTATGAAAAGCCAAAACTAGAGAGCAGTGCAAGGAATTGTCAGAAAAATAAATATATATATGTGTATGTATGTGTGTGCACATCTGTTCAATAATTTATACACAATTTATCACAACACAGAATTAACCTTTGCAAATACAAATCAGCAGGAAAGACAATACATGGCTCATCTCCACAATCCCCAGCCCTAACAAAGCTGTTATTCACTTTATTGGGAAGAAGTTTTATTAAAGGAGCACTGTACCATCAATCTAGGTATCACTTTGAATATTTGAATATTGAACCTGTTACTATGAGCAACTCTTCAGCAGTCTATACAAAAAGTATTTGGAGAAAACTCTTACACACTTAGACATTGCTAAAGCATATTTAAAACAAATCTAAATTAAAATAGCCTAAGAAGTTTCTTCAAAGAGACTCAGAACCATTTCCTTTTATTTTATCTTGCAAGATATATTTAACTTAATCTCAAATATCTATCTTATTAAAAAAAAAAATATTATCAAGGTGCAATCTCTGTAGTAGTTTCATCCCACACTCATGCACAGATCTCTTATAATTTGGACATCCCTATTGAAGAATATATCTAGGCAGTGGTCAATTGCTTACACACCTTGGTGTCTGAGATCTTTGGGAACTTCTTTCTTAATAAGTGTCCTTAATAAACTTAAAAATATAGGGGTTTTTTTCCCCTCAAGCACTTTCCTTCTGGACTGTCTCAAATGAATGTTTACTGCCATTCCAAAGTATATTCAGTCTATTTGAAAGGGGAACTCATAGTCTGTTTCAGCTCCGAGGACAGAAATTTAATTTCCTTTTTTGATTCCCAAGAACAGAGACAGATATTGTTTGTTGAGAACCTCCGTAGGAAATCTTCTATTTGGTTTCATTTTACCGAGTTTAGGTAAAAAGGCTTCTCCTCCATCCTTCTGCATTTACTTTGTTGCTATTCAATTGTGGATGTTTGAACTGTCTGGAGTTGATCCTTCTCTTGTGAGGACAAGTGGATTACTGAACTTTAGTACATGACACCCTCCTTGGCTATAAACTTAATAGCACCACATTTTATTTTTGTGTTAATCGTTGTTTAGTTCTTTATAGAAATAAAAATTCTGCACTAGACTTGCATAAACTTTTGAAGCTTTGACACTAATTTTCTGCATTTTCCACAGTCACTTAAAGATAATACTTTCTTTCAAACTTTGTCAGTGTCTATTGTGACTACTCATTAATGTATGCAAGAATAACAGGAGCAAGTATAAGCTTAATAGCAGTTCAAGGATCCAGGTTCTTCTATAATGCAAACAAGTAAATAGTTGTCTAAGAACAAACTGTGGTAGGGTTCTGAGGTGAGGGGGTTTTGTTTTAATTAAGGTCATTCCTATTTACACCAAATAAACTGATACATAATTAAATTTAAAAGAATTAAATGAACTGTTTAAGCGTTAAGATAAAGTAACAGAAATATCTGTGGAAGAAAAGATAATTTTTTTTAAAGAAAAGAATTACTCCTCTGCTTTAGTCGTTTATTTATATGTAATATGGCTTTAAGTTAGCAATTCCTTGCATCTACTCTATGGAAACAACATGAACAATTGCTACAATTTCAAACACCACTAGTCAAGTATTTTAACTGTCAAAAACAAATGACATGAATTTGCAGTGGCAGCACACAAACCTGCAACAAAAACTCCTTCCAAAAATGACTCCCCGACACTCTGTAGCTCTGCATATTATCAAACAACGAGAGGACCATTATTTCTGAGATTTGCCACAAAATCCAAGTCCTCAAATCTCAATTTTCCTATATTGGTTCCTTTGAAAGCCTTTCTCTAAATTGCTAAGGTTGGAAAAGGACTTCCAGATCCTTGTTTCTGAATTCATAGCTATCATAATGAAGATCAGAAAGCAAGCTCCCACTTGAGGAATGCTGACAAACATGAATAGCACAAAGGACTGAAAAGTAAACTATAACCATTTTCTTGCCCTAATTTTTGTTAGTCCACTGAAGTACAAAGCTCTTTAGTGAGGGAATTTCTAGACAGAAATGGATGCTTAAAATGGTGGAGGAAAAGAAAACACTGGCCATTTAATTAAGCTCCTTTATGGCTACATTTATTTTGATGATATATAGTTTCTTCTGAAATCTTCTGGATCTTAACACCCAGAACTGGGATTAATTAAGACAAGATGTCTTGAAGTCACAGCTCATCCAAGAGATAGTCTAGTCTTGCATCACTGCAGAAGAAACGTTGCTCTCAGTTTTGTTGCAACACAATACAACTCTTGTGCAACCAGTCTTAGAGCAGATCAGAAAAACATCCTGCTACTGAAGGAAGCTGGCCAGCACAACGCTTTTAGAGGAGTTACTTCATCCACGTCTACTTTTACACTTGGATATCTTCTCATCCATTCAAAGAGAGGCACAAAGAAGCGATAAGATCTCTAAAGACTCCTTTTTCAGAAAACAAGTCTTACTTGAAAGAGAACATCAGTAGGAAAACAAGAGCTGGTACTGCAACATCCAGTGTTTTCATGAAAGACAGCAAGGACCTCTAACCACTGTTAGCACTTACAATCACAGCAAGCTGTCTGATGAACAGATATGGAGAAAGGGCATAATTAAGACAGTAAAAAAATAAGTGTTACCAAAACATCTTTCTTCTAAAGTTTGTCAGTACAGACCCTCATCCTCTTGAGCTTCCTTTGAATCCAAGGATTTCTTTGAGTGGATGACTTCAATAGAGGATGACTTAACAGTGAAAATATTCTCTACTGAGAAAGACTAAAATCTCTGAGGTGATTCCCAGCATTTACTCTTCCCTCCTCCCTCAGGGCAGGACCACATAAAAGAAAGGAGGGACAGCTGGGACCAAAGACACTTAGGTATCTCTGAACATTTGGCTCCCACGCATGGACACCAAGCGCAGATTACAGCGCGTATGACTCACTGATGGCAAGGAGACTTCCAATATTCCAGAGTATCTGATGCAAAGCTGTGTTCGGAAGGAGGGAGCCTTTGAACATAACAAGCAAAGTTCATCTCAACTTTTTATTAACTCTGACACAGTCACAAGCCTTCGCACGAAGTAAACTGGTTTTATTTATCAGCTCAAACCAGATGAATAGTTCGCTTGATTTTTCTTTCTAGCAACTCCCAAGTTTCCCCAAGCAATAGCACAATATCTGGGGCTGGCTGCAGGGCAGGTTCAAGCTCTCAAACACCCCTCACCCCAACAAGTGTACTCACAGAACCTCGCTACACCCAGCACAGTTATTTTATGCCTTTCTGCCTCTTCCTCAAAATAGAACTTCATACTGAACATGAAGAGCCAAAGATTTACTGGAACATGAAACATCACAAGGAGAAAAATCAGCTAAACTACATGGAGGTTAGAAGAAAATGCCTGATAATTAAAAGATATTTATTATCAAGAAAGTTTGCTGCAAGGGAGAAAAATTAACAGCTGTGCCTAGGAGAAGGGAAAAATTTAACCAACTAGCTATACCATATTAAAGCAAGTTTATTTTAGTTTAATAGCTCTGATTTACTAGTTCCTTATTTAACTAGTAAGGTTTGTAGGAGCAAGACAAAGCAGGTAATACTACTACTTGTAAGTGACAGACATACATTGAGTAATTTATAAGTTTTGACACATTTTCTTCCAACTCTTTCAATATAAATGTTATAGAGCTTACAAAGGATATATTTTTTAAAAAGGTAAGCAACCCCCAAACTATTTAGGAAATACTTGTTGAGATTAAGACACAACAGAACAGGAATTACTATCTCGTGGAAAAAAAATAGAAAGAAGTAATTTCCTTAGTGTTTTATTATCCAAGTAAGAAACCTGAGAAGAAGACAGAAGATATCCATTCACTTTAAAATTAATAAAATGTTTTGATGTGGGGCTGTGAATGCCTGACTTCTACAGGACAAAGTCTATAAGCATTGATTTCACAGTACAGGCTTTAGCTCATTTATATGCATCATTGTATGAGCCACTGCAGAGCACAACCCCACCACTATGTTCAGTTCAATACTGGGAGTATGCTCTGAAAATAAAATGCAGCAGAGAATTATGTTGTGTCTCAGCCTTTCCTTACCTCAACCTTGTCGTTCTGAAAGCCTAGCAGATGTTGCATGCCAGCAAAAATCAATTTTTCCAACCTCTTAATATCCTGACACTGAACTGCACAACTACACAGTGATCATTCATAAGTGTATAGCTTGCTGATACCATTTAAGTGGCCAAATATTTACAAGAGTGTCAATACAGGATGCAGTTTTAATCTTCAAATGTCTAATTATCAGTCCAAAAGAATTTGCAAAGGGATGACAAACATCCTTCTTCCAGGCAAATGTGATGCCATCTCATTTACTATTTGCTTCTGAAATTCTACTTATGAAGTTAGGGTATAGAGGTAAGAATGTCATCAGTAATACTGTAGCCTCATAACTACAATGTAAGTTAACATGAGACATAGCACTTCCATTCAGAATTTCTAAGACAAGACATCAATAAATACGGGAGATTACAACATCTAGAAAAGTATGTATGAGAAGTTCTTACTGTAGTGCAACATTCAGCTAAACTTTAAAAACCATTAGATGCATACAAAAACAATTAAAAAAAATTAAGCCACAGCATAATTAGATCATAAGACTTTTGTTTGTAAAGCAAATTACTTATTTTCAGGAACTAAGAAGGAAATTGTTTATTAAAAGCTTAATTTTACTCTGGAACCAATATCCCATATTTGCTAAACTATTTGTAAGCATTAAGATAAAAAAACTTTATTAGAACTTAGTAAGCATGTCACAGTCTTGAATAAATGCTAATAAAAGCTTGATCACCCAAGCACATACAGGAAATCTTATTTCATTGACTTTATCAACTAAAGAATAATATTTTAACAAGTATTCTTATTCACTATCAGTGGTACGTACCACCCTATGTATCACATCCACCCCATGTTAGTGCTGTATTGCAGATAAAAAACTCATATTTTCCCCAACCCATCAGGGAGAGTACAGGGGATCTTAGTTATTCTTGCAAAGTATGGTCTAGTGTATTTTGGGGGAAAAAAAGAGATAGTGTCTATAATATACCTGTAAAATATTACATTCTCCTAAACAATCCTGCATGCTGAGAGGAAAGGAAGGAGTATTTCATGTCAAAAAACCCCCAAAACATTAAAGTAGAAAACGAAGAAGCAGTTCCTTCTATTCCGAAGACTCAGATATGCCTAAAACCCTTTTTTAATAATACAAATCTCTCTAAAATATGGACTTGAACATTATTGCTTTTCCCAACCCTATTATTGAATGCAGTTATTACATATGACCTGCACAGTGATTGCTACATAATTTACACAGTCTGAGGAGACAGTGAAAGGAAACAGGTATCACCAATCTCACAATACACTCCTTAGTAACACTAGACTCAAAGGAAAAAAAAAAAGGGATATTGTTTTTTTAATGTTCGAGAGGACTTCCATCTATGTTTTAGAGAAGGATTAGATGTTTTTCTCCTCTTTTTGACATAGCTCCAAAACCTAAACCTACAGGGCCAGGGTAGCACGAGCCTTTTCCAGCCTATTCTCCAGCCCTCCTGTCCATGTGGCAGGATAACCCCTCAAGTGTCCTATGAAAACTGTCAAGAAAACAATCTCGCATAGGAAGTGTCTGATGTAGACCTTAACCAAGGAATCCGTGATGACAGAAACAATTTCCTAGACAGAGGAAACTCGCAACACAGAGAAGAAAGTTTTCTGAGCATTTGAGAGGTAGCCCAGCTCTTGGGATGCTTAATTAGCTCAGAGGTCAATAAAGCATGTACTGATTATCAGTTATAAACTGTGTTCACTATTACATCTTATATGTACGTAAGTGTACTGACATATGTGCACTCAGTTGCACAGAAATCCATTAAAAATTTGGTTCATAAACATGTAAAATAGGCTGGGATTCCCAAGTGACCCCCTGGTCGGTATGTGTTCCAACACACAGCAAAAGCAGATACAGACCAAAAAAGAACAAACCCAGAAACAAGCTACCTAAAACTAGGTATGTGCCTCCATCTCCTTGATCTTTCTACTTCCTTTAGCAGATTCAGAGCTGTGAAAACATGCCGACAGAACGTTAAAAAAAAAATAAAAATTGAGAGCCACATTAGTATCTACAGAATAACTAGACTACACAATGTGACAAGATGAAAAGAAAAAACATCTCTGTAATAAAATTAACTGTACATAGAAAATTTTCCTCCCCATTAGAAACAGGCATTAATTAAAAATAACTATTTTAAAAAAAAGGTGGAAGGTAATTATATACTGACTACTTAAAACATCAGTATATATCATGCCTAGAACCAACACCATATTCTCAGAAACCAACATATACTAGGAAACATTCAAAAACTCGGAAGTTAGTTTGATTTGTGGATTATTTTTTTCAACTGTTTATAAAATACATTTCCTAAGATTGCTTGAAAAAAGAAAAAAAAAAAAAAATCTTTGTTTTCACAACTGAAACTAAATCTAAAAGTCTGAAGTTGTTACTGTTCCAAAATCTGTATCGAGATGTCTACAACAATAATGAACATACTCTATTCTTGCTACGTGATGCTTCCTCCAGACCAAAGAAACACACACTTTTAATATCAAATTGGCTGAAAATTTTCATGTACTTTTTCCCCTATTTCCAGGTTTTCTCTGAGTCAGGTAATTTCAAACATGTTTATTTGGTCATTGTCCCCCACCATTTTTTTTTAAAATCTTACTAAAACATATTAGACAACGTTGAATGAACATGTATTTGTTCTAGACATACTAGAACAGGAGGTGGTTGTTTGGTTTTTCAAGATAACTTAATTTATAAATATATTTAAGCATTTTAAAATATATATGTATGAATTAAACTTTCAGTAAGAAACTAAAAGAAAGTATCTGCTGCTTATGAAAAACTTGGCACAGCAATTCTGAAGATTCAAATTATTGTTCTTGCAGAACTCATTTTACAGTACACAACTGAGCAACTGCCAAAAAAAACCTTCTTGTGTTGATTTTGCTTGGAAGAAGATATTTGATAAAGCCATTAAAAACTTAACATGTAAAACCACAATAAGTTTAGAAAAGCCAGTAACTGCAGAATGAGCTTTCACCTTAAGTAGGTATCACCTATAAAAATAAAACTTGCTGGCAAACAGGACTGAGATACAGTGAATATAAAAATGTGAAGGTTTTGTCAGAAATCTGTCTCCATAGGGATATCATGGAATTTATTTAGGTGCAAACTCACATTTTCTTAATCTGTCCTACAGCACTTAGCTCGATAGTTAAATCATCCCTTGCCTCTACCCAGTGTTCACTAATGTCTGCTGTGCATTTCTGGACCGGGTTGATTCTTCAAATTTTAGACAATTTTAATTACTTGCTTTTTACTTTCCCTGGTGTTCTGCTTTCCCCCACTGCAGCTCCTACCCTGCTCTGAAAAGCCACGGCTCTAGAGAGGGTTTTTCTGCACTTACACAGCTGTCCTCGGCAGCCATTCACTTGCCTGATCCGTCATCCACCAAAAAACCTTTAACACTGATCACTTTCCACACAAAAGCCCTCTGAACAATGTATTCTCTCAGTATTCATCAGTAAGAGAAATCAGCCAACACTCAAAATCATCTTGAGAACAAATATTCGCACAATTTTTCTAGTAGAAGTATTTGCAATATCAAAACATATTCTTCAGCTTGTTTAAATATTGGCAGTTTTGGACTTTGTGCATTTTTAAATATATATATTTGCACACTATACCATACCAGCTGCAAACACTTGCTGGTTGGAGTATACAGAACCGACTGAAACACCAGTTAAACTGGCAAATCAGGTACCAGTGGCACTACTGATAATTCGCACTGTACATACAGAGCTTTATGGGGCTGCTACACTGTTGTGCCTTTCTGGGTGTCACTGAACAGACACTAAAATCATTGCTTATGAACTCTGTGTTTCCTTGAAAGGAATTTTATACAATTACCCACTTCTAACACAACGGATTGATTCAGGCATTCATCCACCATCACAAGTATCTCTGAATTCGGTGTGACTGCCACAGGCTCCCCAAAGGGAGCTCTGGCCACTGATGAAAGCAGAGGAATTACACAGCCACTTCAAAAAGAACACTTTAAGTTCAAACGCTACAAAATAAAGCATTCAGAGAGTAGTTAAGGAAGAAACACTGGAGTTCTAATAGCACTGGGCTTTTTAAAGACCTTTTTCGGTTGTGAAAAACTCATCTCCAGAAAAACATTAATCTGTGGTTTTCGTTCCCCCGGTCAGCAGATGATATACATGACGTACATGCCACTTTCATTTCTTCTCCCACTTGCTAAGAGCAATAGAAAAAACCAACCAAACAAAATCCCCCAGACACACACAGGAAACACTTTTGCCTTCAAAAGACGTGTTACATTTACTGGCAACTGGAGCTGGCGAGTCAGGCCTCTGGTTATGTTCTCCTGTGACTAAAACATAGAAATGTACACACCAACTTTGAACCTGTTAGTCTGTATTCTGATCTCGAAGTGCTCCAGACAAGATGAATTAGCCCACTTCCGAGTTTGATACTGCAATAGTACTGAATCTTAGTACAGATCAGTTGGTACTGTAGAGTTATATCAATATATCAATATATCAATATTATGCTACAGTGCTGCAGTGTGGACCTGTCTTCAGTTGCTTTGAGAGTGTCAGTCTAAGATTTCTACTGTTCTCCACTGATTTCAATCTCTTCTTGTCCATTTTAATTATCTTTAAGCATAACAAAATTTTCTCCAAGCTATACTGGAACCAGTTTTTAAGGGACAGAATTTCCCATTAATGAGTACATCATATTTCATCCACCTCAATTAACAAAATTAAAATTTTTTTTTTAAAATCAAGTGTGCCATACACTTTCTATTTAAACAAACAGTATTATTAACTAAAAGCTCTGTACAGCAGATGTGTCTCAAAGAAATCAGGCTTATATGCAAAGGACTCACTACCTCTGTTTTCTTAGTGAGGTCTCAAATAGTCACTAGCTCTGCTTTTTGTGTAGTATTAGGAACAACAGATTTTTAATGACAATAAAACAGTGCAAAACTGGAAGTGGGGTTTTAAGCCTTTTGCTGTTAAATTTTGCAGCTATGATTTGTGGTGTTTGCATGGGGAGTTAACTCTCTCAGCTGAAGGTTGCAGTTTTCATGTTTTGGTTTGTTTACTTGTAAGAAGCATACGTATGGATGTTACTTGAGCTTTTTTAACTAGTCATATAGCAAACTAATGGGCCTTGTTATTTTCTGCTCTATGTGATATCTTATAAAATTCTTACAACTCTTATAAATTACAAAATATGATGGTTATTTCATTCTGAAGTGAGTTACATATAGAAAAATGATACTATTTAAAGTAATAATTCATTAAGGCCACAACATTGCAAAAGTTATACGTATGTCTAACTTCACCATCATGTGCTGTTTGTCTGAAATAAATGTGACAATTCATGGCAGTAAAGTTAAATATCTAAATGTCTGCCTGAGGAGCACTGAAAAATTTGACATCAGCAAAATCCAGAAGAGGCTAGTTACTGAACAACATAACGAGTTACAACTGATTATCCTCAGACCAAACACATTGCAGGTACTCTTTGACTAAGCTACTACTGAAACATTGTGCCTTTCAATTGTAGGGTGAAACAGGTTAGGTGACATGCAAACAATAAACTGTTTAACAATTATCATGAATTGCTGAGGCATTCTGACTAAACAGCAATTAAAGGAGCTGAATGGAGGAGTTAAAGACAAACAAGGCAGCAGAAAACCTGCATTTAACTTCAAAGTGTCAGAAGCAGGTAAAATGCAGACCTTGGGTTTGATGTGGAGCTCTTCTTTGGAGAGCAATTTAGTACAAACACCAATGTGGCTCTTCTTTAAGTGCTCTTACTCACTGACATCCTTTTAGTCTTTATTAAACCCAACTGTGATGATTTCCTTTGTCCCTGAAAAAATGGAAAAGATTGATTTTTTTTTCCCCAAATCTTATATCACCATTTATGTCTTTGATAGAAAAAGGCTTCCTCCGATATTGCTTAAGTGTGACTCAGTCATCATATAAATATTTCATTAAAAACCTCAGGTAGTTTAATAGCAAATACTGAAATACAGTTACCAACACTGGATATTAAAAGAACAGAGAAAGTTCATTAATAATACCATGTGTGACAAAAGCAATAAAAAGTTTACATGGCTAATGGCTTGCTTTATATAAATTTGTTATGAATCACTGCGATGCAAATTACATATAAAGGAGATTAATGGGAATAGAAGAGTTTCTGCGCTGTGAATACGCGCACACGAGAGATGAGCCAGCCCAGGGTTTTGATCATCTGAGACAGAAGCAAAAAGCCCTAAAAATATTCAAGTACTTAAATTAAAAGCAAACCCTCTAAACCAGCCAATAATTACTTTTATTTATCTTGGAGGTACCTAATTAATAATAAAACAGTTACTATTAATCTTCACATAATAAATTCAAAGGATTACATTATCAGGTAAAAGTTCTTTACAATAGGAAGTAATATTCATGATGAAGAGTTTTCCTCTCCCCACAGACACTGCTTGGCAGTTTTCACTCACACCCAGCAGCATTAACCACCTCATTGCTGACATGGATATTGCCATCAAAACTAAAAATATGAAAAGTTATTATCCACTGTAGTTACAGTAACATGCATCACAGATGCCAGTTTCCATGGAAATAAAATATACAGTACCACTTTCTAATGCATATAAATCATAACTCTTGGATCTCACTAATAGGCTTAAAAGTCACACTTTAAAGGACTTAAAAGTTACAGTTCTGATGGAAAAAATTTTGAAATAAAGAATAAGTGCATTATTTACAGATTGATTTTACCCTGGAGAAGAAGCGTTTTCCTTAGAGAAGAGCAATGCTAATTGCAGAGCTACATCTGGAGTACAGCACATCCTCTGGAACGAGCAGGAGCTTCATAAATACTCCTTGTCCAGGAATCTTCAGCAAACCCCCTGGATTTGGGATGTGAGCAGAATTCCCACTGCAGCTGTGCTCTGAGGAAGGGCTCGGTGCTTCCAGAGGCAGTGACAGGCCAGAGTATGGGCAGTGCCAGGGGAGGCCACAGTAGCAGCTCCAGCACTGGTCCTGCTGGTTCCCCCAGCCCTGAGCCCAGCTGAGCCCTGACACTGCCCTCAGCTCTAACACGACTGTCAGATGGAGCTTTGTACCAAAGCTGAGGAAATCAAGCAGTGTCATTTGATTTATTAAAGATGTGATATTTTAACAGTTACCTATACAAGAGTGTGCAAAAAAAGGTAAAAACCCTATACTCTTACAAACTAACCATTACAATTCCAGGTAACAAATTCCACTCTTATCAATAACAGTCAAAGCAACAGGGACCTCACATGTACCTAGAACCAAAGTCATTATATGATTTAAAATATCACAGGACTTAAGTGAACAGTTTATTTCTGCACTGCATAAACAAACCATTTTCTTGACAACGGTTACATTTCTTATCAATACTAATGGCTAGTTAACTATTAAAGAAAATCACAAGCCTGACTAATATCCTGCAGGACCTGATCATTCTTCAGACTCCTGCATTTCCACAGAACTAGCAAAACCCAAAAGAACTAAAGCAGATGTAATAAAATAGTTCATCATTGTAACAGCTCTCCAGAGATGAAATAAAAGATCCATCTGCATCAAAGTTAAGGTCCTATCACATTCAAGCCCTCAACTCCTCCCTTCCCCTGATAAAACCAAAAAATCAGTTTTCTTCTGAATTTCTATGTTGCCAAGACCAGAAAAGATGGGGATTTGTATCTAGCTTATTCCAAAAAATAACTGTAAGAAGGCCAAGGCTTGGTACACAATAATCTTCCTCTATGTAGAAATGCAGCCAAACCACACTTTGTTTTCAATTTAAGTTCTGGACAAAACACTGTGGTATAAACACACAACTATATAACCAGCAGATTTCTACGACCATACATCTATTTCTGGTTATTTTGATGAACACATCACATCAAATCAATTTGTTTATGGTTATAGGGCACAAGTCGCTGCCAGGCAGTGAAACAGCAGCTCAATGTCACATCTAATTAGCAGCACCAAGACAACAGCACACCTAGAAGCCAGATTTTCATACTGTTGTCATTCAGCACTTATAAAAAATTGCCACAACTATTAAACTGAGAAAGATCTTTACACCAACAAAGTCAAATACTGACAATCCAGTTTGCAAAAGAAATCAATACCTTGCTACATTTGCTTTGCACTTGAAAAAATACTTTAGGTTTTATTTCATAAAACACACATGAAGATCACTTCCCCAATATATCTGAAGAACGATTCAGAAACAGAACATCAGCTGTAAATTGGAATCAGGCTATCTGACTTAGCAACCTAAGTTCTATCAATGCTCTGAAAATCTGAAGGTCTGAATTTTTCACAGAATCATAGAGCAGTTTGGCTTGGAAAGGACCTTTGTGTTGCAGCATTCTCTCCACATTATCAGTGTGATCATATAATTGGCTAACAAAATTTTTTTCCCCCTAAACCCCACCAGACACAAACCCACCAGATAACTGAATGACAAGGAAACAGAACTGGTATAGCTACTTAAAGAGCTGAATAAGTTCTTCTTTTAGCCTATGAAAAAAAAAATTTATTACAATGGATGTCCAAAAACTCTTCATAAACACCTTATTAGGAGTATAAAAAAAAGTTACAGAAGACAACACTACCCATAATGGAAATAAAAGTTTGCGTGACTTTTTTGTTGGTTTTGGTAGTGAGTTTCTTGGTTTGGTTTTTTTAACAGTATTTTCTGGCTCAGGGAAGTAATACAGACCAATTCCATACCTCCCTATCATAAGAAAAAGAATTCATAGGAAACTATGTCAAGCATAAAAAACTACTTTTACTTCAACACACACTATGACTTCATATACTCTGGTTTTATGCTCTATTGTTTTTAAATTAGCAACAGATCTTATTGATAGCCAGTAAAATATATAAAAAAAATACCCAGATTTCATAATGCAGTATCCTTCTATTCCCATTTCTCTCTCCTCTTCTCCAACACTAGAAACATGGGATTGTGACCAGTTACCTTCCCCAAAGAATTTACAACTCATTTAAAAATTAAAGAATTAGGCAATACCATCCAGTGCCTGAGAAATAAATACATTTTTAAAAATAAGACATATTGAACAAGGAGCCAGGTAGAAGACTGTCAAATGCACGTGCATGACAGGAGCTGTCCTTAAGTAGGTCTTACTTGTTTACTTAAGTGGTAAATATCTTTCTACATATTACAGGGATGGAATCTGCATCAGCTCTGACACCATGAGTTATTTGTTTTTGATTTCTTGATTTAAGTAAACAGAATTATTCATACGCTTAATTTGAATGAGCTTTGTCAAATAAAAACTGAAAATGGCAACCAAGAAGTAGATGACAACATTCTGTGCAATATAATTTGAATGTTTGGTATCGAGCCATGGTACTGTATTTTCTTGACCACCACTAAAGGCTGTTGGTGGAGCAGCCCAAAGATGTCACTGCTCATAAACAGCACGCTCAATGCTAAGTATTCAAAGTCTGAGGTTTCTCTTTTAAATTGGTATTTTTTAAAACCTACAGGTTTAAGAGATTAGAGCTCTACAGAGAAAACAAATGTGCCATGTGATGAATGATGAAAAACTTCACTGTAAAAAAGTAAAGATGAAATGTCTTATGGCAAAGCTTAAGGACACAAAATTGCAAATTCAATCATTAACTTGCTCCCAGTTTGTACAGTCACTTAATTTCCACCACAGTTCATGAGAACAAGATATGTCTTAATTAAAAAAAACCCAAACAACAACTTGCTTTACCTGAGAGGTTATATTCAGTCAGAGTTTAGGGGGGAAAAAAAAGGGTAAAAACTGTGTACGTAGAGATGGAGAGGGAAAAGAGGATAGAGAGAAAAAAAATTAGATGTGGTTTGGAGAACTGCAGTCTGCAAGACCAAGGGTGCAGTACCATGGCAAAACACTCGTAATTTTCCTGTTCCCATAACCTCTGATTATTAAAATGTTATTAATTTACATCAACTACCAAGAAATCCAAAGCTTAAACTCAATTTTCAACTACCTATTTGTGTAAACTATTACACTTGGGTACTGACTGCCATGCACAGATTACAATATATTTTACTGGAAAAAAGTATAAAGAATCGCCTTTTTAGTCAGCCAAAACCACACCATTTGGGGAGCTAAAAAAGCAAAACTATCTGCACAGTGCTTCACTTTTTACTTAGGAGTCTGTTAGCCTGCAATGCCAGAAGAAATCATAACGAATAAACATGTGTGTTCATCATGCAGCTTGCCCTTCTTGATGAACTCTAAGTTCACAAAAATAGCCTTTGACTTACAGACTTTAATACCATCTGAAGAAGAGCACTGCAAGATAATTAAAACCCGAGGCAGTTCCACACTGCTAAGTCATGCAAATGCCAAAAATGGACTGGAATTTAGATGTTTTCAGCAGAACTATCATTGATTTTTTTTTTGGCCATTTTCATACAAGCACATCTGAGTTGAATTGGAAATAACATTTTGCCTACAAAGCCGGCCAGGGTTAAAACCAACATGCTGGGATCCTGACTTGTGTATGACAAAAGCAAGTAATACAATAACTGTAAGTTATGTATTTATTACACAGAGAGAACCTGCTTGCTTCTATGGAGAATATACGGGAGTTTTTTGTAAACTTCTTTCTCCACAGCAGTTGAAAATGCTTTTGTGTGGTTCTAACACAGCCCTGATGGGACCAAGTGGCAAGATCCACCCCTGCCCAAAGGTGAGTGGAGAGAGACAGGGATGGTCCCACAGCAGCACCCTTGGTGCTCCTGTGGCAGCAGGACCCTCATGGCAACTGGGCTGTCCTGTTGGGGTGGGTGACCCCACTGTGGTATGGGGCCCAAGAGCCAATTCATCCCCAGAGAAAAACAGAGATGTTTACCTGGGCTTCTTGCAGCTCTATGTTGTTGAGGGAACACAAATAGTCAAGCTCTAATGATGATGCAGAGATAACAGAGAGGCACTAGAGCCAAACTGCCTACTTGGTTTAAGTCTTTCCCTGATTAAATAATCACTTTTTTTTAAAGAGCAGTTAAAAACCCACAGATTTTACAAATCACTGTGCTTTAAATACAGTGTTATTCAGGTATACAGATACAGATATAAAAATAGAGATCTCACTGTATATGAAAATGAGACTCATTCCATGAGCAATGACACTTTGAAATGGATATTAAACTACTGCCTCTGACTTAAGTGACATTTGATGAGGTGACCCAACTACCTGAATACAGTATGATCAAATATGATTTCCTGAAATTGTTAAATACCAAAAAATTGCAATACTAGTAATAACCAATAAAGAACTAATCCTTACATTGGCTAAGTTCCCTAGCTAACAGTCATCTTATACCAAGTATTCAAGATAAATGGCAGCAATACTCGGAGAAGGGAACTAAAGGATACGTTGGGACAGGGTGAAGCAAAAGACAGACACTATAAAAAAAAAAGCATCCCTGCATGCACTGTCCACTCATTCAACATTTGCACATTAGCTATACTCTTTTACAGAAGGCATCATTTTAAAGTGTTCCTGGCCAACTGATAAGTTACTAGCTGTCTGCTCATTCAGCATTCTCCAATGCTCTTCCTTCTTTAAGAAAACATGCAGAAATGTATTATACCTATAGATAAATAACAGAAAGATTGTCATGCACATCAATTTCACAATCCACTTGCAAAATCTTCTGTATCTTAAGTAATGGTTGGCTAACCATTGCTCTCCTATTTTGGATTTATGCTTTTGCCTCAACAGAGATTCACCTTTAAAACTAATGAATCAATTTATTCTACTGACAATAGAATTCACTTTGCATATAGCAACACGTAATGCTTGAAGCTTACCTAGTAATTTGTAGGACTGCTTGACACCAGCCACCAAGAAGCACATACCAAGAGAAAAATAAAATCTAGCTTGAAGAAATCCTTTCAGAAGTTGGTAAAGTTATTCTCCAATAAAACTTAAAAATAAAAAATAAGAAAAAGTGCCAAGTTTCAATGGCAAAGGTTTATTTTCTGATTTGATAGAGACAGAAGAAGGAATTATCTTGCATCTCTCCTGTTCTGCAAGTGCTTTGCTGAAGAGAAGGCTCAGGATATAATCAGTCAAAACCTATCTGATGTCTTTCCCCAAATTCTTCTTCCTGCAGCTGCAGCAACATTCTTTGCTTCTCTTCTACTGTAGCTTTAAAATACTTATGTCAGCATTCGAAGAGTTGTACAGCAGGTTGGGGGTTTGGAAATATCAAAAGAGATCTCCTTGCTCCACTGAATTAGTTGAATGTGTAGTAAAATGTATTCTGTCCAGGACAGATTTCCAATGCATTTATACATTTCTACTTCCAGCTGTCAAAGCAAATCCAGAAATAAAACTAATCTCTGTAAAAGCTAATTGTGTGGTCTTAGCTAGAAGCAGATTCTTGACTTTGTGGTAGGTCTCATTTACTTTCATTCCAATTATTAGGCATGAGAGAATACTGCTCTAATCACCCTTCACAAAATTACTTCCTCCTAGTAGCTATTTTTAGAGCTCAGGAATTAATTACAATTCTTGGTTACCTCAATCATATGTAACCTGGACTGTGGCTCCTAATGCACTTCTGTGCATCAGTTGGCAAGAACCTAAAAGCCTTTGCTCACAACAGCAGCCAAAAGCTTGTTCCTAGTTATTAGAAATATATTTTTAGAATATATCTCATTTTAGATTCTCTTCCAATAGCTTAAGCTTCAAGAACTGTAGCGGAAATAGAAACATTTATAAGACATGGGAAAAAATTGTTTGGAAAATCCCATTCTTTGCTCAAATATCATTTGCAGGGAATAAAAATCCACCAAAGATGTTCCCGTGGTTTGGCAAACACCCACTGTAGCCAAACTGCAGAAGTTTGATAAATGAAACAGAAATATTACATATTTATTATTTTCTCTCTCCAGCAGGTCTGTAAACCCAGGGGTAGCCTCGATGCAATTTTGTTGCAGATTTTTTGAGCTAAAAAAATAAAGTCTGCCTCCTGCCTGGACTACCTGCAACACAAGTTCTACTCCCTCTGAAGTCACCCCTATAGAAACAGTCCTATACTGGTCTTGAGACTAAATCACTCTTAATGCCTTATTTGTATTTAACTAGAAGTGAGTTCAGATAAGCTCTGCTGCCCTTACTCCCTGTGTAACAGTATAGTATGTCACATACTATTTAGAAGGAAAAAAGGAAAAATAAAAAGACTTTTTAAGAACTAGCACTGCCTGGCTGCCAAGGTCCCTCTGAACAGGGTCCTTCAACAGCCTGAACCAGCTTAGCCCTGACCTGGGTGGAGCTGGACCCAGATTACCTCAAGGTCCCTTACATTCTAAATTATTCTGATTCTAGTCTAATAACCACACAGATACCTTGTCCAGACATCATTTAAATCTTGTTTTGAAATATATTTCAATTGAAACATTCAATAATTTTTCAATTGCTTAAAATCAAGCAATACTTCTGCTGAAGCCAGCTGTTTAATGTTTCTGATACAAGTTCCCTGGGATTTTCTATCAAAATGTACAAATAACATACATTAATCAGGTATTTTAAAGATTCCCCACTAGCCAAGTGTTTCCAGCTACTCTATTCCCATGACCTTACTACTCCTACGACTTTGTTGGTACTATTATTCTTGTCAGACACCTCTGCTCTGTTTATGCAGCTGAATTGATGCAGTTATTCATCATCACACATGGTCTCCTGCACCAAATAGTCATTATTTGCTTTCCCTTACTACTGTACCTGCTTTCTCCTTTAATAATTAACAGATATTACATCTCTAAGTGTTGCTTAGAGAACTGGTTAAGTAATACACTTCCTAGCACTTCCTAGGATGTTTTTCTTACTGGAGCTTTCAAAGAAATTTTGGCTAACTGAACTGTTTTTCCTGAGCACCTTATTTTTCCTTGCTGACACAGCTCTCACCGTGGCTTTCCCAAACCCCCATGCTAAGCAGAGTGTGGTATTTCACTAACACATCCTTCTCACCTAAGTGGAGAGCCTTCTTCAGGTCAAAACTATGCACCTGTAATTCAGTCACATTCATATCGACCTTGAAACAAACCCAACCCTACCCATCAAGAATCTCACTCTGCATCTCCTTTACCTCCCTGTACTTTAACAGGGCAACACAACTCAGGAGCACCCTCAGAATTCTCAGCTCATCAATACTCAGCACTGGGCTTCACTCCTCTGAAGTAAAGTATCAATTCAAAGACAAACAAATGACTAGCGAAGCAAGTTTGAGGTATCACAAGAAATGAAGTTGGCTAGACAGAAGAATATGTTCACCTGCATCTCATCACTACCTGCCTACATTTGCTTTTTAGGTCAGATCAGGTGTGTGCTCCAGGCAGAGCTTCCCTTGGTCTCCACCTCCTGTGCTCTGAGTAATTACCAAGTGCTTCTGGAACACACAAAGTGCATCCCTTCCCAAGGAAGCTGCACTCAACAACGTGCTTCTAACACTAACCTGGGCTCTGTCCAGGAGAACAGTGCAGAAGCAGACCCCACTAAAACCTCCATGATGTGTACAGTGGAGAAGTCAGGTCCTCAGCCCCCAGGCTGTACCACTTACTACAGTAGGGGCAGTCTAAGCATCCTGCTGTCAACAGTCTGTGATATGCACATTCATATTCCAAATTTTCTTTCATTTATTTATATGTATGTCCATAGAGAGGACAACTTTATCTACAGTCTTTACATAGGTCTCAGATCCAGAAATGAGTAAAAGCATGTTATACATGAGTTTGTACAACACCCATCAGCACCTTTGTCGTACAGTGACTTTCATATCCCCGAAGGGCAGAGCTCAGATTTTGACTCCACATTTCACAGAAACACCACATGTCTGAAGAGCAACTTAAAATTTGAGCAAGTTACTTGTTACAGACTTAACTAGTTCATTGAAATCATATAGACTATGAATATTTTCATGTCTACTTAATATAAACAGCATCTAATTTGAGACCAGTGAAAAATCACTGGTTTGAAACAGGGAGAGATTATAGTGGAGATGGGCCACATGTTTGTCTTAGGAAGTTATGAACACCATAATCCTATGCTCACTGCACATGTAGTTCACATTGTTATGTAAAGTGATTGTATTTTTCGTTTACAAGCTGCTGTACAGCCTATTCTTATTATACACACGCAGATGTATGATTTAATTACTGAGGAACACAGAAACAGATTTCTGCAATTGCTCTGATAAACATCATCTTTGTATTTTTTGAGTCTTGTATACAAGAACTTCAGATAAGCCAAGTCCCATTTCTCAAGGGTATTTATAAGTATCTATATTTTTTAAATGCATGGTCAACTTGTTAGTCATGAGACTTCCATTTAAATTTAACTGAAGAACAACTGATGTTTTTAATTTTTGTATACACACACAAATATACACGCACAGTGTGTGTGTGTGTGTGTACACGCGCAGTGTGTGTGTGTGTACACGCGCAGTGTGTGTGTGTGTACACGCGCAGTGTGTGTGTGTGTACACGCGCAGTGTGTGTGTGTGTACACGCGCAGTGTGTGTGTGTGTACACGCGCAGTGTGTGTGTGTGTACACGCACGATTTGTGTGTGTGTGTGTATATACTGCTTTTATAATTAAGAACAAACAAAACACCAAAGTTTTCTGCATATCTGGCCTCGGGTTCCTAAGGGATTTTTTTGGTTTTGTTCTCTTCCATCAGTTAGAGAAAATATATTGCTTCAATTAACATTAAATGGACCTAAGGGTGCACAGACATGATACTTGTTCCAAACTGAGCATCTAAAAATGGAAACAGATGACATCAGTATAGATCTGAACATACTGACTCTCGGTTAAAATATTTGTAAAACACATTCCTAGTTCAAAGATTCTATTTCTCTTACCAACGCTTTAATGGAGGCAGCCTTTTAACAGACTGCATTAAGGGAAATGCTCCATTTTCTATCGATGATTCACTGCTGATTACTTCCGATCTGCAGGTGTCCTCTGCAGAGCATCACTCCACCATATCTAACCTTAATACCCTGCAATGACCTTTTAGCTATTTCACTTGTATGACGGGAATCAGCAATTGCATTTCAGATCCCCAAGGCTTTTCCAGGGCAGCTGCTCTGCTGCCCACCCGCATCACTCTCATTTCTACCTGCCATGACACAGCATTTGCGGACCATGCACTGCATTTGTATAAGCAAGCATTTTGTAATGCATTTTTTTAATTACCAAAAGTATTTTTTAAATGCTTGGTCATCCTGAAGAAAAAGCAAGATGAATCACTTACCTTGTACTAATGATCATCTTATCTTAACACACACATTTGCCCACAAAGCAAGATTTCGCTCCTGCTCTTCTACAGACATAGAAAAGCCTCAGTAACTAGTGAAAATGACAGAAGTACTCCAAACACCATTCCCATTGACTGTTACCTCCAGATGTTGAGCTCCATCCTGCTAGATCTATATGAGACTTGTAACACTAAGACAAACATCCAATTTCTGTGATTGAACACGGAGAATACAACAACGTCCAGTCAAATAATCAAAGCACGAAGAAGGTAAGACACAACACATGTAACACCACCACATTGAGTCCAAGAACCTGAACTACTTAACTCATTTGACCTCATAAAAATAGCAACATTACATACTCAGAACAAGGAATTCCTCCCACAAAACTAAAGGTTTTCTTTGCAGTCGGTTTTTATGCCTGTATTTCAATACTTGAACCACAGAATTTAAGACCACTAGATAACAACTATTTGTGGTGTATGAAAATTAATTTCCTTCCCATTGAGGGACATTAAATACCTACGTTAAAGAACCATGAGTTCATTAGTTAAATCATCAATATTAATAATTATCATACAATATATTAATTAAATATTAAGAATCTTTTTTAAAATACTTAATTCAAAATGTCTTCCTGATGGCACTTTAAGCTAATGTAATTTTTATATACACCAGCTAAATTAGCAATGAGAATCAGATTAAAGTGCCTGACATTTCCTTTACTAGTGAGAATGTTTATATACAAGCCATTTTGTGAAATGCAAAACTAATCCAATGCTATTTGTCCCTTAAGCTGTTTCACTCTGTCTCTTTCATTTTAGCAAAGTGAGTTGCTAAAGAGTTGATATTACTTGTAGTCTAGTTACAGCTTTTTCAGATTAAATGAAAAGTAGAAACCTTCCAGGAGGCCAATCTGCAACAGGTTTACTTTAGTTATCCAGCATTTTAGGCATGTAGCAGAAGCTAAAGACTATGACAAGTCTCCAAACTTAACCTGCAAACTTGAGAACAAAAAAAAATGAAGGAAAAACTAAAACAGACACTCCATCACCCCCCCCAAAAAAGCCACCACAAAGCAACAACAAATCCCATCCCTGGGCTTCCACTAAGTTGTCAGATCCTATAAAACACATTTTTGTTCATTAATTAAACATTCAAACACAGGCTCTCTTCATCTTCATTATTTTGGGGAGACGTAACTGGTAAATTAGTTTCAATTCAATTACAACCTCCTTAATAGGAACAGATCCCAATCTCAGTCTGAAAAGAAAAAACCTAGTACATTAAGAGGAGGTTAACTTTTATAAAGATGGTCTGAGAAAATACATTTTTAAAGTAAACTAAAAGATCAAAGAGGAAAAAAACCTACAAACCAGTGAGAATGAAACCAGCTTATTTTTCCAAAGGTGGTTGCGGATATCTGTGCTTAAGTCCCTCCTCTTCTGCTCCAGCCACATGCAGCAGACTCTAACCTGAGCTGTTGGCTCATCGGGCTGTACAACTTAACAAAACAGTTTAAAAAGTCATTCCAGAAATATATGGAATTACCCAGAAACTGCTTTGTTTACTCTGGTCAATAAAACACTGTTATCTCTCTTACAATAGGCCATACTGTTTATACAAACAAAGTTAGCTTTCATGCATCCACCATCTATTTATTTAGCAAGATCAGCTATCACTGTAAATCAATTTCTTTGCAAATGAGAAACAGCTGCTGTAAAACCCACTTAAAACTCTTGCCTGCATCCAATATTTGGACACGAAGCAGAACAGATGACAGGAACAAAAAAAAGTCATCAGCACCACATCTAGTGACACTCTAAAACAGGGTGACCATCTTAGCTTCTACAAGCATTTTTAAAGAAAAGGTATCATTTAGTATTTACCTCAGTTTTATATTTTAAATACAAAGTTGTAAGATAAAAGGTATGACAAGAAAAAAAACCTTACAATTGCTATTCAAACTGGGTGCTATCAGGAGGATATGGAAGATAGGCAACTAAAAGAAAGAATCTGTATTACAGGTTGGTTATTACCTGAGTAACCTTCGAGGAAAAACATCCACAGTGAAAATGAATATTGTTTCAGACCCATAAAAAGCATTAAAAGAAGAGATCTAATCTCTCAAGCTTGAAGTTTTATATAATTTTTGTTCTAGAACGGTCAGAGAGGTCTTAAAGATGAATTCACCTAACACAGCTGTCTGAAAGGCCTGCACCTCTTTCATGATGCTCTCTGATGTTCAGGAGGTCACTACCAAGCTTTCAGAGAGCACAACACCCTGCAAAATATCAACTTGGAAGATCAAGTACTCAGACAGTATCACCAATAGCACCTACAATACCACTCAGTTACAAAATCTAATGGAGATTTAGACTGGGATTAAGTGGCTTCAAAACAGACTTTTTTCACTGTACGAGTACGTGGCTGCAGAAGAACTTCTCTTCCTAAGACTGAGTACAATGGATGAGCAGCTCTTAGAGTTGGAGATGGGGAAGCACAAGCACAGTCAGAGCATTAAGACCTGCTCATTACAGATTCTTTTCACTAAAGTTATTTTATCCATTAATCTTTTCATCTGGTATTTCAAATTTGAAACTCAGCAGGTGAGATTCATTGCAAGCAGTTGGTCCCTGCAGCACTCCAGGGGAGGCTGGGAAGGTTCAGAACTTCAAACATGGACATAAGGAGAAAGAAGGTGCATGTAAGGGAAGCTACACACTTGGTTGCATGTGATGCTGCCAAATGCAAAGGTGCTGCAAGTTCAGCTTTCTGATGTTTTATAAACAGGCAAGAAGCATCAGGTCAGTCTGTGACTAGAGCGATGACATCTGGTTCTAAACAACTATTTGAATACACATGCATTAAAAAAAAAAAATGCTGTTAGTGTTCTGGGGAGATATTTTTGTTCATGTTCATATTCACTAGTCTCTGAGCAGTAAAGAACTACAGTGCATTTTGAGAAGGTCTCATTAAATCACAGAAAAGCTTTCTGAAGCCCCAAGTCAAAAAGCTTAAATGTTTAGGATAAGACCAAAAAAATCCTGATGGCTTTCAAGTTTATTTGAAAGACAGATTACAGAATATTACGTAAAGCACAAATCTCAGAACTATTCCCCATTGTATTTACAAATATTATCAAATTTTACAAGATCATGAATTTTCATAAAAAGTGACATTTTCAAAAAGCTTCTCTTGCTTTAATCCTCCTCCTTTCTTTTGATAGGATTAAGCGCTGAAATGGCAGGCTGTTGAATAAGCACACTGAAATGCCAACTGTGAGGCATTTAACTCCGTGTACTTACAAATTAACGTTTCACAGTTGCTTTAAATTTTGATATTATAGTTTAGTATCTTCAGGCAACTCATTTCAGAAGGTGCTGATTTGATTTACATTATTTCTCATTTTACATTCATATCTTATGGTCCTGGAATACCTTTAGGTTTCCCTTAATCTCTTATAAAGGAAATTTAGTTTTATGAAAGGCTGAGAAATATGGCTTTGTTTTATGAACAGGTACCAACCAGCTTGCCTATAGCAATTCCAAAGTTACCATTAAATTTAGCTATAAAAGGGCATATCCACCAAGATAACCTCAACAAAAGAAATGGAGATCAGGGTCTATATATATGTATGTACACACATGCACAAATTCAGAGTGCAATATTGAAAGATGGTGTCACTGGTCTTCCCCCTTGATTCCCTGAAATGTTCAGAATTAATTGGAGAAAACATCTAGTAAAATTCCTAAAAAAAGTGGTAGGATGCTTATCTTAATTCTTCAATTCTTTCTATTATTAGGTTACTTCAGAGGATATTTATATGCTCCTGAGACAACTGTTGCAAAAGCAAATCCTAAAGGCTACTAGATGTGGCATTTTAGATGGAAATTTTTACCATGCAGAATATGAAATGCAGTTTCAGTATTGCTAAAGTTAGTATTTGCAGAAGGGTGTTCCAAAAACAAACCAACCACAAAAAAAAAAAAACCCAGCACTTACTACCTTTATGCATACAAGCTGTGGCTGTTCCTAGAGAACCACCTCAGACAAGGTACTAGTTGAAAACAGTTTAAAGGTGTTTCCTTGTATTTTTCTTAGACTATCTAATCTGATTATTTCAAGATCTATAATGATTCTCTTGTGCTCCTGAACTTCTATAAAAAAAAAAGAAAGACTTAAGAAGAAACTTGGAAGGAATACATTTTGTTTGTGGTTAAGCACCTCTCCCCCATTACTGTACATTCATGCAACCAATAAAAAGCACAAACCATCTAGAGTTTGTACATGCTTCCTGAGTATAAAAGTATCAGCAGATACTCTTGCAATCTTTTTGCAAGAGTATCTATTTGCAACAGTTTGTACAATTTGTAGAAAACCAATTTATTCATCAGAAAAATTAGTACCAAAACTACCAAGACATGCAGAGCAGTTCATAAGAACCAAGATTCTCATTTCAATATCTCTATACTCTCAATTAATCTTCTGCCAGCCCTTCCTGTACTCAGCACAGCTGAGCATCCATAGAACAGTCCAGGCACTGACTGTGCAATGTAAGGGGTACTTACAGCTGCAAAGCTGCCTCAGGGTCTTTGTTACTAACACTTCAAGATCACTTCTATGTCCATTCTTCTGCCACTTTTAAGGAAGACAGACTATATCTTCCTTTCACTCATAGAATAACTTCAGTTCCTGCTGAAAAAAATCATGATTCTTTCACAATTCTGCAGATGAAGTGCTGGCACAGGTAAAGTCAGCAGCAAGTTCTCACCAAGTGTAACAAGGCTGAGGTCCACTCTACACAGATGTGCTCCAAGGAAAAATAGAACAACTCTTCTTGTTGGCAGAAATCAGTCTGGTGTTGCTAACTGGCAGTTCAGTGGGCATAACCATTCACATTTATGGCACAGCCTCCATTCAATATCTGCAAACACAGCTAATTATTTAGACATAGCTAATTATTTAGCCATAGAACACCTGTCTAGTAATCTGATGCTGCTAAGACTAATTACTACACCCTATTCATACTTAATTAAGTTTTACATAGTAATGCAGAGATTAAAGTGAATTCCAGCAGCATGTACTACTAATTAAGATATTTAGGAATGTTTACTTGTGTCACATGGGAATGTGCCAAATCACCTCTCTGAAGTCTTAGTGGTATTTTGGATTGATTTGATAAACAGAAGCCTGAAACACCTTTGTATTATAACAGACACTTCAATAATGCTCTGGATATGTTCAATCACAGAGCATCTTTTTTCAAAACCAATTCTGACACCTACTAATATTTCATAAATAATGGGATCAGATTAAAGTCTCGCCAAAATTCATTATGAAGTATTAAACTTGTCTAATCTTTTATCATTACTACTAATGTAATAAAAAGAATGAAAACACCAGGAATTATAGAAAGATATGAGAATTTTCCTCAGGAGCATCATAGAACAGTCTGAATCAGAGGATGTACTGTCATGCTTATGTGAGATTCTTATAAATCAGATACTTTTGAAACAGAATATACTTTCTACTTTAATTTACTCTATCTTTTCTCCTCTGTAGTTTCTAAAATTGTTATTCATTCTAACAACCTCATCTCAAATAATTACTGCACATGTGAGCATTAAAAGGAGGATTTAATTTTAGAAAGATTAAGTATTGCCATCAGCTGTGTAGTGGTTAATACTAAATTGAAGCTAAAAACTCCTACAATTAAAAATACAAGTAAACTTTGTTTGGAAAATATAACATTTTTTCTTTATAACTTCCTATTTAACTATTAACAGAGTTACAATTTCTGAGAAAAATAACTAAGTTTCAATGTGAGGCACGTTAACAATACTTATGTTGAAGAACTTTGGCAATACTCTTGCCACCCAGTGAAACGTATTAATTTTGTAACTTAACTTGTGCATTTAATCTGATTTCCATGACTTCACTACAGCTGTTAGACAGAAGTTGAGAAGCAAAATATTAGTTCTGCAAGTTGGTAATTTTCAGTTTCCATATTCTACCATATCAAGATTTTCAAAAGCAGGATCTTAAGTTAGGTTGCCTGTCTAGCAGCCTAAAGTTCAAGGTGGTTGAGCACAGTGAATCCTCCCACTGACAGCAGAGCTGGAGATACAGCCATTCAGATCAAGGGGTCTCTGCTCTCTGGCAGGCCACATCTGAACAATGCTTAATGAAGGACTGCACAACAGATGCACAGAAAGCCTTTCTGTACATTGCAGGCCAGATTTCCAAAAGCTTAAGGCATTTCAGAAACATTTCATTTTAGGTGTTGAAACAGAAATGAGTTCTTAAGTCTCATCCCAAGTACTTTTCTGTAGTTATAAAAAGGTCCCAGCCATTCTACCTCCATCAGTTTAGTCCTACTGCCATCTGCTGTCACAAACACACCGGTGCCATGCTGTCTGTACAGTGGTTTTTCTTTCTTATTCTGTTAGCGTAGAAGAATGTATTCCAATATTGCTACTCAAAATTAACCAAAAATAAGCACTAATTTGTCTAGAGAAGTGTAAAGGTAAGTCAGTGTGCCACCTTCATTGCTTCTGTAGATCTGTATATGGTTCCATATATACCCCAAAAAAGCATCATTCACGCAAGTATTAGGAAGGGTGAGTCCAGATCCTAAAATTCTGGGGGTTATTTTTGTTCCAGTGATTTCTTTGCGTGAAAACAATTGCTAGCAGAAAGTCTTTTAAAGCTCATGGGTTGGTTTGGTTTTTTTCAATAAGCACATTACTTATTGCTCACCACAAGCCCAATTCAATTTGATGACTACCACAATATCACTCTAATGTGAAACCGAAGGGCTCTTTCATACATTGCACCTCTTGTTTGAAGAAAAAAAAAAGGTAACTCTCATCCTCACACACAAAAAAAAGGCTGTATTTTTCGTAGGCTGTATGCTGCTAAACTCGTGTTATCAAGTATGACAATTAGTAGAAGATTAGCTTTCAATACCACTGCTTTCTATATTTGCAGGTACTTTCAAAAGCATTTTTCTTTAGTAGACAGGGTAGGATTCATATGCTCTAAAAAAGTTAGAAATGCAGGGGAAAAGGAGAAGTCAGACACATGAACTGCCCTCTGATCCCACATCTTCAACACTCACATCCAAAGGGAATACAGTGCTGGCCAGAGAAAGACAGGTGAGTCTTACTGCCTTCTAAACTTTGCCCCACCCAAATATAACAGGACTATAAAGATGCGTATTTTACACTATTTGTTTTAACAATGTTGTTAACGATATATTCAAACCAGGTTCATTTTCAAGCACAGTTGCAATAACTGAACGTGATGTTATCCATATATGTCAATTACACAGTGGAATACTCTGATTAAAAAGTTAATAACCAGTTTGTTATGTTTTTGTGGGCTGGGTGGTGGTGGTGTTCTGCTGTTATCACCCATTTGATTGTCCAATGAGACACTCTTCCTAGACAATGTATTAAGAGCATAAGACATCCTACAACATGCAAAGATTATGCCCTTTGTTTACCGTTTTAATAGAACTTCTTGATTTTTCTTCCCAAATGTTACTGCTCAGCTCCATCGTGCAATGAACATTTGTTTCTCTTTCATAGGATCCAAATATAAGTAACCTGAAATAAAAAAGGCAATAGTAAGGATGGTAATACTATTACTTATATTTCAGATATCAGATGAAACTCCTCATTCTTCATTCACACACTATTATCAAGGTGTACACAACAGAGCCATTCACACAGAGAAGATTCCACAGACACAGCCATACACAGAGGAAAGACACTGCCACCCTCTAGTGGAAGAACTCCATAAATATTAGCTATCACTAAATATTTTTAACTAGGGGTTTGTGTTTGGGTGGGGGTTTTTTTGCTATTGTGCTTCTCTTTTTCTCTTTTAATAAATGAAGTGTTCAACCAGCAGACTAGCATATTTCCATACAGGAATAACTTTTTATTTTAAAGTACAATAGCCACAGGAGTCTTTTATTCTAGTCCTGAACTCCACAATATGCTGCATCTCTTCTTGGTTGAAGAGAGTGTTACTATAGATTAAAATCATAGTTTACTACTGCTTATGCTTACACTTCACTAAACTGGGATCTTCTTATATCTGTAATTTATTGATAACATTCATAACAAACGAAAGATTGGTTCTTCACACGTGATACCCTATTCCAGAAGGTTATAAAGCTTTTCAGGTAGATACCAGTACTATAAAAGAAAAAAATAAAGGCAACCTGCAATAACCTTTAGGCTATAGGATGGCAATAAAGTTGTACAGAGCTTATCTCAGAGGAGCTGAAAGCAAATAAATACTTTGAAATAAGAACTTCAAGTAAGTCTTCCTCTTTCAAAAGTGATAAGCCTTAACTCCCTCTTCCCAAACTTTCTATATACATTTGACAAGGACAGTTTCTAAGCTTCCATTCAAACTATCTTATTTGTGGTTGTGATGTTACATAACTTTTCAGATGATGCAGACAAAAGCTGTCAGAAAAACACATCCATTTTCTCTGTATCTTAATGTTGCTACATGTTTCTAGGTTAAGTATTTATGATTTAAAAGTGCCTATCCTTCCAGATATGGAGATACATGGTAAACATAATTTTCAATTAAGTAAAAGCTATTGAAAACTACTTTGACCAAGAATTAAAATTGGTAAAGTTAAGCTAATTCCAAGCAAAAATACCTCTCTGGCTACAACAGGTGTCTAGCTTGCACTGAAGCAAGGACAGGTAAATGAGTATTTCTTTCCTGTGTCTCTCTAGGAAGAATTCAACTGTCTTTTATCTAAGCACACCAATGCACAGGGAGATGACAGGGAAAGATCCCATTTGGGTTGGCAGCCAGCACACCTGCATTACAAAGCATCAGTCGTTTCTGATTCAGAGGCAGGGGCTGTATCCTGCAAGCCCATTCTCAGGTGGGAAGTTCACAGGCTGTAGTGAAACACCACAAACAGCAGCTGTCAACCTCATCTCCAGCTTGACCTTCAGCACCCATTTGTCTAGACACTATTGATTTGATGACTGTAAGCAGAAATCCAGCCTCAGAACCAACTGATTAGGTCCTTTGTCCTGACAAGTCAGTTTGCTCAAGGTGACTTGAACTGATGAACTCATGCCACCTTTGCTTCTTTTTAAGCCACTCCCAGCAACTCTGTGGCTTTTCTGTTCTGCTTTAGCAGTTGATTTTGAGTAAGAAAGGTTTTCTTCAGTGTCTCATTCATATCAGACAGTTCATTGCAGCTTTACTACAGCTGATCATTGGTGGAATATGTTTCGTCTTCTGGTCACCTAGACACACTCCTGGGGAATTTTCCAGGGGTACTTATTGTCCCTCTAAATTATCAGCACAGTAACTATTTAGCTGTCTTGTATCGGTAGCAACTAAGATAGAAGAACAAAGACAGGAGGCAGCTTAAAAACCAAAATAAGAGTAATTTAAAGCCAAAACTGTAACATAAAAGTTAAAGGAAAGCAATGAGCCATAATAAGATTTCACCCTCCATTAGGCTACCAACAGCTAACTGAAAGAAATATATCACAAGACAGCACACCTTCACATTCAAATTTTAAAGAGCTTTTCAGGCTGGCATTTGGAATTCAATTTCCAATTTCAGAAAGATAAAGGGGAAATTTTAACTGCTACTACATTAAGGAAATGTTTTGTTTCAATGAATACCCCCATTAACATACAAATAGAGGTCCTGTATCCTGTACAGCACAGCTGCAGATAAAGACTGGCATTAAGACTGTGCCACAACACACCCAAAACAACCAGATAGTGAAGATATCTACACCCTACAGATTCAAAGTTTGTAAATCAGTACAAAAGGATATATGAAAGGCATCCTGGAACAAAGTTTATAACCCCGCCTATAATTAAATCAATAAATGTGATTAAATGACCACCTGAGTAATTCAAATACGCATACAAAAAGTGAATTTCTATTCCTTCCCCAATTGTAAATTGGATGGTTCCCTGCAGCAAGTGAGCATGAGGCAGAGGAGCATGATTCAGAGTAGCCATGGGTATGGAAGCAGTTCTTTGGAGCTGTCCTGCTTTCCAGTCCAAGAACTATGAGGACTCCAAGACATGAAGCACTTGTCCTCTGATACAGAACAACAGAAGCACATGGAGGCTGTGGTCACCTCAACTCTTGAGCCAAGCCAAGAACTTCAGCGAGTCTTTATAGTCTTCTGGAAAAGAGGATGAGTAACAAGGCTATCAAGTTTCTGGCTTTCTGTAGGATGATGCTGAAGTAGTGATCTGCAGATCTAACAAGAATCTGGTGTGGGCAAGGCACACACCATCCTTTAACTTGTTATTTATTGGCAGGTATGTAAAAGCAAGCTGAATTGACTTCCTTTAGAAACGTTCCATGATTTTTTAATTTCAGCTGTGGCCTTTCTATTTGCAAATATTATAGGAGTTGAAATACGCAGAATATTTCCCAGATTTTAAGACTGTCAAATGCAGATTCAATATTCCCATAGTTAAAGATGCCACTACTGCACACTTCAGTCCACTTGAAGACAAAAGGAAAAGAATTCATAAAACACCAAATTTGACAAGTCAGTCTCAGGTACACTCTGTGGTTAATATTTATTTACTCTGTGTTAAGTATTTATTTAGTAAAATTTTCTCATGCACAAAGGTATCTATTAAAACAAGTGCTAATTTAGAAAGCCCACATGATGGCATAGTTTCAGAAGAATATTGTCACCTAATACAAGAGCTTACATGCTTTAAGAATTTAATAGTGTATCTACAAAAAAAAAAATCAGCAAAATTTAACAGAATGTTGCTTTGTTTTCCTCAAAAATATAAGGTAATGACAGATAAGGGCATTTTTGCAAAAATTGAGTTGTGAGAATATTACACTTGTACAAGAAAGCTTATATTTTCAGCAGGTCAGACAAACTTGCAAATCACTCATTATTTAGACCAAAGTTTCCATCCTTTCATTAATTTAATTTTTCAATGTGCAAAATTTAATTTTTATTTCAATAGCATGACAGCAAGGAAATTAATATGGTCAAGCCTGCAATTAGTAAAGAAGTGCAAAATGTGCAGGTATTCGGAAGAACATAATGAAATTAAACTAGATGTTTATAACATACAAAGTTTGCTAGATGTTTTATCACTAAAGTTTCACCATTGCATTTCAGACTTAAGCAGGAGATGAACTCTGTTAGACTAGATGGAATACAGTGTCAGCAGTCAAGAATCCTACTCCAAATTCTGTGCAGAAGTCAAAGAAGAGCTACTCTACTGAGAGAGAATATGAAAAACTTCTGGGGCACCGAGCAAAACTGAGAATCATGGAAATTAAAATGCTCTTTCATTCTGGATCACCAAGAAAACTTTTCAGGTGCCTCTGGCAGACCCGAGTGAACAAGCTCTGTATTTCAGCACACCATGCTGCACTGCAAAAGAACCACCTAAAATGGTCCCAAGCAACCTTCACACCAGCCCTTATATAATGGTGATGATGAGGGAACTCCTGTCACTGTTATTTTTGTATATATTGTATATTTCCTCTTCTACTACAAAAATTCTCTCTGCGTCTTTCAGCTTCCACCTCATCAATATCTTCAGGTGCAAAGTAAGCAAGAATATTTACTCACAAAGGGACTTTAAGGACAGCAGCTGTAGCTGTTCCATTCAAAAAAAGGATGGGAGACCTGGAATATGTGAGGGATTACTCAAACTCCAAACTGCACAAAACAGCCTGATAAAGTCAGACCTGAAGCTTAAAAGACCTGACAAGCCAGCAACTACATCCTCTCCCAGCCATCTGATAAGCATCTGTGACAGCTGAAAATACTGAGAGGTCAAATGATGATGTCAAACTGAGCAATCTGGGTTCTATAAATAATGAAAAGAAACACCACACTACTGATACCTTGGCAATGTTACACAGTGTTTCAGATTCAGGAAAGACACAGTATTTAAAAGATTACTTTCCAAATCAAGAACAACTGCGCCTAATTTAAGGTATTAGGCCCTCTTATAATAAAAATGAATGTGCTACTGGACTGGAATTGGAGACTGCCTGTAAAGAGAGATCATGAGCTCCCTTATTCAGGGTGGGTAAAGGGGAAATGCTCTTAGCAGCCAAGAAGTGCACAGAGTCACTTAGTATTTTTGAATCATTCACAGAAAATGTATCACAAAGTTAGGGAGACAGGTAAGCGGCAATTTTATTACAATAAATAATCACTGCTGTGGCCCACACAATCCTAGGAATCTTCTGGAAATCCATGGCACTGTTAATCTGCATTTGTACAACAGATACAGTTCAGACAGTTGTACAAGGCTACAGAAAAAAGAGCAAGGAGGACCTCATATGGTAATACAAGTTAAAAAAGAACAGGTTAAAAAGTCTTACTGCAAACCAGAGTTTAGTTCATATACAGCAGAGTGGCACATGACTAGATCAAAGCCTAAGCACTACTTGGATCAGATCTAACATAAACCAAGAGGTCTGACAAAAAACCCAAACACGAGGCCACATACCTTTTCCCCAGCTTTAAAGAGAATAATTTTCTCTTCAAAACATGAAGAAAGTAGATTTTAATTTTTTCCATTATTTTGTTAAAGACAATGACAAAAAATAATGTCTTAAAGTTATTTTGACTAAGTAAAATTGAGTGAAAGAATTATTTCCCTTTGCTTACAACATACTACAATAGGATAATTACAACATTCATACCACTCTGGAAAGATTCATAATTTGGTGTGCTAAACAGAAAGAAAAACAAAAATCACAATGCAAAACAAATAACAGGGGGCACAGATTAGCTTGTAACCAGGCAATATTCAGAAGGGCAAATGCACGACACCCACACAAAACACAGAATTGCCTCAGAAACTTACTGCAACGTTAATTTATCCATTTTTACTTAAAAAAAACCCCAACCATTTCCTGATTAGAGTGCAATCACAACACCAAAGCTGCTACTCTGTGAATCAGACCAGGCCTATAGCTATAATTACTATGAGTTTAACAAATAGGTTAGTGAAGAATGAGCAGAAGACCACAAAGCTTACCTTGTACATTCAATTAATGTGACTTTTAGTCGCCCTTCTGTCAATAGACCATCCTGTACATAGAGGTCTCGATCTTCATATTCGTCATGTGGCAACACTTGAAATGGAAAAAATGGCTTAAACCTGAAAAATATGGATATTTATTTTAATTTAAATTAAGAAAATAACACTATCAGAAACAAAAATGTAACAGGATTACAATGAATCTTTAACATTTCTAAAGAGAAATACAACCATTTCTATATATTGATTTGTCAAAAGGAAAAAGTAGAAGCTACTAAAGCTTTCTGAATGCAGAAGGCTGAAGAATATATAAACAAAGATTGCTTCACAGGAGTAGATTATTTGAGTTATATTTACTAGTGAAGATAATTTTTGAGAAAGTGGGAAGCTGATCAAATCACACAATATGTTTATGACTGCAAATGTGATTTAACACAAGAATCCTTTTGCAGTAAATATCTTACCAGGTCTTTAAATTTTAAGTTCATCTACATAAAACATCACAGCATTGAAAAATGAAAATATACCATGACCCTAAAGCATAAAATTTTTATGACTTCTGTACCTAGAAGACTAGTGCATCCTAATAAACAGTACACTTACACAGTTTGATACTGCTCTCATTTTGCAAAAAACATTTGGTTGCTCTTTTCAGCCAGTCCTCCTGAACTAAAATAAAGATACGGATATTCTAAATATTTGCCCTTGAGCTTTATTTTCCCATTACAGCACATGATTCACAGGAAAAGCAGTTCATGTTGAAGATACTAAGGGTTTTATACACATTATCTCACCACAATTCTCTGTTTAAATTAGAATACACCAAGTTACAAATACCAATTTCATTTTTAAATGATAGTGCTTCAATGTTGGACACAGCCACCATCTGAGGGAAAGAAAGGCAGGAGAAGAGGCTGCAGAGCTGCAGCCCCATCACGGCTGACACACACATGCAATCCTACCAGCAAGGGCCACGACCCCGCAAAGATAACGTGGAATCTGCGCTAGCATTTATATAAAGTATTTGAAAAAGCACTTGCAGAGTATTCCTTCTTTCCATTTTTATTTATGATTCTCATTTCCTAGCACTGCCCCGTGCCTTGGTTTCCATCCACCACCACTGCCACAGCCTCCCAGGGACTATTTCTGTTGAGAAGACTTACAAGGAGCAGGAGGCAAGCACCCCTGCCTGCAGGACCTATCTGCCATTTCAGGAGAAAGAAGTCTTTCATAAGGACCGTTTGCTCAACCATCAGAGGCATCTGCTTGTCACATTCTGAGATCGCAATGTGTGCAGGAACCAGTCACATGGATCTGGACTGAGGAGTTTCAGAAATCCAGATAACTAACAGAGCGGCCTTTGAATGTCGGCACGCTCCTCGGGAGGGAGCTCCACCATGCCTCGAGACGTTTCTGTACGAGCATTGGCCTCGAACACAGCCAGGAGACATTTCTTTTGTTCTCCTTGTGAATAAATACAACTCAACAGTCCAGCTCTTTTCCTGAAATCCAATTCAACTTCTAACTTCGGTTGGGTTCCAAGTTTCTCCCTTGTTAACTTCTTCAGGAAGAAAACAAGTTTAATTGGCCAAGTAAAAAAACTTCAATTTAAAATACTTTATTCTTTTTTTAAGTCTGTGTACAAAAAATAGGAAGCTGCTAAATCACATTGGCCATGGTTTAGGCTTTGGAGTACAACATAATTAACCAACTCAAAATATGCCTTGTGCATGTAGTATTTGGTCTGATATTTTACTCAATCTTCCTTTATAGTTCTTGAATTACTAAAGAAACAGTAAGCATCACAAGGGTAAGGGAAATACCACCAAGATGACCCCAATATTTTCACTCTACCAGACTTACTGCCTGGACACCTCCCCACTCCAACCCACCCCAATCCACTGGCACACACTGCCCCACAGCCCTCATTTCAGGCACAGACAAGAGTACCTCAGTTCTTTTAAGAATGCTTTTTATCCCCTCAAAATACAGATTTAGCTCAGATTGTTAGGCAAAAAAAGGAAGAGTTAGGCAAGCACACTGAAAAATAAAGACAAGTTTTGATTGAATAAATACTTGTAGTCTGGTGGGTTTTGTTTGGTTTTCAGCAGAAAAACTTTTCTATTTGTATGAGCAGCTGCCCATGTACCTTCTCCAAGAATCTATTAAAAAAAAAAAGGATGATTTTTCACAGGAACCTCAAACTAGCAACCACCATCTGGAGCCTCAGTGAGTTACTGAAACAAAATTCCTGGGAGGGAGAAACAGAGAAAGAGGATCTTATAGGTTACCATCACCTCACTGAATTTCTGCAAAAGTCAGGCACGCTTAAGTGTTGGTGCTGATAAGGTCTTTCCTATATATATATATGTAGGTAGGTATATACACACACACTACAGAACAGCCTGCAGTCTATTTAACAAAAACACAAACCTGGACATATTTATTTTCAATACTAAACATAAGAACAAAAAAAAAAAAGCAAAATAACAAGAATAAAATATTCCAGTAAGAATGTAGATATTTAACTACATATTCAAACCAAAATATCATCTCTCAAGTAACTTCAGAGTAAAGTGCTAAGTCCAGCACACTCTGCAATCTTTTACTGCAACACAGAATGATGAAATAATCTTCAGAACAAGGCATTTTTCTTGGTAGATTAAGACAACGTTTACTATGATTTTTATTTCTGTTTTCAAAATATTTTTTAAAATTAACACAACAATGAACTAAATAGGAAAGAATTCTAAAATATCAATGCAGTTATATACAATTATATGCAAAACACTTAACAGTGTATGCTTGACTTTGGTTTTTAATCCCATATTTGTGGGAAATTTCACTAGTACTGCACAGTCTCAACATCATTTAATTTACAACAAGCACTTATGTTCACGTTCTTGTCACTGCAATTAATTTGGCAAAATCCTTTAAAAACAACACATTACCTATTTCTGTTGTCATTAGCAACTTACAAAGAGCTAAATATCCCACATTAAATGCATTTTATGTTTAAGTGTTGCTCTGAAGCGTTCCAATTTTGTAACACAGCACTTAACTATTTAAGGTAATTTACTGAGAGTTTGTACATTTCCAAAACTAAGCATCAGAGAAATTACTATTTCAAGTAGATTCCAATTACATGTTAGGTAAGTGAACTGTTGATAGAGTATTTAAGCACAGGATAACTCAGATTTATTTGGAAAGACTCTCCTACTGGGAACTGGTGAATTAACACAGACAGTGAGAGTCAGTAACACAGTGAGACTGTTCCCTTGTGTCATAAAGCCACACAGAGGTCACCTGCAATCCACACAGGTACCCCGGTCAGGTATCACAGGTCTCTCATCTTCTTCCCCATGCTAAGGAAAGCCTGTGAGTTACTCTCCCTTTCAAAAACAGTCACCAATAACAAAGGGCACTCTAAGGAGAGTGTTCTCAGAGCCATCACTGCTGCAATTTTGCTCGGTCTGGCAGAAGCACAGCAGAACAGCAACGGATGTTCTCCCCTCTGTGGAAAAGCCAGGTTCCCTGCCTCTGCAACATCTCATTTTGAAAACAATCACATTGCTGGATAAAATGCAGCTGTGAAGTTTCATAAAGCATTTACAGTAGGGACAGCAAAGCACACTTTTAATATGAAAGCAAAGCTGTATTTCATTGTATGGAAGTACCAGGAATAGGCTTTTAGCCAATAGTGCCAATAACAGTTCCGTGAACAAGACAAACTATTCCAACCCTTACAGACTAGGGTACCTTTGGTGACTCAGTATCTTCCTGTACCAAACTTTCCTGTGTAAAGGAGGGAAGTTTCCTGTCATCCTGTGCTTGTATTATAATATGTAACTTCCCTTATTAAACACATTGTGTAAATAACCTTGCTGTAACTTCTGTAATAGCTTTAAGAGCATATTTTGCTACCCACTAACGTTTAGTCCATCTTTAAAGAGCAAAAGGCCACCAATAAATGCCTTAGAAAATCATCACATTGATTAAGAAAGAAAAAAAATCATGTAGCCTACCAGGAAGCCTCTATTCAAAAAGTCTATAAAGAAACCTTGACAGCAAACTAAATGCCTCAGTTAATCTCAGCTGTCTCGGCCCTCATCACAGAAATCATCCCAGGATCTGGCCAGTTCTGGCAGGTTGCTGTTGTGAATGCAAGGCTCTCACTTTGCAAACTCTAAACAAGAAAAAAGTGGTTTCTATTTAGTTGTCTAGATCTTTATAAACACTCATCCAGTATTCTGAACTCCCTTTCCTAACTTTAACCAGTAACCAAAAGAAGTTACATAAACTGGTGGATCTCCATCAGTGGAGAACAAGCCCATACAAATGGTTTGCAATCAGTTCATTCACTGCTGCTGCCTGAGAAAAAGGTTTAAAGCCATGGCAATGATGTGGGGAAATCCAGGAGTTGCTTCTGACAGTAAAACAGTTGAGAAAAATGTTACCAAAAGGTACAGTACCTTCCTAAACACTGCTGAGCCTCTACCAGGCTCTCCAAGACAGATTTTCAATGCAACTATATTAGACCCCTTCCAAAATACATGCTCATGTCACAAATCTTTGACCTACAAAGCAGGATTACATCAACTCAATCCATATATCTGAAAGCCTCCTTTTCAATTCCAAACCTGTGAAAAGATACTAAACAACTATCAGAAGTAAAGTAGATTTTGTGGGGGAGAGATTTAATCATCTTTAAATCATATTTGTTAAGCCTTTGTAAAGTTCTCATCTTTTCCAGAGGAACAAAATAGTCACATCATACCTATACAAGAAAACAGAGACCTTACACCCCTACCCCAAAACCCTGCTTGGCTGTAGCATACTATTAAAAAAAATATATATATAAAAGTGCATGATATTAGATGCTTATAGTATGTTTTCAATTTGCTTTTAAATTATCAGTCTCTCTCCACAAATTTATCACCTTTCTTGTCCAGAAGGCTAAAATTCAAATAGTACACTATGAAGAAAATTTTAGTTAAATGCCAGTATTTTAACTTAATATGAAGAGGAATATCCATCAATTGAAATTCTAGCAAATGAAAAAAAATGAAAATAATATTTAAAAGCAGCTGTTAAGTAGCAAAAATGTTTCTCAAATATTGCAAGACAAAAAAAGTCATTTCACATGAGGAATGATATCAGATGACTATACTGGAAGATTATTAAGATAAAGTTAATTAATATACGGGATTACAGCTATATAAAAAGTAGCATAATACTGAGCTCTTCCACATACAAAGCAGAGCAAAAATGCTTCCAGACACTGCACACAGGCAGTGCATCTCCTTCATATAAAAACTTCTACGCTTCATTCATGTCATATTTCAGAGTCACTCCAGTGGCTCATTTGCTCTCATCACCTCAGTCCAAATCTAAATGAAAACTGCATCTGAAAAAAAAACAAATCAAGTTCTCCCCCCTCCTCGTTTTGAGTGTTTTCAGCCCCTGAATAATGCTATTCTACCTTCTGTTTGCCAGTTCTGTGGAGGAGGAACTCACCTACTTGTAAAAAGACTGCAGTTCATAGAAATATCTGACCTATATCCCCATTACTTTGTATCCACTATTCTGTGATGATTGTTTTGTGGTCCTTTAGCCAACTTTTAACAGAAGAGGACAGGAGTCTTTTACACCTTAATTAACCTATTGCCTGAATTAACTGCTCCCACCAGTACCTACTTAATATTTTTAGTTGCATGAGGAAATCTACTAAGAGCTAGGGGGGAAAAAAATAATTTATCTGGCCAAAAGATAACCACACACTTCTGTGTTTCTGTTCATTGAATCTGTTACGAATACCCAGAATCATGATAAAAAAATAGTTAAAGAGCTAAATACAAACTTCAACAGCCCTCAGTACTCCATTTCCTACTTGGAGAAGCAGAAAGACTTACAGCTTCATTTGCAAATGCACCAGGAGGATAGAATTTTGCAGAGCTTTTGCTAAGAAATGAGAACAATTTTCTAGAATAAGTTCTGGAAAAAGTTTTCAATTATTCTCTGGTTTTATAAAGGAAGTTTTATATGTAATAAAGTGGTCTGAAAATTACTGGATATCCATTTAAGACCACATTAAGCACTTGTATTATATGAAATCCAGCACTACTCTACTGCCATAAAGATTAAACGTTGTCAAGTTTATGAATTTAATCGAGTTACATTAACTGAACACTGAAATCTTAATAAACAAAGCAAAAATAGACCTTAAATCTCAGAAGAGTTCACCAGCTAAAAATGCAAGTATCTTTAGCATAAGGCTAACTGAATACATTGCAAGTCTTTGAATTTTCTTTACCACTGTAAGTAAAAATTAAATCAAGAGGTCAGATTGTATTCAGTAAAGCATCATTTACTTTTGCAAATTATACTGTATTTGAAGATTCTAGTATCTAATTTATTTCTGAAAAAAACTGCTGAATTAATTTTCAGTTTTGGGAGTACTCAAAAGGTTTGACTAACTAGAGAAGAGAACTCCATCAGATTACCTTTTTTATCTGATTCACAGAAGTACAAATCATATGCTTGTAAAGTGTATAGATTTCAAAAAACATGACTGACACCAGATATTTCAAGTCCTCTATTCTTACACTGTGTGTAATTCTAATATTACAGCTCACTCTTAAAAAGGCATGGTCACATTAATAAGATTTTTAAAGTACTTATCAGCTAACATTAAAGCTTGTTAGGGTTACATATTATAATGCAAACAGCTTATTCTTCACACTGAAGATGTAAAAACAGAACTGATCCTTATTTTGAAAACAATGAGTAATGGTTTTAAAAAGTACTTTAAAAACAATAGCAGCACCACTGAAGATTTTGCAGCTTCCACCAGTTTCATGAGGAACAAAGCTACAGAACTGTGTCAGTACTCATATTCAGGGGACTTTAGTCATTCAAACTACACTCTTTTTCAGTATAGAAATTACTAATTTCAGCTTTACCCACACCCATGAAAACTTGGCTTGCAAACAACCTGAAAAACACAGCACTAAGAGTAAGTTTATTTTCTAGGAAATTGTATGGAAAACTGCAAATCAGTTCTAGCACTCCACCCACTGTGTTAGAGGATATTCTGCCACAGGCATGTGGGAGGCTCATACACAGAAGTTCTCAATATATGTACAGTCACTTTTTAAGACCTCAAAAAAAGGCATTTTGTTATTTTTTTTCTTCAAAAATGTTTCACACATTTCCACATTCTCCAACTACAGTTTTCTTCTACAGTTATATCAGTACCTCTGAGGTATCTCTCAAATCAGACACTCACAACCAACACTGAAAACTAAGACCCATCCTACAAGCAAATAAAAGAACAAATGTAAATAGTCAAGTAGCTCCTTCCAAAAAGTTTGTATTGAGGGGTTTTTTTTCCTGCTTATATGACAGAAGTCACTGTAATACAGCAAGGAAAGTCTTAAGACATTTGCCATTGCTGTCTGTATTGAAATAGCCACGGGTAAAAAAAAATCTTGAATGAGGCTTATCAAAACTACTTTCTTATCAGCACAAACAAGATCTATTTGACCATACATAGACTTTTTTACATTTCAAGAATAGCAGTTTCCAAAATTCTAAATTCCATAAATACTGAAATAGCTTAGTTAACTCAATGTAGTCACTGCCTGTTTGATCTCTGAGTTTTCATGCGTTGTTTTGTTCATTTTGGTTTCTTTTTTTAAACTGTATGTGACCTAGCTGAAGCCAACTGTTGGTTCAAATTAAGAGAAAGATCAAAATCCTGCTGTATTTCAATCTCAGATAGGACAAGAACAGAATTTCCCTGTCTAACCAGAAAGCCTGAATCGTTGTGGCTCTGCTCCAAATGGGACAGAAGATGCAAAATAAGCTCTTGTGCACATAGAGCTGGAAGAGAGGCAGATGTCGTTCAGCAACCAGTTTTTAGGCATTCAAGGAGAAGAGCAGCAGGAAAAACACACCAAAAAACCCAACAAACCCAAACAAACCAACCCAAGCCATCCTAAAACTCTACCTTTAGCCAGCTGGATTAGAGATTGGTTCCAGTAACTGATGTTAGAAGAATGTTAGCTTTTTCTTACTCCAGCAATATAATCTCCCATAAAGAGGTCTCATATCTCTCTACAAACATCATCTCTCTGCAATCCTTGTCAGAGGAAAAAGATTTTGATCTTCTGATTGAAGTTTCAGCTCAGTATATGACTCATTCATTGAGCTCAAGAGTTCTAATCCTCTGCCTATGTCCATATGAAAATTAATGACATCCTCTTGGACTGCTTAGAAAGTGACTGTCTCACTGCTGAAAACAGTCTTTAACATCTGTAAACCAAAAGTGAAAAAATATTTGGATCTGTTCTGAATTCTAGACATGATAGCTTTCCAAGGTTTATAATCACTCCTCCAGTTAGTTTAAAAAAAAAACCAAAAAGCTTGAACTACGGAAGCTTCTCCTCAATCTACATCTATCTAGTCACTTCTGACAAGAGAGAAGACGGTCAAATTCACACCCCAAGTCTCCCCAAGTAGTAGAGACAGTCCAGCTCAGGATTAGTAGTACCATTTGCAGAACTGACAGTTCACTTTAAAACTGCGGATTAAAGATCCTTAATTGTTAATCAGGTATCTGGTTTTACAGACAGCTCAGCTATTCTTCAGACTGCAGTGGAGGGGAGGGCACTGATGGGGACAGGACACAACATGGCGCATACCTGCCAACTGCTGCCCAAGCAAAGGTGTCACCATTTGAGTCACAGCATTTTATGAATGGGCCTGTACTGTAAACAAAGAATGAAACAAGGCAGAAGCTCAATCCGGAGGTGACCTGTGACACCACTGTCAACAATCAAATATAGGAAGGGCTTGTGAGATTAATCAACAGAAAGGATTCCTGCACTTTGCAAATTCTGCATCACTGATGGTAACTTACAGTTGGGACTTGTGACTACATTTGGAAGAAGCAGCTGCTCAAATTACCATAATCTTCTCCCACCATCCCCATAATGAATTTGGATATTTTCTCTAATTTGTTTCAGAGGAAAAGAGAAAAAAAAAAATTCCAAGTTTTTTGTAGTATTGTTTTAAAACAATACCACTACCACTGCTGTTCTCACCCCACCTCCCCCTGTAAGCCACTGAGCTCTTTGCTTGGCAACATCAGAATTCGGTTTATTCATTCTACCATATTGCATCAAGCATTGTTAGCAAGCATGCAGAGCTATTCTTAAAAAAATATATAAACTGTTGAAGTTTTCATAGTTATACTGCATCATTTCCACTGTTTAATTACTTGGGAATTATTCACCCAGCCAGATCACTCACAGCGGTGATTCAAACACTGCCATCAAGCCTTTGGCCAAGTCACTGCAGGACTATGATCTTCCATTTCTACTCTTCCCATGTTAGCTCAACCAGGAAGAATAGTTTACTACACCAGTGACATTCACGTAGAAGTCCATTTTAGTTCTTACTACAAAATGGCATTAAAATACTACATAAAAAGTATATCTGATGGTATTTTTCAAAGGTTTTAGCATTATTTAAAGCATTTTTACATGTGTGGTATTAGTTATTTTAAGTACCCTCATTTCAGTGGCAATGGCAAACAACACATTCTTGTACTTAATGCCATTAGAAGAGCATATTATACTTGTAGACATTTCCATCTGAATGGGCATTTTTCATAACCATGTTGCCATTAAAACTGACAGGGAAATATACTGAAGATTAGCATTAAGGCTAAGTTAAAGTTGGGAACAAAGTATATAAGTGTTATGACTTCCATTAGGTATCCACAGATAATTTTAAAAAATTGTACAGAAATAAAGAAATCATTTTGTAAATGTACATCACAAATGGTTCCTGTAAGTTTTACAGTTAAAGCAACACAAAATTGCTAAAAAAGTATTCCCGAATGATTATCCTAATTTAATTTTATGCTAGTTGTATCTTGCAATTAATTACTGTCTGAGTATGTGTAACAGTCTGATTAACTCTATTACAGAGATCAGCTGACAATAGACTCTTTATTGCGGATATTTTTATGACATCTGGTAAGTCTTCAAAAATGTGAAAACTGTGTTGCTATAGTAGAATCCCTGCATTTTCCATTACACAAAACAGCTTTACTGGAGAGGGCTGAGTGCAGAATTGAAAACAGTTTATTTTTTGTGAGATGAAAGGAGGACAGAAGTTTTTTCCTCTCTTTCTTTTCCTCTTTGCTACACCTACCATCTCCTCGGCAGTTTCCATAGCTTTATATGGCCACAGACAGGCCTGGAATATTGCTGGGCTCCAGCTGAGCCCTGCAGTGAACTGGGATGCATAGCCAAGTCCTGAGAGGGCTTCTTAACCTGGTCAGGGATCCACAAGAGCAAGAGTCCTTCTAGAAGGAAGATTGCTTAGGGAAGCAGATGCACCCAGATAGCTTTGGGCAGGTGTGATGCTGATGTCTGAGCTACTAAACCCAACACCACCTATACCCAACTTGCTAGGTAGAGCAAATTAGGAGCACCAGCATCCATGTCACTGCACACACAACCATTTTGCTGCTGGTTGGGCACTTTACCTGTGAGGTAGAAGCTTTCTTTGCAACAGAAACTGCAAGCTGAAGTCTTCATTGCAGATTTTTTCCCCACTAATTTACTAGAGATGCTGCCTGGGATCATTGAGCGTCTTGAAGGTCTGAATTCTAGCCTAGATTCGACTGGCTTGTCAAACAACTGCAATGTGTTAAACAGTGAAGGTAAACACCACCAGGAAAAGCTTCCAAAACTTGTGTGGATCTAGCTCAAGTCTCTTAGCTGAGATTAACACCATTCCAGCAGCAGATTCTTTCATTTAACCAGAAACTCAGTGACTGCAGCACAAACTACTCAAAATATTTAGAAATTCTGTGTTCAGCTTAGTCTGTCATAATTAACCTGATGTTTATAAAGTAATTTCCAAAACCCCTTCACACAAACTTGCATCAACACTCACTTCCAAAACGACAATTTCTCCACTGTTATAAATACACCCTCTTCAATCCTTGAACATAACACCAAACACCTTCAGCAGACCATTTTTTCTTAACTATATAAAAAAATATTGATACTCATGTACTAAGCAGAATAGAACCTGCTCAAAAAGCTGAATGTTCTTAGCAAACATTTATAATATTTGATCATTCCTTTCTTCTGGACAAAAGCCACAGTCTGAGGCCATCATGCAAAGGTTTTTGTAGTTCTGCAATTAATGGATTTTAGCAGACTGGGATGGTACAAATTATTTATTTAAACTGCATATGTATGTAACATTCCCTCCAGGCTCATTTTAGACAATAAAGCTTATTAACCCTTGAAGAAGTTTAATTTAAGTCTTTTATTATTCTCTAAAAGAACAATAATAAGAATAACCAAATGCTGAAATAGTTCTAAATCAAACAAGTGTGAGCATGAGCTGTAAACACAGGAGCATATCGGGTGACTTCAGGTAATCTCTGCAGGAATGCAGAACAAGCAGTTCCCCAGAGAAACCCAGTAACATGAAAGGACTGGCTCCAATAGTGAAATCAGCAGCCTGAGACTAAGCTTCCCCATCACTGGAGCACCACACTGATCAATAAAACCTACTCTTCTTACCCAGCTGCTTATTTAAGAGCTGTTTGATCAGGTATCATTTGCTAATAAAAAGATTAACTATTTCACATGCTTAATATATATACACAATAGGTTCTACAAGAGACTTCTACATTTTGACACCAAATGAGCTACTGAGAGCTGTATTGGTTACTTGTTTTTACAGGTGAATACTGTGCTCTGCTCCCTGAAGTAATCTCCTTCAAGGAAAATCCAGTGTTCAGTTTTGTGTGACAGGTAGGGAACATTAGTTACATTATCCACAGAAACTAAAAATCATAACAGAGCCTGTAGAAGGTGATCCAGGATAGCCCAATGCTAGTGCCTGAGCACACCTACCTGCCCCAACAGACACACTCAGAGCCAAACTCGGACGTGTTAGATGCCTACAGTTCAGTAATATGAGTAACTCTTATATGTCTTATTTATTTTTAACTAAGCTATCTTTCAAAAAATAAAAAACACTACTGCTTATTTCATATCTAAAAGAATTGAAAGCTATACAAATTATGACAACTGAATAAAATGAAAAGCATTTATTCTCACTGACCTGCAAGATCAGTTCAGATGAACAGAAATGCAAGGTCTCAATGCTAGTACACACAAAATGCCATGAAGTACCAAAAAAATCTTATGATTTTTCAGAGCCTCATTCACTATCCACATGAAAGAAGTTCACTGCAGGACTAAGATCAAGTAATTATGAAATACAAAACAGCAGAAGTGCTACATGAGGTAATTTTTGTTGTTATTGCATAATGACTCTTCCCTATACTGTTTCAAGTAAGAGAAGTTGAAGGAGGTTTTATTTTCCTGTCAGGCTGATTAACCTTAGTGTGTATTGGATCACAGAAACTTATTCTGTCTTCATCTCTCCCTCCAACTAAGATTTACTTTTTTTTTGACCCTATACCTCTGGTCTCCAAGTTTCTTCACTAATGCATCTCAAGTCAGTGTCATGCTAATTCCTCACCCTTGCAGGTAAGAAAATGTAATATTTGTTGACTAATCAGAGGAAAATAGCTCGCTCTTAACCTGAAAAGAATGCCACCTGTATACTGGGAAATGTCCAATATGTAGCTGGCCATTCATTAAATCTGACTTTATAACGAAAAAGTTTCAAACTGGCATTCTTTCAGAATTAGATCTTCCCAGTGTGACCACGTGTGAAGTGCTAGAGCTGGGGAAAACTAAAAGGTTTCAAAACCACTAGATCCAACAGGTTCTGAACTTGATGATTCACATACATACTTTGCACCACAGAATCCTAGAATGGTTTGGGTTGTAAGGGACCTTAAAGATCATTCAGTTCCAACCCCCTACCGTGGGCAGGGACACTTCCCACTAGATCAGGTTGCTCAAAGCCCCATCCAACCTGGCCTTGAACACCTCCAGTGTTAGGGCATCTACAACCTCCCTGGTCAACCTGTTCCAGCATCTCACCACTCTCACGGTGAAACCTTTCTTCCTAATTTCTAATCTAAATCTACCCTCTTCCAGTTTGAGCCCATTACCCTTTGTCTATCACTACAAGCCCTCATAAAAAGTCCCTCCCAGCTTTCTTGTAGGCCCCCTTCAGATAACGGAGGCTGTAATGAGGTCCCCCTGGTGCCTCTTCTCCAGGCTGAATAACCCCAACTTTCTCAGCCTGTCCTTGTAGAAGAGGTGTTCCAGCCCTCTGATGATCTTTGTGGCCCCCTCTGGACTCGCTTCACTGGCTTCATTTAATCTGAAGAAAAACAGGTATTTAGTGACTCTCCAGACACAATGTATGTCTGAGATAGACCACTCCCAAAATAAGAGAGTAAAAGCTCCGCACAACAAAAAGCTTCATTCTACACATGAAGAAATTCTACACTGAAGAAATGAAAACATTTAATGTTCCAGGTTTTGTTTACTGCATGTCACCTTGCCTGCAGATCCATTTACCTAATTCTGGTATGAATAAGAAGAATTGCTTGTCTGTGCACTACAAAGATAATCTTCCAAGCACGAAACTACTGTCTACAGACAGATCTACTGATTCCAATTATTGTTGCTCTGCCATTAGCAGAACAAGTCTTTGTGCTGGCATCATTCAGAGCGTTACCCTTCTGGAACAGTCTGAAAACCTGCAAGTACCACAGTGCTGCAGTGATCCCTTTTTGCAGTGCAGGAAAAGACTCAAATCTTAGGGCTCTTTTTAATATTTCTGTATACTAGAAGATTTTTGCACCTAGAATAGGCATGGCATTAAGAAAAAAGCCTCCTCTTTCCTTTCAGTAGCAACTGGAATGAGAACTTCAAGCAGGAGCGCCTTACAGATTTAAATAAGAAAGCTCTGTATCACAAATGTAGTAGAAATCCACTTAGGAAAAGAATCTCCACATCCTCTCCTTTTGCAGAAGCTGTAGAGAAAGTAGTTATCTCTACAGGATGCTGATTTCTGAGGTTACCACATGCTCACAATTCCAATCTCTATGATCATTTCTGGTATTTCTGAGTATAACCTCATCATATGAATAATATATACTATTTTAAATGTTATACTCTATTACCTATATTACCATATTATGAAGTCATTTCTGTTATAAAAGACACTTCAAATCAATAGCTACTTACATTACTTCTTAGCTTAAGTTTTGCCAAAAATAAGAAACTGCTGTGTAACTCTCAAATTGCATTCTATAATGGTAAATTAAAATAGGCTTGTCTAATGGCTCATCCCAGTGAAATTCAATATAGTCCCTACTTCCAAATAAAGCACAAAACTATTTAGCATGACTAACTATATTGCAAACAATCAGTTCCAAAGATAATTCATGTTGGAAGGGACCTCAGGAGGTCATCTAAATGCCTGATAAGAAATATTAAAAGTAATACTTTGTGAGATTATTTCTAAAGAAAAGAAAGTTATTCCACCCTGTGATAGCATGGATTTAATTGAAGTATAGTTTCTTAAACATGCTAATATCAATACAAACTATGAGCTTTTTTTGATGTAACAAACTGAGAAACCTCATGTTCTTAAAATACACAGAAGTGACTCACTGCTTAGGCAACACCTAATCTGCTTAGAATCTAAATGGATGAACTTGTAAGACCTTAAATGTAGAGGAAAAAAAGCGCAACTGTCAAATTTTTTTACATCATTAAGAAGTACTGGGAAATTAAGTTCTGAAGGGAGGCTAGATTGCAAGTGCTTCCTCCCCACTCCCTGTATACACCCAGAAGGCTTTCTATCTTCATTATCACAAAGTGGTTTTTATTGTCTAGAAAGAGCCCAAAACTCTCCAAAACCTACACAAAGCAAGATCAGGACCTGTTCAAGACAGCCAAGCTACAGCTGGCTTAAGTACAGGCTAGACAACACAGCATAATTAGGGTACCTGTACACCTGGCATAATAGGGGGAATATCAAGGTTGTCACCAATAAGCAGCTTAGTAATAGGTTAATGAGCACAGGACAGCTCGTTAGAGAACTAAGAGATGAACCTGTGACCACTGCAACAGCACAGGCAAACAAGGAGACAGACACCTGAAACAGCCCTCACTACTTGGCCCTAAATACTAAACACACTATGGCAATGCCAGAAACTGCAGCTTGGTGTCAGCCACTTTATCCCACTGTTAAAAGGACACAATGGAGAAAGTTAAAACCAACATGAACAATGTCTACGTTATTACTTTTAAAGAGCCGTTTGGGCATATACAATGAAAAATCAAAGGTAAACTCCACTTTGTGCTGATAATCAGAATCTGACATCGTAGCCTAGCAAAAGAAACCTACAGGAAAAATACAGTGTCAAGTTGACCTGCTCCACAGGCAAGACTGACTGAAAACTGTGGGTCTGTAAGAGTGGCAGCTCCAGGGACAGCAAGACCCAGCTGGTGGGTCCATGGTTGCTCTGCAGAATGCCAAAAGGTGACACCACAACCAACCTACAGTGAAGTGAAGGCTTTCCATGCTCATTCTCAAACTCCATGCACTAACTAAATCAGAACTTAAAAAAAGGTATGATTTAAACAGTTAATTCAAGTCAAAATAGAGTTATGGAGTATGTAGAGCCAAATAAATGATCCCTGCAGTTCATTACCTTACTGAGGTTAGGACTAGTTGTAAAACCCACAACACATTAACAGTCTTGACTCACAGTTGTCTAGTTTCCCAAGAGTGCACCAGAACTTACGTATATTGAAGAACAGAACTGCCATTTTAGATCTTCTCCACAGCTGAATAAGAAACTTTTCTGACAGACCAACTTTTCAGAAAAGCTGTCTGCATTTTTATTACAAAACAACCACCACATCAAGATTAAAGTTGACTATAAAACTGTAGTAACTCTTGCTATTACAAATTGAATTGCACAAATCCTTCATCAATGACTGAAAGCCAAGCCTACCATTCACTAGATTTTACCAGCAGCCTTATTTCCAGAGATTTAACCAAATTCTACTATACGAGACAGTTGTTGCCATTTAATGAGCTTCAAAATAGGATGTTTTGCCAGACAAACACATTTCTTAAAGAGCCAAGGAAAAGTGATTACACGCTATTAGAATAAAACACAAATTGCTACTTGTTTAGACATTAAGTGCATCCCTCCTTTTTCAATTAGTAGGCAATTGCTTTTAGGGAGAAAATTGTACATAAAACAACAGGCAAACTTTAAAATGCACTTACTAGTCTATATTGCCTCCCCTTATAGACATTTAAGAGTGCATCAGGAATGCAAGATGCCTTCTTCCACTTTGAAGCTACAGTTATGCACATCACACAAAGTCACTCCTAGCAATGGAGGATACAAACGAGGAGGATCTTACTAATCACTGCTTTGCTGCACAGTATTTTGTACATAACTAGAAAGAATATAAAAGTATGTGTGTAGTAATTTGGCTGTAGCAACAGACAGCACACACATTGAAGACAGTGCATTTTTAATGCTATATTTTCCAATTAAATAACAGAGGAGGGCAGATCTACTTTATATGATCTTAGTTATAGGATGTTCAAAGTCACCTATTGGCAAAAGTTCTCTTTCTAAGCCATTCACTACCAAGTAACAACCTCTAAAAGTTGCCTAATACAAATGACAAATAAAATGGCACATTTTATCTTTTTAATGCTACTTAGCATCTTGAAATAAGATAAAACTCCTTTGTGGACTTCAATCTGGAAGTGAAGGGTAACAAAGAGCCCCTTTTAAACAGCTGAAAAGAGAAGTCCTCACACTCCAAGTGCTCTTGTTTACAAGGTTGTAATTACTGCTATTCAAAGATTTATTTACAAAGTTAGTTGAACAAGCGTAGGGAGACATCAAAAAGGTTTTGAACTACACATGGAAGTAAATACTATGTACTTAAAAAGCATATAGGCCATCGGGAAAAGAACGGGGAGAGGATAAGCACATTCCCTGTAGATGAGAAATTGTTGAGCTTTAGGTAAGGTAGCAGGTTATTAAGCAATTGTGAAACAATCCTGACTTCTTATACAGTCTTTGCTAAGGAATATATTAATGTATTGTCATCCCAAACCAATGTATTCTTACAAGTTCTACTAAAAAGTAACAAGTTCTGCATCTTCTCAGCAGAGCCTTGATTTTCCAAGTCAGTTCTCCATACTAAGCCATAACGTCTCAATTCTTAACTATGCCACCATGTAAGACTGTTAATTTAATATTAATTAATATTATTGTTAATACTCAGCTGTTACCAAGTTCTGCTGTTTTGGGATCTACCTGCATAAACTAGTATGAGACACACTTGTGGACAATATATGTTTTTAGTTTGTGTTTCACAAAACTTTGGGCAACTTTGGACAGCTGAAGGTTCCCAGCCAGCCAGAGGTTCCCACACGGAGGTCTCTGCTCCCAGCTGAAGATTTAAAGGTAAAGCTCTAAGCAGGACACTAATGACCCAATCTTCCTTCCTTAAGACAATTTCATTAATGCGCATTAGGCTTAGGGCCCTGCCTTCCCCCTTCAGCACACAGTGGGGCTGAATGACATGTTCAGGATATGCTGTAAAATCTAAAGGTCAAAAGCACCATAAAGAGGGTAGGACACTGTTTCACTGAACATCTGCCACCCTGGGCTACCAGCCTACTACCTAGTCTGAAAACCAGCTATGATACTTTATTTGCCTCCTCTCCCTTTAGCATGTCAGTGGCTCACATGTGCCTCATCCATTCTTTCTGGGATAGAAGGTTTGAGAAATATACAGAAAATTCAATATCTCCAACTAAATGATGAGAGTGCCTCACTGCCCAGGTGTATCTCCCAGAGGAAACATGAAGAAGTCTGTCTTCCTCTGATGAAGGGGAGGAGCACATCATCACTGGTTCTACAGGTACCCTAAAAACTTGTCTAGAGAGTGTAAAGATCATTTGCTCTACTTGCTCTTTTTAGGTGTGCTGAGTGATCACTCTGTATCACAACTGTGCTACCCCAGCCTCTCCACAGTAACAGCTTCAGTCTCTCTCCAGGACAGTAACAGAATGGAAGCAAACTTGCCCTTGACAGCTCCCCTGCTGCCCAGGGGTTGCTCTCTTCTGGAAAGCAATTCAGTACCTCAAAATTTGAAAACACCACCACATCACTCAAAGTAACTACTTACTGCTCTGTCATGGCTTTCCAAATCTTGGATATTTTTACATACCCACTTTCATGAGAATCCTTATAAAATTCATTGCAGAAGAACCAGATGAAAAGGCTTTTCAAATTACATCACTGCAAAGCTAATTACACTTCAAATAGGCATTTTCAGTTACTCATCTCTGATGAATTTCAGACAAAAGGCTTATTGCAGAAGAATGTGGTAAACAAAACAAAAATCTTTACTTAACACATAATACAAGCTAAAAAGAATAGGAAAAAAACATGGTACCCTAAGAGTGGTAAGACACATGACAGAAAGGGAACATGGTACCTGAACAGTGGTAAGGCATTCAGTATCTTTTAACCAGAAATGAGGGTGACATCACAGTAAAGATGCTCTTTGCCACTTCTGCTACAGAAATATCACAGCATATTTCACTATATTCACTACATAATGCAGTTTGTGCCGCAGTGTGTGCATTTATAACAGAGAGCATACTATATTACAAAATAACCCCTCAAAACAACCAAAAAGCAAAAGGTACCCCAAAGTTTCACTTACCACAATAGTGGCAATACTTCATATCAACTTTTAGATTTCCCCAAAGGTATTGAAGAAATTCAGCAAAACAGAAAGGAAGAGGACACCATCTATCACGGGATCTCAAAAATATTTCCTAGAGAGGGAACATTATCCTTTCCCACATTAAGTAACAACCACCTTGCCTCTATAGGTAAGTGTAAGCCACAGGTCTTGCCAGGTGGCTTACCAGTGACAGAAGCCTGGGAGAAGGACACACCAAACCCACACACTGTCCACAGAGCCATCTTTCTACCTTTTCCAAAGAAAGAGATCATAGCCTTGTCACTGGACAGCTGACAGGATCATATCCACTAATGCTGCCATTTAGCTACACAGTTTGGGGCATGTTACAATCTCACTGCTCAACAGCTTCTTCACCCATTATAAACGAAAAACGATGTCTACATTCATGGAAAGCTTTTGATATCAGGCAAGCAACGTACAAGTACTCCTGCTGTAGAATGCCAACAAAAATCTATTTTTGCTTATTAAGAGCAAAACACCCAAAGCAACATTGAAGACACAGGACATCTTACCTGATTTTATAATTGGGCAAGGTGTGCTTGCGCTTAATAACTTTCTTGAATTGGTTGACAATGATGGAAGTGAGCTGTGGCATGGGTCTCCCTTCAAACTGAGACTTCACTTCAAAGTGTATCACAGGGTCATCCATAAAGGAGAAGGACCAGTGCGTGAAGGGCAGGCGTGTGAAGACCAGCTTCAGCTTCCCCATCACCTGGGAGATCTTGACAAAGAGGTAGGCCGACTTGCCAAAGACCAGGTCAGCATCAATGGCCAAGTGGAAGCCACCATTGTACTCCAGGTCTACCTCAAAGCCCAGCTCCTCGGGGCAGCCCTCTTCATTGCAGAGTACTGGTCGAATGAGCTTGACAGCTTTGAAGACGGGAAGGACGTTGCCGAGAGAGACCTCTCTGAGGCTGAGCCCCTCCAGCACCTTCCCTGTCATCTTGGCCTGCAGCAGCTCCTCAAACTCCACCTTGATCTTTTTGGTGACCCAGTTCCTGACCAGGGCCGTGTCCCTGAGCTCCCTGAAGAGGAAGAGGAAGATAGCATTGAGGAAGTGGCACGTCTCCTCTCGGGAGGAGAGGTCTGGAGGGGGCTCTGGCTGCTGCGGCTGCTTTGCGCTGGGCTCCGTGCCCGGAGCGGCGGCGGGAGCAGCCGCGGCGGCAGCCGGCGCTGAGGCCGGGGCCGGGCTGGGAGCCGACTCTGTGGCCTCCTGGCTGCCGGCCGGCTCCGAGCTCTGGAGGTAGTCCTTGAGGCTGTGGTCGGCGGCGACGCGGGCATAGACGAGGCCGGCAGAGGCTCCGGTCGCCCTGGGGGGCTCCGGCTTCTTCCTGTAGAGGAGCAGGAGCTGGAGCAGGAGCGTGAGGAAGCAGCCGGCCAGCGCCGAGAGCAGGATCACATAGACCAGCAGCATCCTCGCCGTGCCCCGCGCCGCGCCCCNTCGGGGCTCCCGCGGCGGGCGGGCCTATGGAGCCGCCTCCAGAGCTCGGGAGGGGGACTCTGCAGCGGCCGACCCTGCCCCGTGGCCTGTGGGCGGGAGGGCCGTGAGTGCGGCTCGGGTCGTTTTGGTCCTTGACCAGAAGGCGGGGCGGGGGGGTTACCGGAGTAACCTTAGGTGTCAGTGAAAGGGGCCGTCTGGGTGCCTGTGGCGGTCGGTGAGGCCTCGCCGCTGAGCCAAGGGGAAGGAGGGGGAAACGTCCCGCCTGTGAGAAGTGACCGGTGGCGTTGGGCGCTTGATTGCCCGTGGAACGGAGGAGTGATGAGAAGGAGGACGTTTTGTCTCTTCACAACCAGGCAGGTGGATGCTGATTTTTTTAGTAAAATTGCCCGGGAAAGGGGCAAAGGGACAAAATTAGTTTCGTAAGAGTTCTGTGACTTCCTAGAGCCACTCACTTACTGCTTATGAGAGATGCTTGTAACAAAATTTGAAGATATTGCATAGGTAACATTTCATCAAGCTCAGCTGTTATTGGTGATAAGATAGAATTCTGTTTCCATCCTTTTCAACTATTTGCTAGTTCTTAAAAGCTGTCACTGAATGAATAAGGTTAAAAAAAACACCAGCCAAACCTGTGGAGGGAAGGAATATGAAGAAAAGAAGACTGAGAACTTTGTGCATCATCGAGATACTTCAGCCTGTGATGTGCCTGGGATCGCTGCTGTCTTGTGTGTAGGACTGAACTGTGCCAGCCAAGGGCAGGGGTTTCTTTGTAGGACAGGCTGTGGTGGTGTTGAAGGTGGGCAAGGAGAGGAGAGCATCTCTCCTCACAGCCTGCACATAACCTATTCAGGGGAGGCAACAGATGTAGTCCGTGCAGGAGGCAGGGTGAGCAGCAGCCGATCAAACTGAGGACCAGGGAGAATGGGCATTTATAAGAATTGTCCAAAAAGCAATGAACAAGGATAGAAGGAAGAAATATTCCATGAGACAGGGCTACAGTGAGTGGGAAGAACATAAATGGAGACGTTTCAGAAAGACTTGTTTGGAACATTTTGAGAGACTAAGCCAGAGGATCTGTTATATTCAAACTTGGTTTACAGAAATGTCTTCTAAAATAATCATATGTTTCCTGGAAAATATAAACATACGTCCAAAAGCGCTGTTATTCCAATCCAGTAATTCATTTAAGCTGTAAATACTGCTGTGTGTACTATGACAGCTGCACATTGTTCTTCCATGTGCTTCCCTGTGTCCAGGGCAGTCTTTTCCTTCAGTCTTGAAATAGAAGTTTTATAATTTCTGCATGGTAGCCACAATCAAGCCAAAAGTTACTTAAAGCTTGGGGTTTTTACACTTGTTTTCATTTTCAAATATCTAGCTAAAAGGTTGTTAGATAATGTTGTATTTTAATGGAATAAAAAAAACCTGACTCACATTGTTTGGGGTTTTTTTGCCAACCTCCAGAACTACTCAAAAATGCAAACGAGGAGAACATGTGAAATTTAAATGCCCGAAGATAAAAGCCATCTTCCCTCTCCCCCTTCCTAAAGTGTGTAGGGTGGGAGGATTGAAAAGCTCTTAATGATGCAGCGCTGTGGTTTGAAACCAGAGATTCAGAGTATGAATTTTTTATAGGTCTTGTGACTGAAAGTTGCAATGCCAGGGTGTCTAACCCAGCCAGAGAGGTCATTAGTCCAGCCTTTGAGCGGCCTCGTTACAGGCCTTTACTGGGGCTGTTACCCGAGCAAGAATGGAAAGGTTTTGGATTTGCAGCTAAATGGCTTTTCAGATAAGGAGTAATATATTCAGAAAGGCAATAGCAGCCTTGGGTTTGGGGCAGGAGGAGCAGCAGGAGGAGAAGAAAAAAAAAAAAGCCATGTTGCAGATGTCTCAATTGAGCATTCTCTTCTGTTGAACAAGCAGAGTGGGAAACTTGGCACATTTTGTGTACCTGATGGCAGTTTAAGAGCCTCTGAAATGTTCAGCTCCCTAATCGCTTTTCTGATCTCCCAGGAACACTTTCAACAGGAGCCATGTTATCTTCATGACACGTGAAACAAGAATTGGGTGTGGGTTTGCATTTTCAGTCAGAAGGGAAGAATAAAGGGAAATAGCAACAAGACCGTTAACATGGATACAAGAAGGTTGTGCAAAAAATGTTACATAACAAAATAGGATTGAAATAAGAGAAAAGAAAATCATTTAGATCTTTCAGGTAGAGGAGAAAACAAATATTCACCTTAATACCATCTAAAAAGGGCCTTTAAGAGCATATTTGGCTTTGGCTTTAATTTGGAAGTTGCTATTTGCATTTTCTGGAAGGCTGGATAAATAGCAAGCTGAGGTTTATGCAGTCGCACCAATTTCCACCCTGGTTACATCGAGCTTTGTAAAACTGTAGAATATACTCAGTGTAGAATATACTTGAGCTTTGAATAGCTGGAAATTATTAAATAGGATGCAAGACATGAAAAAAAAAAACCAACCCTATATGTGTATTTGATTTTTTTAAAAAGCTATTATGGGAGAGTTTATTAAAAGGGATATTTCACCTATATTTAAACAAGGAAAATACTCTTTTCTTTTGCAAATCTATTTAGGACATGATGGCAACAAAACTGTAAGCATAGATAGAACTTCAAAACCAATTTTCAACATTTTGCAGGAGATTGCAACAGCAATAGTGTGCAAAGGTTGCAAAATATATAAAGCCAAGTAATTTAAGAGAGCAAGCATCATAAATTCACAATTGTTTGAGCCAATTCTGCTCTAAGCAAAGAGCAGTGACACCTTGGGAACATTGGTATTGATTCTTCTAGTTCATGACTGATCCAAGGATGTTCGGGTTTAAGAGCATTTTCAGGTAACTCCAGACAGTAGGACCAGTCGAAGAGGCACACTTCAAAATTCATGTCATGGCCCAGAGGAAAGAAACATCCATATCACAAGCTTTGAAAGGTGACTACAGGTGGTGTTTTTTACTTCAAAACTGCAAAGTATTCTAAATAGATCATTTTTCAAAGCAGGAAGTGCTGGATTGTTTTGTAATGAGTGGTTTCAGTAATTTTCCTCATCACTGGTCTGGAGTCGTTGCCTGCTTTTGTAATTATCTGTTGGCAAAATGTTTTCATTCTTCCCTGGGCCTCCTGTTGCTTTTGTATTACATCTCTTCAAGATCAAATTTAGATTATCGTTCTCATGGTGCTGCATGAAACAGGATTTAGAAAGTGATTAGGTAAATTTGTGAGAAAAAATAATCCATTGGAGGCTGTTAAATACAGAGATTGTTGGAAGTTTCACTGGTGTCAGGCTGCTGGGGGTGTAATTTCCTTTTGACCATCCTCGGACATCTACAATTTGAGACAGGGTACACTGCACAGAGAGCAGCTGCTCTGGTCCAGTTCTGAGATATGTTAAAGAAATGCAGTGATAAGGACCACTTCCAGCTCTAGTTCTGAACTCTGCCAAATACAATGTCATCTTATTGTCAGGTGATCCTACATTTTATTGGAGTGACCCTCTTAAAAACACTGAGGCTTTAGATCATGTGAGATTTTCTTTGTTGGTATCTAAATTCCTTTTTTTTTCTAATTCTTCCTTTGAAGGGGCAGGTTGCAGTATGAGTCTGCTCCCAGTGCTGGCAGAAAGGGTTCACCCCACCTTCAGCTGGTCCCTGAATCATAGAATACCAGGTTGGAAGGGACCTCAAGGATCATCTGGTCCAACCTTTCTTGGAAAAAGACTCCTCTTCAACTGACCTGGAGGAACTCATCTGTCATGACCCCTGTGGGCTCATTCCTTGCACAGAGGGTGGTCCGCCTCTTGTGTGTTCATTGCCAAATCCCTCAAGTACATTTCACTGTTACAAGCTGAGTTCCTCCACTCAGAATTGGGGGGAAAAATATAGTTTGAGAGACTCAATCATATTTAGGTTATAACAGTGCAATAGGGAACCACCAGTGTAGCAACCACTGGAATAAATTGCTGAATCTATAGGGTTGAATGCATCCATTCATCCTATTGAAGAATCTGACCCCCTAACTTTGAGTTATTTATAAGGATGGCGACTGAGAATTTTAGGAGGTTGTATTCCTATCTTAGAAATGACTCACTTGAAATTCAGAAAAGGAAACTAGACCCATATTTTCGAGATTCAAATGCATAATAAATGTTGCTTTTTGGTTAGATCTTACATGAGATGCCTAAACCTCAATTTTCAGAGCCAATGAGAAACTACAGAGTTTACTTTGGACTTGTGAGTAATGTCTGCAGCAAAAAAAACCCCTCCATTGGCTGCCCAAAGATGTAGATGCCCCAAATTGACATTTCCTTCTGAAAAAGAAGAGGTTTTTATCTTTGTGTCTCAGTTTACCAATCTAATATGATCTGTCTCACAACAGGGATGCTCTCATTGGTTACAAACAGCTTTGCAATCTTACATGCAACAAGTGAAGCACTTGAGTTGGTCAATAATAGTGGCTGGGAGCCCAAACAGTTTGGATCAGAACATGTTAAAACAAAAAAAACAGAGTGAGGGTTTGCATCCAAGGTTTAGTTTGGCCCAAATACAAATCCAGTATTTTGACTGAAGCTCATCTTTAATTATCATCAAAAGTGTGTTCGGCTTGTTTAATCAAGAGCTTAACATTTTGGATGTGAAGGTGCTTTGGATACTTGCTTCAAGAGGCTCATGTTCAAGCTTAAAGTATGCTGGCTCTTAATTTGGGATTCTGTTACTATCTCACCCAGACCCTGGCTTTTATTATATCATGAAACAAGATCCTCCACTTAGGAGCTGCAGCTTTCAGATAACTTTTTCCAGATTAAAAAAAAAAAGCCATTTTAACTGTAAATATAACAAATCCAGGCTTTTTATATCCAAGGCAAACTGAAGATTTCCTTTATTCGCTGCCTGCTCTTACATCTTAAGTCCAGAAACTGCTCTTTAATTCGCAGATGCAGGCGAGGCTTGTCACGCGTATTTTGCTTCTTCCTGCATTTGCTTCACTGGCTTGTGGTATTCATGTAAATGTGAGCTCGCTTAAGCTTCAGAAAGTGATATGTTTGGGTTAGTTATTATCACATTTGTCATTTAGTGCTCACTCAAGTACCTTTTCCTTCCATACTCTGAAGCAGATTCACCATCCCTCATAAGAATTGCAGGAAGCCTCCCCGAGACCCTCTTGCATGCTCCCAAGTAGTCTTTTTCAGAGTGCAGATGGTTTTAGCTGCTTCCCCTCATACATTTCAAGTATAATTATGCTATGATCAATATGTTTTTGCCTCTCATTATTTTTTTTAATACTTGGCTCCCTTCCTGGGTTAGTCCAAAGCAGCCTCTGGCTGGTGGAGAGGCTTCAAGAAACTGCATTAAAAAGCAATTTTGGATTTGTATAAGGATGCAGTGGCTAAAGAGTTAATACACACTGCAGGGATGAATGTAATTTTTGAGATGAGGGTCCCTGTGAGGCTTTGTGCCTCGCTTGCCCTTCATTAAAAGTGTAATTCCCAGCATCACTCTGCAGGTAGTTGGTTACAGGGCTGGGGTTTCTGCCTCAGGTCCTGGCAGCAGCCGTTCGCAGAGCATCTGCTCTGTCTCGTTAGCCTCCAGATAAGCTCGGCCAAATCAGGCCACAGCGAGAAGCTTCCTCCCTTCTGCTGGAGGTTGTCACCCCTGCGGTAAGGTCAGAGCTGAACACGTGTCTGTGCTGCAGCTATTTCAGTGCAGAGCAGAGACTCTTTATTCGCCTGTATGGCCATGAACGGGAGGGGTGAAAGGGCTGCATGGGGGGAGTGGGAAAGAACCTCCTGGCACTTCAACAATCCCAGCCCGAGATCCGAGTCCTGGTCTCAGGAGAGCGCTTACTTGTGCAAATATTCAGTAATCCAATTTCAGCAGCTCCAGCCCTGGGATCAGTGACATGCCGTGGCAGGCCCTGGGTTTCTGTAGCTGCTCTCAGTGCTGGTGTATCCCAGCGCTGGCTCAACTGGGAAGAAAAACTAAATAAGGGGATAGTAAGGAATTTGAGGGAAGCTGCCCCAATTCTCCAAGCTGGAGGGAGCAGCTCAGAAATTTTAATCCATATCCATGAGGTTTCTTGGGATAGGAAGATTCTGGGATTTCTCTGTTATTCACCTTTGCTTCTCTGATTGCCTCCAAGCCTCATATGTGGTATCAAGCCACTAAAAGGAAAAAATGGAAATTACTAGTCAGCTCATCAACTTACTCCATGGAGAAGGAGTGATGTGTGTAAGTGCAGGGGGCAGGCATGTGGACTGCTGCTCTGGGACTCCTCGGGCTTCTCAGTGGTTATGGGCATCCACATAGAGCTGTACATAAAAGCTGTCCATCTAAGCAGACGTAAACATGTTTGCAGAGCTGAACCTTTCACAAATGCCTGAAGAGATCCTTTCATTTTCCCTCCTGTTTGATCAGCACCCCCCCCCACCTCTCCTCCAAACTGAACAGTTTAAAATGAAAATAACTTGTTCTAAGCAGTGGATGCTGGACCAGGCATTTTGATGTAAATAAATCTGGGGGAACAAAAATATCTATTTTAGAGATGGGTCTGACAAGCACCAAGTAAAGAAACTGCTTCCTCAGTTCCCACAGCTAGTCTGGAAGATGGCCATTTCAGCCCCATTCCTTGTATGAACTCAAGGGCATGTGAGCACCAAAAAGTAGATTGGCTTTTTGTTGCTTCATCTTCTGTATTGGTAGGAAGCTCGGGAAAGGTAAACAGAGACTCTTATTTACATATTCTTGTTTCTCTACCTTCCTACTGACAGGTTTTCACAACAGTCTTCCCATGCCTGTATTGATGCTTCTGTATTCAGAGGATGAAAAGATGCATGCGGACTCCCATGGCTAATCTTTACACATGAAGTTTTATTCCCTTCACAACTAATTTTTTCATAAACTCAAGTAGCTTTTCTTCAGGAGATAGCCCAAAGACTCTATTTAATGACAAATAGTAATCATGGCACACATATCTGGGCTACATGTTGTGATACATATACATATGTATACATATGTAATACAAACATAGCAATCTGGGCTACATATTTGTAAAGACATAAGTTACTCTGTTCAACTAGGTAAGGCAAATAGCTATATTACTGAAATCTCTGTAAATACCATTAGTAACAGGTTTCAGCTGAGAAAGCACAACGTTACAATTCCTGTCTTTCTCCCGTTAGAGTTTATTTAATAGTCTGGTTTCATACTGTGCTGTCTGCGCTGCTTTTGTTCGGAGTCTGTTCAGAGCAAGGCAAACACCAGCCAAATTTAAATTCACCCAGAAGCACGACCTCATGTTTCACACTCAAAAAGTGACATTTGAAAAGACAGAAGCAACTCGTAGTTTCACAAACATTTTGCAAGTTGGAAAACTGTGTTATCTCTGTGGAGACAGAGAGATCTGGCCTTATCCTTAGTCACTGAGGCTCTGCCATAACTTTTTCACACTTTCTGCCTTGTTTGTGTGTAGGACATTGCAGGGGAATGGGCTAAATGAACTGCCTAGACAAGGAAAACATCAAAAATAAAGAGGAAAATATTGCAGGGGGGGCATGTTCTAATGTTTGGATTATCAGTAAAAGCAGATAAAAACCTCTAGCAGAAGTATGATTTAAATCAGTGTTCTTCATGCTCACTTCCAAACTACTGACAAGGAAAACAATTCAAATCTCTCTTAACAGAAGTATAATTTCCCCATTTTGGGGCAGACAGTGTTCTTGTAGCTTCATTAAGCTGAAAGGCAGAACTCATCTATATTCATTTAGTTTTGGTTCTGCTCAATTTCCATCCTTTTTTCCTGGTCACCCAGTGGTGCTGGAATACTGGATAGACTGAGAAGGTGAAATTCTAGTCTGCAGACTCAAAGAAGTGAGGAACTTGTCTGTTGTCCTCAGTATCGCAGCAAATTAGAAATTCCTCCCACTACCAGCCTACAACTTTTCAGTTATTCCAATAATTTTAGAAGCATGTCTCTAAAACCACAGCTGTCTGAAATGCAGCCTATACACTTCTGTTTGAATTTACTTATTGAGCTCTCGGTCTAACAAATGGAAAAACTGAAGTAAATATTTTCAATATGAAATTTAAAACTTCTCTGAAATAAGCCCTAAAGAAGCTTGGCTTCCTGAATAATTTCTGCTAAAATTTGTCATCCGTACAAGGTTATTTAATCTGAGTCAACATTAAAAAAGAAAAAAAAAAAAAAGCCAGGAAGATGAAAACTGTCATATAAAAAGTGAAACTGAAGTTCTGTGAGGGCTGCATTTCCAAATACTGTTATTTTTATTGGCATGGGTAAAGCTTAGAATATGGTAATGAAAACTTGGAGGTTTTTTGCCAAGATTTTGACTTAACTGCTTTTGATCAGCAACATTTTCTCAAAAGCATTTTTAAAAAGCAGCCCATGTAACTACACGAGCACCAGCAATACATTTTCTGCCTTCACCACTGTGACCTAATCAACTAGGCTTAAAGACAAATAAAATCTTTAATGCAGTCAATACAGTTTTTGTTTGAATGCCATGTATTGAAACTACTCAGATTTAAGCGAGAGCTCCAGTTGCATGCACTGCCAGCCAGCCATATGAATTGTAACCCTTATTTTTATAATAGGATTGCTGTGTTTATCACCCCAATTGCAATGATCCTGAGCACTTTTGCTTTGGAAAAAGTGGAATGTATTAAACAAGGGATATCTGTAAGGGCAAAAAACTGTTAATGGAGTCCTAAAACTGCGTATTTACAAATTTTTAAGAGTCGAAAAGCCAAGTAAACCTTCTCTCCAGCGTTGTTTAGTCCCACAGCCTGTATGCTGCTTCACACCATCTCGAACAAGTGGGAGTATTGTCAGCTCCTACTAGTCTGAAAGAGAAATGTTACCTATGTAGCATATAACCAATGCACATCACGTACAATGGCTACAATAAAGGTCTCCGTAGCAACATTAAGAACAGTTATTTTTAAATGTTCCACCTTAGTCTCACGTTCATGTTTTTTTAAATACAACTCTTAACTCTTTCCACTGCAGATGCTGCTGTGAGCAACCCATCCAACAAAACTCCTTTGTTGAGGCTTGAAAAGATGATCCCTGCCTTGTTTTTCCACAGATCACTGCAGGCTTGCTTTCCTTTGCAGTCAGTAAATATTCACTAAATATTGCATAATTATTTATCAACATGCAGCTGATCTGGAAAATGAACCTGTAAGAGCTGCCTCTCCTCTTGGGAGAAGGAGGAAGGGCTAAGGGAATAGAAATGATCTAACGTGGAAAATCTGAGCAGGTTGTGGCCAAAGATCCCCCAAACTAGTGGCACGGAAACAATGGAGAAAGGATAGAAAACAGGAGGCTGAGGAGGCACATCCTGCTCGGGAGCAGGGCTAGGGGAGGCAGGGTTAGCAGGTGAGGAGAAGGAGGAAGAAGAACACCTCCCCAAGCCCCCATGATCACTGCTGCAGTGGAGGAGCTGCTGCAGGAGCAGAGCTTGGGTAAAAGAGAAAGAACAACAGAAAAGAGTTGGGTTTATCTCAGGGATCTGAAATGGCTGCTTCTGGAGGAGGAGCAGGAAGGGCGATAATATTTTTCTGAGAAATGAAGCAGCATGTGGGTTTTTCTTGCACACCCTTCCTTCAGACCTATTTCCCCAGAACTTCATCCCCTGCTGATTCTGGAATAAAGACTGAGCTAAGGCTGGTGTGGGTTCCCAAACCTCCTCAAACGCAGCATTTTCCTTTGTTATCTCAAAGTAATCCTATTGTTTTCCCCTGATTTCTCAACCCTACAAAAGCCAAAACAGTTTGCAGGTGAAATGCAGATTTTGGGCAGGTAAAATGAGTAGAAAGTGGGTTGAACTCAGCCCTGTGCTTAGCATGGTAGTGGGGCTTCATTTCTAGAAGGAACAGAAAGCTCTTCCTTTTCACTGTTAACTTCTTAAGAGACAACTGGCAGGGGGCAATAATAGGAATAATTTATACACCACTATGCACTGGAGTGATATAGGAGTAATAGAGGCATATACTGAAAGTCTTCATTAATAATATATAAATACACATACTGGGTAAAAAAAATAACCCTCCTAAGTTTCTTAATAGACTTCCGAGATGCTAACCTTTGTTTCATTAGCTTAAATGCTTAAAAACATAGTCTGGCAATACTGTTTGTACTGTGCAGAAATGATCTACTTCAGAGGGAGCACGAGCCAGGGAGCGTGAGAGTGTGTTCACATGTTACCTGCTCTATGAATATACACACGCCCCTGCTCCATCTCTGGAGCAGCTCAGGCACAAAGGATGTCAAAGGCATCACAGGTAAATGTATAAATTACATGGTAAGAAGAATGGCAGGAAAAAAAATGAGTGGGGTTTTAACAACAGACCTTGTCAAAAACAAGGTGTCCATGGATAGATAAAAGGACTGAGCTCGGTCCTGTGTTAAATCTCTTCAAGGAAGGTCTGTCTTTAGCAGATACACAAAGAGATGTGTTTGTACAACAGAACTGCCTGGGGTGGGGGGAGCTTCTATATTTAGGGATTCCTCTTTTTTCTTTCTATTAGGAAGGGAGCACAGATTTCCTTGGCTGATTATGACTCGTTTCTGGATGGCGATTGTCTAGGAACTTCTTCTTCAGGACTATATCTGCCTTTCACTTATATCCTCCGCTGGCTTACTGGAAAAGCCTGGGAGAGCCTGTTGATAGCAATTTGGCCGAGCTGCCCATGTCTCTAGGAAGAGGACAGCCATCTGCAGCTGTGTGGATGCTTGATGTAATCAGTACGGCTACTAGCCAAGCAGGGGGGAGGAGGGAAGTATCTGAAGATTTAGGACCAACTGCAAGGTCTATTCAGGATCTGTGCCAAAGAGCAGCTGGACAGACTTCTAGCTGAAGCCTGTTACACCACTGTGGTTCATAACCAAGGTAATTGTCTGTGTTTGATTTTACACAGGAGATTTGTGGGCATTAATACTTCCTCCACACCAGTTGCTCAGCGTATCTGATGCTGTAACATGATCTTGCCTGCTTTCTCGTTGGTTAAAAGGGCACCATCAAGGACATTTTCAAAGTATATGTCAAGTTATTTGTGAAACCCTCTCAGAACAGTGAAAATACTGCTTTTCCACAAGACCAAGTTCTTCTTTGCTTCCTGCAGTTACTCTCATCAGCATGACTCTTCCCACAGTAACTTTCTTTTTAGCATCTTTTATTGGAAACATGCATTTACCAAGGGAGACTGTTCACTTGACACAAGATAAGTGCCATTAAGAACAAGCACGGGTTCAAATTTAGGTGAAGGAGGAGGTCTCAGAGGCAATGAAGATTTAGAAACAAATTATTGCTGCTCTACCACATGCTGTTGACTTATCCCTTCTACTTCCACCACTTTTAACTTATAGTAGCATTTTTAGTAGCATTAGCAGTAATATCCCTGTCTATGGTTGCATTCTGTGTTTTGTTTTGTTGTTATTTTGGTTTTTTGACACAAGCATTATCTACAGATAGGTTTCAGTCAGAATTCAGCAACACAGACCTGTCATCTCTTCCTCCTCATTCTTCTGGCTCATTTTTCTCCTGTGTTATTCTGTCTGGGCTCAACTTGCCCAGCTTCCACGGTGGTTTTGCTTTGAATTTGCCCCATCTAAACATCCAAGGAGGATATAGTAACAATTTGGATACCAAACATAGAAAGAACAGCTCTGTTGGACAGCAGTGCCAGGATTCCTGTCCAAGCTCTCACCACAGACCTTGGCCGAGTTGCTTAACATCTCCAGAAGCTATGTTGTCACCTGAATGCTATGAGAAGATGAGGCTTAGCTCTTCAACCTTAGAGTCACATGTGTAAGATGAGGATAAATGTACTCACTAAATTACGAGCTGTTTAGATAACTTGGTCATGTAGGCACATCTAGGGCAGCTGGAATAAGTGTCCTTAACCTTCATCTGCATTAGCGAGCTGAACATAGCTCTTGTTGGAGGCCACAGCTGCAGGAAGCTGCATTATGGTCTATCGAAGGACCACAGGGCCAAGAGAGGGTGCTGCGGTTGCTCACGCTACAGTTTCTGTCCCTGTGGCTGGGTGACTCATCCTCCACACTTCCTTATTATCCCATTTACCGACAATACAAAGTACCCTTTTCTAATAGACAAGCATTTAGAAGCACTGGGGCTTGGTAAACAAAGTAAAAATTATTCTTGGTAGCCATTAAGAGTTGAGGTTCACAGCTATTCTGAGGCATGTTTATCTTCATGCAAACTCATCTCCTTTCCATAGTCTACTGCTTACAGATGGGACTCAACTGTTAATAGTTTCAGCAATACCACTGATGTACTTAGTGCTTCTCTAGTCCAGAATTTGTGATGGATGGTGAGAGTTTGCAATGTCTGATCCTTAGCATCTGAAGATTTCATGCTCAATGAATCTTATGCATTTCTTTTTTCTTATTTTTGTCTGAGAACAAAACTTCCAATGACTTTCTGCGGTTGCCTTGGTTCATTCTGCTTTAGCTGGTGCCCATTTGCTGATTAGTTCATCTAAGGAAATGAAGTCCTGTGTTGGTCTGGCAGACAGTGCATATGTTCTCGTGTGCTGTGATGAAGTAGCAGGTGGAGAATTTGAAAACCATAGCCTGTTATTTGTAAATGCAGTAACAATGCCAAGGAGTAACTTGCAAGATTTTGCTGTACAAGTAGACCCAAACTGGCTATTGCTAAACAGATGCTGTAGACAAACACAGCTGATTGGATGGAGAAGTACATAGAGGATGGTCATAATCAAAGAAAATATATTTTCATGTAGGTAAGAAAGGAAGGGGCCCTCTGTCTTCTTGTAGTACAGATACTGGGGTTCTTGACTTTTTAAAGGTCTTTTGTTGGGTTATTTTTTTTAGTTGGTCAATTTTTTTCAAATTAATCATGGACTATATTATTCCAGGACATTACGGAGGTGCTTTAGGAGTTAACCACATAGAGACTCAAGCTGCATCCCTCAGGTTTCCTGTGGCATTAAAAGCCTTACTGACTAACCAGCACAATAAAAACGCATTATCCTTTGTACAGCTTATTCTAGAGATAGTCTTGGCTTGAAGAGAAAAAAATACAGTCTAAAGCTTCATCCTCACATGTCTTCTGGGGCACAGGGCTCTAAAACTTCCTTCTTTTTGAATAGTAAAAATGCAAAGCCAGCCCATATTTACTCCCAAACTGATCAGCATCTGCATATCAGCATGTAAAACAGAGCAACGATGAACATGAGAACATCAGATCTTGCCAAGGTTTGTCCAGTCAGGCTTCCTGTAATGTGATGCTAAAATTAGCAACAGAGGAATACTGGAAAACCTAAGTGCAATTCCTTCACAGGCAATAATATGCCATTATATATGCTCTAAATGGTTGGTTTCAGGACTACTTATTGATGTTAACAGGAAAGCTTTGTAGTTGTGTAGGCAACCTCAAGTAATCATTACAATGAAGAGACTTTCAGCTCCTTCCTTTTTTGCCCCCAGATTGAATCCCCATTGAGCTAGAATCAGCACAAGAAGACATGACCTCATGTATTAAAATGTGCAGCATCAGGTGACCCTTTTTCATCTATGACTAATGATGCAATTGCTGCCTTCACCAGGGAGCACTACTCTCATTTCTTAACTATTTTTGACGAGCACAAGTACATTTTCCACGATGCATTTGGGCTCCCTCACCTGTAGATAAGTAAAGTTACAATGAATTCTTTTTCTATGAGAGCAATCCTGAGAGGACAGCTGAGGGAAAATAAAAGACAATCAGCAAATGTTACAGTTGTCTGCATTCAGAAGAGCCTGGGTGAGATCCACTTAAATACAGCATTGAATCCACTCCCCTTGGGGGACTCACTTACTGTGGTGCCACCACCACCAAGCAAGTAACTTATTTCATGGTTGGTTCAGTAGCTGAGACTTTTCTGGACAGATGCATGATTTTGGTTTTTTTTTAGCATAAGTTAATAGAGAGTTTTGTACCTTATCAGTCCCTCTGTATTTCTTGTATGTCTTCACTGGGAGCTGGGGTGGTCTCTTTACGTGGCCTGCAGGACATGCAGTATTTGCTCCTTAAGGTATTGCCTTATACATTGTTTGGATTTCCAGTGTGTAAAGTGACAGAGCTTTCCAGCACAGGGATGAAGAAATCCTGTGGGGAAAAAAAAGCTACAGGTCAGGTATTGTTTCACCTTCTACAAACACTCTTTTCTTTTATGGTGATGGAGTTAGGAGCACGAGGAAAGGACAAGCTCCAGCCTTCCTGAGGTGATTTCCCTACTTTGGCCTGGTACTTGCCTTCCAAATGCCTACATGAAACCAGATACCAACAGAGTTTTATTGTTTCAACCATGCTCAGCACAAGCTGGCCCCCTCAATGGATTTGAGCAACACTATAACTTTAATTTACTTTTGGGGTGAGAGAAGGTTGTCAGAAAAGAAATAAAACTCTGTTTTCTTCCAACAAAACTTACTTTCCAGGAAGTTCAAGGAATTCCACCTTTATATCTTGCTACAGTAATTAAAAAACAAATAAAAAACAGAGACAGCCAACAGTTACTGGCTATACAAACAAAACAGTTCCCTCTTCCAATGTAGTAAGGACTAAATCTGTAAGCCCTGTGTCTCCAGCAACATCTAGCTGTTGTGAATCCTTTGCCATGGTGCTATTGGTCTCAAATCTTGGAGAAAGACCAAGACACCCAAGTAGAAATACACTGCACTCCCAGGTTGTGCAGCACTATATGACCAGTCCACAGCCTCTTTTCTTTTCAGCCAGCAGCCACCCTTTATACATATTACCTCTTCTGCAGGTGGGTTGCCTAAGGACCATATCCCTGCCAGGGATTTGAAATACTAAAAATAATGATATTCCAGCCACCCCTTTCAAGCTTTCATTTCTGAGTGAACTGCCAAGCCCTCAAATCTCCAACCTCTGAGAAAGCAAATTTCCCTATTTGCTCCAAATTCAGCCAAGTTTAATCCTATTACTTTCTAGTAACCCCTGCTAGACATACACTGCCTCATAAAGACACTGCTAGAGACCAATATTCTCACTTACTCCCTTCCTCCTTCCTTTCAACCAACCAGCTCTGTCACCCAACCCTGTTCCAATGACATAAAACTTTCCGCTTTTAACTCCTCCCTTGCAGCCTGATGTTTTTCTCAGCTGTTATCCTGACATTTGGCAGTAGTAATCTGTTCACTCTCTCCTGGCTTATAGGATGTTTCACATCCCATGATGTGAGGGGTACCCGGGTAGTGGCTTGGAGATAATGCTGAACTTGGTCTGTTCAGGACATTAGGAGAGAGGTGGTAGTTTCACTGCTGCAGTATTAGCAAGTTCCTTGCATATCTTCTGGGAAGTCATCCCAAAATTTTCTGAAAGAACCCAGATTTTCCAGAGATACTCATCTCTGTTAGAAATTAGTGTGAATTATATGATTGTAAGTATTATATAATTGTAAGTACAAGCTGAGTATAATTAGTTGTATGTGTTTGGTGCTTTACCATTAAATAATAGAAGCTTACTGCCATCTGTGTCCTATTTGTAGCCTTAGCATCTTTTAGTCCCAAATGAGGACTGAGCATTACCAAGTAAGCAAACAAGCATTACAAGAAATAGAAAGAGAACAGAAATTGCAGCCATCCTGACAATCACAAAACAAAAAGTGAGTGAAATGTGCTAGAAATGTCAGTCATCATAATGTCCTTAAGTAACCAACCTAAACAGACAAGTAGGATGTTTTATCAGGCTGCTAGCTCAGATAAAGCATCAGCAGGATCTGGAAGACTGGCTTATGTGCCTCTGCTTTTTAGTTTCAATACATAAATGTTTAGATTGTACATTTTGTCATTCCTTGGAGCATCCATATTCTAAATGTAAACAATGAGTAATGAGCAGGAGGTTTACTCCAATGCTTCCCATAACTGTGAATTAAAGGTTTGGATCTCTAAGCAAGATTTGTCACTCAAGCATTTAAATATACTACCCTGGCTCAGGCACAAATCAAGTACACCAGGACATAAACCAAGCAAGAGCATTACCAAACCCAGGGTTCAAAAATGAGTGAGCTCCTGCAGCGTAATGAGTTACTCACTGAGCATCAGTGGAGCCAGATGCTCTTGGCCTGACACATATTTGAGGAAAAATGCATTCATTTAAATGTCAGAAATAAAAGATTTAAGATAATGCATGTTTGGCATGTGTTTGTGAGGGTCTAGAAGTATGTGGTTGAACCCCCAGCCTTGACAAACACACAGTGACCCTCCAACCAACAGTAACTTGATTATCTCTCCCAACCCTGAACTGAACCGCAGCAGTCGCTTCAGATTAGGATGGAGTGAGAGGCACGAGGCTGCCAGAGAGGGTGTAAATTTAACTTCTGAAATTGCAAGTGAGATCAAGTGAGAAACAGTATTTTACTGAGGATTTACTTGATGGAGTCACGGTGTCAGCACTTTACTAAAGAAAAGCCTATTGTCTCTGAGGGAGAGCTGAGCATTTCCTACTGCACATTCAGTCAGTAAAAAATATTCTGTGCCTGGCTCACGCTGGGCTGTATTTTTTTGACAGCTCAGTATTTTTCTAACACACCTAGAAAAAGAAGCAAGATCTTCTCCAGCTTCCTCGAATCATACAGACCAGCTGATTTACTTGGTGGTGGCCTGGCACATGTTCCATATCAGGAGCTAAGTCACTCTGCAGCCCTGGATCAGCAAGACAGGGTGGCTGCAATCCAAGACAGTGCTCCTGTGTCTGCTTGCTCAAGGTCAGGGAACTATTTGGACACTTGAAGTATGTGCTTTGCTATATTTAGCACATTGTGGGTTGGAGCACCATGATAACATGATAAGAAAAGAAAAAAATCATGACGTAGAAAAATCATGAGAGAAAAAATAACTTGGGATTGCCAAGTTGGATTTGGACTACCTAGATCTTGTGGACATTTCTAACTCTCTGGAAATAATGCTATGAAAGTTTTAATCTGTATCTGTACTAGGAAACTGTATTTCATACACCTTTCCCTTAAAAAAAGGCATTATTAGCAGTTTCCTCACCCATCATATAGAAACCATGACGTCTGTATGACTCTGGGCAGTGCAGATAGCCCTTTTGTTCAGACAGCATTGACAGAAGACATATAAGAAGCCAAGCAGATAAATAGAAACCCTCTGAGAGCCACAAAGCCCTTTGAAAAAACTGATGAAACAAGCTGGCAACCTTCATAGGCGACCCACATAGGCAACCCAAGTTCATCCGTAAGCCTTTTACCTTTAACTCACTTCTAAACACCTTGTTGAATGAATTAAGCTTCTTCCAAAGGCCAGCTTCAGTGGGACACTTCATGGTGTGGGGCAGAGCAGAGCAGTAGCTCCAAAGACAAGAATTTGTTGCACTAGCCCTTGAAAAGATGATCTGAGTGGATATGATGGTTTTCTTCACTCCCTGGACAGTTCTACTTATAAAACCTATATACATCCTTTTTGCACACAGAAGAGTTTTAGGATATATGTAAATAGTGGTAAACCCAGTCCGTGCTGTTACAACCCAAAACCACTGTGGCTGTCTCGGTTTGTGGCCACTGGATGTCAGTACTGATCCATTTCAGAGGACCAGCAGATTTTTGTGAGAGCTAAACAGAACACCCTCCTAATTTGGAGAAAATGAAATATTATTTTACTTATTATTATTGTTTGTGGGAAGTTGTCAGCTCACTTTCCTAAGTCAGCATAGCACGGCTGTCACCTTGTCTGTAACTGGGAAGGAGCACACGCAGATTGGTTTCTTGCATTGCCAGAAAACTTCTCATCAGGGAAGAGACCTTGGGATCCAGGGGAGGAAACTGCAGCTTTTAGAGTGATGACACCATGACAGGGCCACTGTGAAGCAGAAGCAGCTTCATGCAGCCTGGGCTCATGAGCTGGGGGATCCCAAGAGGCAGATGTGGGTGCTGGGACCACAGGAGGCAGGTATGGATACTAGGACTTCAGGAGGCAAGTGTGAGTGCTTGGACCCTTCTCCTTGCTTTCCTGGGGCTGGTACTACATGCCAGCTCATCACCACCCTCTTTTCCTGCCTCTTCTATGGAAATAGTGCAGATCTGCTTACTTTCTTGGGAGTAAAAGACCAATCCCATGTATTATAAATTCTAAAAAGTTCTAGAGACAAAGCACCTGCCAAGTCACTAGAGATGAGTTCTCTGTAGATCCATCCCACTATGTTGGACACTTACAAAGATGAGAGGTGGATCTACTTCTGAAGCCTTGCAATGGAGAAGGGAGCAGAGATGAGAGGACAATCGGATAGGAACAGATGAAACAAACGGGGCATTGGGGAGGGAAGAAAGAAAATCACATCAAGATCTAGATGAGAGACTGGGGTTTATGACAAAGAAAGGGAAGTTAAGGAGATTCCAGGAAAATCACATAGAAAACAACATGAAACTAGGAGCCAGCCTTGCTTCCCAGAGACTTCAGGGCAGATCATATGCATGTACACAACCAGTGCAGTGCTCTGGAGGGTCTGACACCACTCACCAGCCCGGCTGGTGGAGTGCTCCACTGTGTGCTCTGCCAGCCCACCCCGCACCATCTCAGGGCAAGGTTGCTCAGCACTTCCCAGGAAAAGATCCTCTTTTCCATCCAGCATAGCTTCACTGAACTTTCATCATTCAAGCTGAAAATTTCTGTTAGATTTTCTGTCTGAAGCTGAAAAACAAGGGAATAAAACTATTAATCTATTTTTAAGAAAGAAAATTGAAAGAGAAATCATATATACTCAGTAGAGACTTCTAGAGATTAGTAATTGGACTCTTCCAAGATTTATCCCCTTTAGGCAGGCAGGGGTCCCCAAACCATTTAAAGATTGGGTGACAGCCTGAAAGGAGAAAGGAGAACAGGACCAAACATCTAGAGGGATGGAGGGATGATTTTACACAAAAGGTGGATTTAAATGGTTACAAACAACCCAAAATTACTGTCTTTGAGCTCCTCCTTGCCACCCTGAAGTGGTTTGAATGTGATTTTTGGAGAGTGTATCTCTCCCTTGTGAACCAGTTTGAGGTTGGGTGTTGTTCGTGGAGGCTCAGGTGTTTTCAAAAGCAGAGGAATTCTGAGCTCTGGAGTTCCCAAGCTCCATTACAGGCTCTCGAGGAGCAGAGCATGGCCTTAGAGCCTCCTCTTCCAACCCAGGAGCCTGGTCCAAAGTGGATTACATCAGCTTGATGAATTCGTTGCAGTGACATAGCCAGATAAAGATAGCAGTGACTGACTAACGCCCAGTTATCTAATGGAGCTGTGGGTCTAACGGGACTGAGCTGGGGCTCTCCCCATCACCAGGCTCTGCAGCAGCTTACCAGCCCACAGAGCTCATTGGAAACCTGAGAAACTTGTCTGATTTCTGCTGGGAGGTTCATTTTGATTTAATCAGCCTGGCGTTTTGCCAGTGTAAAAATTTCCTCTCTGAAATTTCTAACCTGTTTCAGTGAGAGCTAGAGGATAACCCAAGGAAGACTTCTGCACAGCTCCTCTTTGCCTCCTATTTCCTGACCTGCGGAGCCATATTAATGCCATGGGGAAATGGCATCATGTGCAGAGCTGTATATCATGGGAGATGAAAGAAGTCCTTACACGTAACAGCAGAGAGGGTGTCCAGGGCAGGTGCTTCACTTAATCAGCTGACTTTGCTCAGAAAAAGAAGCAGCAGGACCATGCACATGGAATCAGTCTTTTTCCTCTGCTAGTGGAAAAGCTACTTTTTTTTTTAAGACAGGATATCCAGTGTTGTACAGCTCACTTTGCCAGTGGGACTGGGAGTTTGTCTGGAGGGAGGAAGAAAAGAAAAACAAAAACCCAACCAGAAGAAACAAAACACCATTTTGTCCAGAATTGCTCCATCCTTCCAGACCCTGGATTTCTTTATGTACCCTGGGAGAGGCAAGCAGGCAGAAAAGCTCAGCAGTTGCACCTCAGTTCCAATACATTACAATGCCTGCAGGGTTAAAAGCTTTTCGATACAGAAATAAACAAACAAGGTCAATGGATATTTGGAAGCAAAGCCAGTGACCTTTACACCATGCCAGGACATCTTTCAGCTCCACGAGTAGTCCCATTGGTTTCAGCAGGATTACTCGCAGTGTAAGAATCCACTCAGCCTGAGGGAGGGAACCTGAGCCCTTGTTTTCAGCTGAAGATGTAAACTCTGGGACAAGGATCAGTTCAATTTCGCAGAGGCTCAGCCTGGCTCTCGCTCAAGCTAGGGGTAAAGGTGACCACTCTGTACAGCAGCATATTGCAGGAAAGCCATTTGTCAGTCCAAACCAAGAGAATGAATGTCAAATTTAAATTATCTTTTCATCAGCTTCATTTCACAATCAAACTATATATTAGTGTTTTTTCCTAACAAGAGAGCAAAGAGGGAAGGAGCTGGTCAGAGCTTTCCCAAATACATCGGCAGGACCCTTCCTTCCCCGCTCCATCACCCAGTAGATGACTCCCTGCACGCTTTAGCACCAACTGCTTGCTTTCTCCCTTCTTCCCTGGAAGCGTTGCTTTATTCTGTGGAAACTCAGATACATATGATAAAATGCAAGGAGTTCTCACCAGCTCTTTTTAGGAGCCTTATGAAAGATGCCAGATGATTATCAGAGGCCTTCCCACCAAAGCCATGCATGGAGGCTGGCAAGATAGGGAAGTCCTATGGCCAGAAGCTTTTGGAGAGAGAAGTTTCTCCTCCCACTTGCAGAGGCCATACTGAAATATTTGTTGGTATCATAAATATGCACTTTAGTGTGTGCACTAATAGATCTCTGGAATGGATCTGGGTTTGGGGGCTCTGGATGCTCAGGCTTGTGCAAGGCAAGGTAAGAAGTGTCCAGTGTGCTGGGAGTGTTGGGTGGTTGTCAACTGGGCTCAGTGACCCCATCCTGGTACTAATAAAACCTGCCACCTCTACAGCTGTGGGAGTTTGAAAATAACAGTTTTCTATCGCTAACCTGAATGACTATAGCTTAAATATTACATATAGGGAGGAAAAATTACTACCGTAGGGAGAAAATAGCAAAACAAAGCTCTAGTGCTTTCTAGGCCGTGTAGCCACTTATGCATGCATGAAATGGATATAAGATACTCTCAGATTTGATCATATAAACATAGCTGATAATAGCCCTGCCTCCCCTCAATACAGTGATTTTATGCTAAAGGGTGTCACTTATACAACATGGAGCACAAGCCTCTATCTGAAGTCTTAATTCCCTTCTTCAGGCATATTAAAACTCCTCCGTGGGGAGGAGAACTTCTCTTTTCCCTCATGCCCTTGCTCTCCCATGCTGTTTATGGCTTCAGAGAAGTCTCTTCAGTCTCAAAAGCTGAGGTCCTTCCTAAGAAAAGCAAAGTTAAAGACATGCTGTAGGCTTTACTTGTAGAGGTTTGGTGCAAGACAAGCAGTCCCTTAGGAGGAGAGGGATTGAGGTTGATTTTAACGATTTCCTTCATGTCAAAAGGAAACTTTAAATACATTTCTGTGCCCTGAATGCGAGAGCAGAATAAGTTATTTCTGTTTAAGTAGGTGTTGGGAGGTAGGAAAGAGGGTTGTAATAACAACCTGTCTCATAAGCCAAAGAAGTGAGATGTTGAATCTGTACCCAGACAAAGAGTGAACCTGTGTCACAAGAATACTTTGTATTTATAAGGCAGCTTTCATCGGAGAATTTTGGAGTGTTTTGCCAACATGGAGAGCCAGAGGTAAACATAAGCACTTAGACTGAGTCCTGCTTTCCTCAGTGGTGTCATGGAGCCAAACAGTTCAGGAACACAGAGCCAGGGGCTGTTTCACTATGAGTAAGAGGAGAGAATTTGACCCCACATGCTTAACTTTCACATCTCTTTTCCCTCGTAAAGGAAGCTTTCGTTCCACTTTATAGATGGGTAACTGATGCACAGAGATCCCAGGGAGTTTGTCTCGAGTCACAATTTGAGGAAGTTAATGAAAAAGGACCCAAGAGTTTTGACTTTGTGCTCTAACCCCAAGGAAAACTTAATTTGGCACTAGCAGCTGCTTGATCTTTAGGGCTTCTGCATGAACAGGGAGTAGTTTGCTTAATGAAATAATATCCCAGGCACATATGAAGAGCAATTACTTGCTCTCATATAAACTTTTATGTATTCATCTAGGAAAAATGTTCATGACTCAGTCATCTGGGATGGTTCAAGCTACTCACCCTCCAGCATGAAGCGTAGGCATTACAGTGGTGAAGTTAAAAAGGAAGACACATGACCTCAATTACTCACAAGGAGTCAAATTATGATCTCAGATACGGTGGTATAAATCCAGAGTCATTCCCCCCTGAAGTAATTGGCATCATACTGTATTTCTCTAACATACGGGAAATCAGAACACAGCCTATAATCTCAGTATGTCTGCAGAGCTTTATGCAGAGAGGCTGTGCTCTCCAGCAATGGATGTTAGTGAGGGAGAAAAATAAGGCTGAAAAACATACAAGTAGGAAAATGTGCCAAGCTTCCCTGTAGCAAGAGCAAACAAATTATTACCTAGTTTTAACACTGTACTTAATTATGATTTCACTTTTTAGTCAGTTTTTCTCCTTTTTTTTATAAACAATGTCAATTAACTGATAGACAATAAGACTTCATAAGGACCTATACAGTTGAACTCTGTCATTACTTCCTCATTTTTGCTCCGGGTATCATAAACAATGAGGAAGAAAGAGTTTGACTGTTAAGAAAGGTGAAGAAAATGATGAACTTACAAGTTTACAGATGGAGTGTGACTGCAAACACAGATCTAGAATTAGGGACATCACAAGTTCAGAGAAAATAATGATTAATGTAACAGCCACAGTGAACTGTCCCAGTGGGACATCTGAAATTGTATGAAACTGTTTCCATCAGTGCAGAACAAAGGACCTACGGCCTGAAGAGCAGGGACATTGGATTCTGCACAGCAGGAGACCACATAGCAAAATATTGTAAATAGATCCTCCATTCATAGTTTCTGACCTTTCAGTAACTGCAGTATTCTCAACCTGATGGTTCTAGTAATTTGGAACTGATAGATGAGGACTTTAACCCTTTGGAACTATGGAAATCTTGGCAGAAATGAATAGGGAAAGGATTCAGTTTGACAGAGGAAATGCATTAAAGGCACCTCACAAGTTTCCAGCGCATCAGACAACCCAGAGTTTTTACAAATATGTATGTTTCTAACACACCTCTAAGCCTACAAAGGCAGTCTGAACACATGTTAAAGTATATTACAAGAAAATTGTACGAGCAGCCTGCAGAGGGACACCAAGGAGACCTTCCTTAAAAGCTCTGGATGTGCAGAGGATTGCTGGGGTGCCACCACAGAGCATCCTGCCGGCTCCCGCTGCCAGCACTGGGAGGAACACAACATAGGGCTCCAGTGTGTGGAGCAGCACTTTAAGGGCATAGATCACAATTTCTGGCTTGTCTTCCAGCTGTTGCCCAACTCAGATTCCTTCCTGAAAAATCTTGGCACATGCATCTTGTTGATATAATTTCTAAGTATGCAAAGAACATGCACGTGCACAGGGAAAGCTACAGATCTTGTAGACTTAGGAAAGTGATACCTGTATTACATGCATGAGTGCAAAGGAGGTATATTTACATATGCATAAAATGTAAATTTTTTTGAAATACGTGACACCATATGGAGTGCAAAGCAGGGTCCAGGGGTATCGTTAGGAGACACTTGAGTGAACGAACGTGGGGAAGAAACTGTTTGCGCTGGCACTGTTGAAACACTGGAGCTTTCTGTCTTTTCAGAGATAGGCATCATAACAACTCGTTCTCTGGAGATGTTTAAAGCCCTCCCGGAGGTGTTCCTGTACAACCTGGTCTAGGTGATCCTGCTCTGGTGGGGGGGTGGACTAGATGATCTTTCAAGGTCCCTTCCAATCCCTAACATTCTGTGATTCTGTGAAATGGTTGTGACAGATCCAAGAGCAGGAAGCCTCTCCCAGCACCAAGTGGCAGTTTGCAGTCACTTGTTGTGTGCAATTAATGACTTTCTGTACCTGCAGCACTCAAGACTTCTGCTGTCTTGACTGACCAGAACTTTTGCATATCTGGTAACCCAGACTGAGAAGGAGAATAGGGGAAGTGACACCCAAATAGCACACAACCCAGTGTAGCTGAGTGTGGCCAGCTGCCCCGTGTTAACAAATGTGTCCTGATCTGATTTGGGTACTGTGTATATGCAAAAGTGCAGACCAAAAAACTAAGTACTTTAGCTAAGTACCCTGTGTTACTAAAGTAATGAGTTTTTTGAAGCCTACATGCAATTTCATACAATTACAGTTCAGGGGTGATTTTTTACTGAAATAGGAAAGCAACCCATCCCTGCACATCTCTAGTGTGTGCAATGTTATCAGCAGAGAAGGTGCTGAACCCAGAACAGTGTGCACCAACCTCCAATGACAAGCTCATCTGCCCTCTGGAGAGGCAGTTCTGCTTTTCTCATGGAGAGACAGCTAAAACAGTACAACTTGGTAGACCACACAAATCATTATTGTGGACGTTTAATGGGAGATTCCCCTTAAGCCTGGCCATGTTGCTGCTAACTTGTTACAGTGCTGAGAGTGCAGCTGAGAAAGCAGCGTTCAGCATGTTCACAGTTGTTTAAATATTGCTCAAAAACCTCCATGGGCTCCTCAGAGCAACCTCAGATAGGAGGGATGTTGCCATCACCTGGATGGCATAGTGGATGGCATCTTGCCACTGTTTATCTGGATCTACTTCAAATGAGATGGGAAAGAATTGAAAAATCACATCAAGTGTTCAAGGCCAGGTTGGATGGGGCTTTGAGCAACCTAATCTAGTGGGAGATGTCCCTGCCTATGGCAGGGGGATTGGAACTAGGCAATCTTTAAGACTCCTTGCAGTCCAAACCATTCTATGATTCTGTGACTTCTACTTAAAAATTCCTGGGTGTGAGGGTGCAAGATGGTTAAGAAGCAGGTCACGACCGAGGAACAGTGCTGATCTCTGATCCTGTTACTGAGAAGCTGCCCCACGAGACTCACATGTCACTTGGTGGCCATGGGCATCCCTGAGTGAGCACAAGTGGCATGGGGCTAGTAACAGGGTGGACATGTGTCTGAGCATACGGCATGAGAGAGGAAGAGTGGATGCATTTTGATAACCTGCTGCTTGGTTAGATGTACATCTGCAGGCACATCCTCTCAGCTGCCCCTCAAAGTCCTGTTCTTCTGGCCTGGGACCCCAATAGGAAGTGATCATTGGTCCTTTGGCTAACTAGCAGCATCCCGGGCTCTGAGTCAGGGAGAGGTGGCAGGATGCATGGCACATTCATGAGATGAAGGTGGCAGTGAGATGGGAACATCTAAAGAACTCTGAGAAATTAAAAGGTACCCTGTGAACAAAGAGGTTACTGAGAATTGTAGCTTTGTGGCTGAGAGAAAATCGGGCAATATAGGACAGTCTTCACAACCTGGGGGCTGGTTGGTCTTTGAGAAGCTTTAAGGAAAGGGGTTATAGCTAGTGTTGAATAAAAAGGCTGTATCATCTCTGGAGGTGACGTGTCTCTCTTACTTTTGCTTAAGCAGGTTGAGTCTCTTCATCATAGACACCATCCTTTACAGGCTCTGATGGGTGCACAGGGCTGCTTTCCAGCAGCACCATCCTAGGCCCTGGCCAGGACTGAGTGTTCAAGGCTATATTCTGGGAAAGTGAAATCCCTAAAATTGCTTAAAGGTCACCCTGCAGCCCTGTTTTCAAAAGCCTTAGTATTGGTCTAACTCTTCTCCATCTGAAAGCTATCTAAAATGCTTTGGTGAGAGTTGCAGGGCTGCAGCACAGCACTTTGAACTGCATTTTCCTCATGCTTGGTGAATAGAGAAATGCTTAATTGAGTATTTATTTAATGTGCCAGAGCCAACAAGTGAAGGTAACTTGGAACTGCTGAGGACAAATCACCACGTGTAATGTTAAGACACTCAAGGGAGCAGAGAGGGAAGGGGGAAATGCCATTTATTAGCATAACTATCTCCTCAACTGTCCTCTTTTGTCTCTGCATAATATCCCAGTCCAGTGGCCCCCTGCCAGCAAAATAAAACAAAGATCTTACCCCTGTGGGCCCATTATTATTGATTTATATAATACTTCCAGCTAGTTGTGTTAAAAGTGTCCTTCCACTGCGAGAAGAAATTACTGGGCGTACAGTGGTGTAAGTCTGCAGTGTCGCTATTATGCTGTATGAGTTACACATAAAGGCATCTTCAAAATGTCTTTTTTAGGCGTTTAAACCACTTTATGGAACCCCATCTGGAAATAAATGTAGCTGGTCTAATGTATGTAATGAATTTAATGTGCCGTTCTTCCACATTAAGGAAAAATCTAATAGGATGATTGAGTGGGGCCAAATTTCTGCAGGAAATTCCTTTATAATACATGATTGAATTATTGTTTTTGTATTAGGGCAGCCAAAACATTCAGTGTCCTCGACAATACAGGATGTGTGCCGTAACTTTTTTGCCACTAAGCAAGGCATACTGTATCTGGACATGTGCCCAGCTGTTTGAGTATTTCCATTTGAATGATTTATTTATTTTCCAAAGAAAGGCTACATAAGTTATACAGAACTCGGCAAATTTCTTTCAATTCAGACGACAGAATTAGGTGTCTGGCTGCCAAATGAATGAAATCTAAGGAATCTAGAGTCATTTACAGCAAAGCTGAGATTTTCCTAATGGATAGCTAAAAGTTATGCTCTTGAAACTCCTAAAGCTTTTCTCAATAGAAACTGGGCGCCTAACGTCCTTTGCAAAGCCCCAACTCAAGCCTGCAGTCAAGCCCGTAAGTCTCCTGATCTTCAGAAAATTATCCTTCCAGCTCCAACCACATAAGCCAGGAGAACGTAGCACATGTGAAAATTGGATTATTTATTTGTAAGACTAAATATGATCCTAGGAGCCTAACTTTAAATGCCTTTTAAAACCTAGGACCAGTGCTTTTACCCATTTAAGTTGCACAGAACAAAGTGTTTTGCAAACACCTCACTGAAGACATGAAGCTACAAGTGCATTGTTAACTGAGACATTGATGTAAGATATTCTGGGCTAGTAGTTCAGGCTCCCTCCTCCTTTCTGCCCCAAAAGCTATTGCTGTTGTAATACACAGAAGGAGGAAAACAAATAATTTGAATGGTTTTTCTGGAAAGACATTGTGTATTTGAGACACCTACCTGCACTCCCAGGGGTTACAACTATAAAATGTATATAATTATTACTGCACATTATGGGAATATGATAGTGACTTTGAAATATCCTGGAAATCCATACGTAAATAAGTATATGACTATATACAGGAGGAGACGAGGAGGGGAACTCCATATTTTCCACACTGTAGCTTGGGAAAAAGTGTTGTATATTAGTGTAACTTCCTAACCTGATCTACAAGATCTCAAGGCTCATTTCCCACAGCAGTAGAGTCTCTTCCCTTCTGTCTTCTTAATAGGGAAGGGCAATTACTTTTCTTCTGTGAATAAAATATTTGCGCCCCAGAAGTAGTCCCAGGTCAAATTAGTCATAGAGTTGCAGCTGGAAACTATTTTTGGCCTAGGTTTACAACACTGCAGAGGATATCCAGATACATCACCAAATATTTAAGGCACTCAGCCAAGATGCAGGTTCAGATCTCTCTGGGGAAGTGGATTTGAATCCACGCTCTGGGAGGTAACTATCATCAGCATCTTGCTCTATGGGAATGATGGGATGAGGGAGAATGATTCAAGCAACCTAAGGTTTGACCAGTTACTTGTCTCAGTTGAACTATGGGTCCCTGGGGAGCTGGGATGGGGTACTGAGGCAAGCAGGAGGCTCAGTTTGACCTTGCTGGCTAAACCAGATCACTTTTACCTTCAACCATCATCTCTTTCAGCCACACAGAGGCGAGGTTGGGCTCACCTTCCCCCCACCCCTCTCCCAGAGAAACCAGTGTTTGATTTCTGTGTTTGATTTCCTATTAATCCTCCTTAAACTGAAACTCAGAGGTTATGTACCACTGAGCCAGGATCCTTACTCATCCTGGCAGATATCAGGTTCTGACCTTTGGGACATCAAATAGAAGCAAAGAGAGGGTAATATTTATTGGATTTATTAGTAACACAAAGTGAAAGACACCCAAATGGGTAAAACTGGAGTGACTTAGTACCTGCTCTGTGCACAGAAGAGCCTTGACCTCTCCTTGTGATAACATTTCATTGCATGTGCCCCACAGTCTTGCTCCTCAAGTTTATCTCAAGCTGACCAGGTTAACCCATACTTTTTGTGCAGGATTCTGAAGCCAGCCGAGTGTTTATCATCCTTGAGGAATCTAGCCCGTAGAAGTTTGATTAATTTTTTTCATACACACACAAACAGATTCAAGATGTTCTTGTTCAGAGGATAAAGGTTTCTCCTGCTATCTCAGATCTCCATCAGAAAAATGGTCAGTCCCAATGTGCCAAGATTCTCCCAAAGGCATAATTGCCATCATCTGTGTTTACTAATGCAGGCTTACAGGCATCCTGAAAAACAAGGGCAGTGTCCTTTCCCAGTGTGAACTCCAAACTCGGGATGGTCCCAGTCTTGAACTGCTTCTTAATCATGCCTACAGCCAAGACATCTCTCATATAAGACCAGAAGATCCCTTCCACGTTGAAGAAGTAGTGCTGGTCAGCTTCACTCAGTGGCCCAGCCTCTCAAGAGCAGAAGTGTTAAGCCCATGATTCCAGTTTGAACAAGTACAGAGCATGACCTAAACCTCCTTCTTTCACTCAGAGTCTTCACTTTCCCTCCTAAGCTGCCAAATCATGTTGTCAGACACTGCGTAACTGCTGATGTGGTTTTGCACTGTTAGTGCCACGTGTGGGTGGATGCTAAAAAGAGTCGTTATCATTAATGAATCTTCATTTGCTATAAAAAAGCACTACAGCATCATTGAAATCTCGTCAGAGGTAGACATCCACACAGAGCTCCCTGGGGCACCACAGACTGTCTTCTCCTTCCCTTTGAGGCAGAGGGCAGGCTGTTTGTCCAGCACAAACCCAAACAAACTAACAGTCTCTAAGTGATTTCATTGATCTTAAATGAAGAAAAGCTTATTGGGTCTAGGATTTAAAGAATTGAAAAATTTCCACCCTTCCACCCTTCCCTGCCAAACCCCAAATATTTAAATTGAATGCAATTGGACAAAAAAAAAACCCCACCCCAAACCTGAATATTTTGATTATTTGGGATCTTAGCCTTGTTACTAAGAAATCAGGTTACAGAAGATGGGAAGGAAAGTACATCGTAGAAATTCCTTTATCCCAATGCTACAGCCTTGTCATTATGTCAGTGTCCTAACAGGACATGAGGTCATCATCTGTGCAAATCTTTTTTAATTCTTTGTGGGAGGTGCCTGCCTATACAATCTAGTATAGCCTGCCCATACAGTCTTTGGATAGCCTGCCTATACCATCTCATTTACAGTCTAATCACCAGCACTGCTGTATTTCAAGCTGACAGCATGTGCATCCAGGTTCAGGATCTCTTCTCTTTTCTTTAATTTTCCTTTTCTTCTAATTTGCATGCATACATGCACATCCACACTTTGGATATACCAAATTATATCAGGTTTTGAACTTTCCACCATCATGTGCTATCCAAAAGAATTGTGCAGGCTGGAGTTCTTAGTTCTGAAAACCTGGAGCTTGTCAAAGCAGTTCTCTAGACAACTTTCTACTGACATGTTTTCATGTTAACAAAACAAAATGCCAAAATTTGGGATTCTCTGTAGCATGTGAGCAGCTTTCCAAAGCAGCACCGATTGCTACAGCTATACACAGTTAGGGAATGTCATTATTAATATATTTGCTTTATTAAGCAAAATAATATGAATTCTTCCTTCATAAATTTGTACAGTAACTCCTCCCTGCACGGTGCTCTAGCTGACGAGGGCTGTAGGTCTAATTATTGGAACACGTGCTTTAATGTGTTTTAATGTCATGTTTTCCTTTAATTGAATTATATCACAAGCCTGCTCTAGAAATAACATTATTAGAGTTTCCTTTCAAAACAAAGTTTAATCTAAGAGACAAGCAATTATTTCATTATCCTTAAGAAGCCCATAACTTAATGAAAGGAATGTTAAAAATAAACTAAATGGGTGTACTTGATTGAAAGAATAGATCCGTCCTCGCAATTTTTCTCAGAGAGTAAAAAATTATCCAGGATTAAGTGTTCACAGGTTTGAGTATATTGTGCATTCTCTGTTTCCAATAATTAAATAGGGAAGCATTTCTCCAATGATAAACTAAGGATGAAATTAGCAACAGTTGTATCTGAATGGAATCAAACGCTCAGGATTAAATCCAAAACTGCAGTTGTACAGAGCAGGCTGGGTTAGATGATGTTTGGGTTGCCTGAGTCCTCTTCAGCCTAGCTTGGAGGAGACCCCAAGTGTGAGATCTTGGCCTGCTGTGCTGGGGGTGCCATCCCCACCAGTGGGCCCTGGGCAGTCTCAGCCCTATGGCTCAACAGCAGGTGAAGATGGCATGACCTGAGGCTCTGTTCAGTTCCTACCAGCAGATCTCTGGCATTTGGATGCCTTCAGCCTGGCTTGGGAGGGAGGTGCAACAGAAGGGGAGGCTGCAGTGAAAGAAGTCCTTCTGGGATGACTACCCTGCAGTTACATGTCTCTAGATACACCAACAATGGATGTGGTCCTCCCTGTCCTGCAGGACACAGCATCTGTTTCTTTTGAAGAGGGAAGGAGTGAGGTTCCCTTCCCAAGGAAACCCTTTGAAGGGAATTCTGCAGAGTTTAATTTACAGACCTCACTTTGTTGGTGGTGGTTTTTTGCAACTTACTGTAATACTGAAGCCTTTCAGAAGCTCAGATACAAGAAGCAATGTGGAAGAACATCAGAGAAGAAGTTTTGTAACAGAAAACCTCTCCCAAGAAACTGTGAAAATTAAAAGCTAGGCAGGGAGGAAATGGATCACAGGAGAATCTTGTCTCTCCTCCTGGTCCTCTATCCAAATCTGACCTGTCCGGCCAGTGATCTAAACTTGGTAACATCCAGTAACCATGAGGTAGCCTGTTTGCAGAAGGTGAAGATAGCTTTGCTGGGCTCCTAAGGAATACATCCCGTGTAGCCAGACAGATCCTGCAGTACAGAAGCCAAAGTTTGAAAGAGCCAGAAAGCAAACTCTCATTTCATGGACAGAGCACAATGGCTAAAGCAGAGACCTGCCTCACCTCCAGGCTGCCTTGCTTAGTGAAGGGTTAAAACAAGGTGGACAAAGAGGATCTGAATTCACCTCCTGCTACATCGGGCAGACCAGCTGAGCTTCATTTCTACCCCTGTGTTCTCCACCCAGCAGCCACCCAGGACCAAGGGTCACTCTGAACAGGCTGTGCTGGAAATAGCTGTCTGGACACCAGCTCTACCTACGTGGCCATTTGCACCAGCATAACTCTTCCAGATGGATGTGATTTTTTTCTCCTCACAGCAGAACTGGGCTGGCAGTGCCTTCCTGCCATTGGTTGGACTTGAGCTTGAAGTGAACTATTTCATCCAACCAATACTGCTTACGCTGAAGAATATTAAATAAATCACAGTATCTCCAGGGATACTTCTTTTTGTAGAATGAAATGTGCCAGACATTTAGATAAATGCAAGAATAGGTGACCGTATGTTACATATATTTGGATGCCTTTTCTAAGCTGCTCAGATTTTTTCAGCTCACGCTGCTCCAATTTCCCTGGGCAAGGTGAGGTGCAGGACCAGCTGCACGTGGCCATGACACCAGGTGTGGGAACTGGCAGAGGCTGGGTGTGAGGACTTCATTCTGACATGGCTTTCTGACTTCCAGAGTCAAAATCCCGCTTGGCACCACTGCATCCCAACATGAAACCGTTGTTGGTTTAACTGGTTTTTCAATTTATATAACCAGTTCATCCTGCTTGAGGTGTCTGCATTAGTATTAGTTGAAGTAGACTCTCTTGTGTCTTGCGTTTGCTGAAGCGGACTCTCTGCCTGACCCTTTGCACCCTTTTTTTGCTGTTTCTCTCTCTCAGGGGAGCCTTGCTGTGGCAATCTCTTTCACATGTTGAAACTGTTGTTTTTCTAACGCAAAATACTATACATTTTCAAAAGCTTAGTGTGGAAGATATATTTCTATGTCACGTTTCTTGCCAGAGGAGTACTGAACACTAAATGTTGGCTGTAGACAGTGGTAGACTCGGGATTTGGTAGTTAACCAGTAAAAATATTAAAACAGGCAAAGTCTGTCATCACATAAGAGACAGCTTTCAACTTTACTAAATGTCTTTCTACTTACAAAGTTAATGGAAACCAGTCACAATGATAAAATCTGTGACTGTCTTAAATAGAAGGAATTCTTGGTTCCTTGTGGTAGAAAGAAGACTGGAATTTAAATTCTTGGGCTTTCCCTCCTCATTTTTAATTCCTTTCATTTGATTAAAAGGAAGTTTTAAAAATGAGCAGTCCAATGCAGGGGGAAAAAAAAAAAAAGAGAAACATACATCTTAGCAAGATAAAAACCCAACCCTTCAAAAACAATACCCCAAATTTGCAAATATGGGAAATCCAACAGCCCCAACACATACGGACGCAGAGGAGATAGAGAAGGTAAACAAAACCTTGGGCAAAAAAGGGCGAATACAGGAATGTTACTGGAAGATGTCTGATAAAAACATGACGGGAGAAACCACCATGCAAACCACTTGCAGCCTAGGAAAAAGAATAATAATGAGGCAGAGATGGGAGTTGCAGATAACAATGTGTGGAAAATTTCTGAGAGAAATCAGGGAGAAAAATAAGGGCAATATTCACATAAAGAGAAATCTAAGAGATCCAGATGTGCTGAAAGGCCAGCACAGAGGAGAAGACCATGAAGGAAAGAAGTTGTGAGAACATGGAGTTGAAAAGTTGCAATAGCTCTGGAGAACCTCACCAATTACTGAGCATTACAAAAGGAGGAATAACACAGAGATCTTCTGCCTCACCTCAAACACCTCTGCCTGAAGGAGAAGGCTGGAATGCAACGTAGTGTGGCTGTTGCAACCTTACTACAGGTGAGCTCTGGAAGCAAACCTCAGCTCTTGCAAGCACTCTGGGAGAGGGTCTGTCCTTCCAGTTGTTCTTGCCTGATGCAGCACACTGCAGGCTCAGTCCCCTGCCAGGGCTCTGGGACAACTGCAATGGCCCAAACAATAAATAGCAGAGCGTAGTCTAAACCTCACAGCATCAAAACTGAATGAACTGACTCTTGTGAGCCTAGCAAAGATAATATTGGCAATTGCAAGGAAGCCAAAACACAAAGTCAGTGGGTATTGAGTGCAGATTTTTGTCTGCCCTCTGGAATACTCTGAAAGAGTGATGAAAGGGGAACTAATTTTTTCTACCCTATGAAAACTTCTATTGTAAAAATGGTCTGGTCTGGTCTGTGCTAGAATGAAGCCATGACTCCCCAATGGTTTACATGAACAACCAGAGAAAGAGAGAGACTCTCAACACAACACATATTAGCCCAAGTGACCTTGACACCTGCCTGTTAAGACCAACTGTTAAGGTCAGGTCTCCCCTATCTCAGGTGGTCACCACAAGGTTGTCTTGTGGTTGGGATCTTTTCTTCATTTTGATAACAAATTATAGCCTGGGCTGAAAAATCTTCCCCAGTCACTTTTAGAACCGGCATGGTCTCCCTACCCTGACAGAGAAGTTTTAATTCGGACTAACAGCTATACAGACATTTCTCCAAATAAAAGGGTTCAACCGATCTTTTCCCAGCAAAACTTACTTTCAAGTGCACATGCCCTTGTAGGGTCTAATCCAAACATGTCAAAGTCAACTGGGGGGATTCTTCTAACCATGTGCGAGCTGGATGTTTAAGGTAAGCAAATCCTTAGGTTGCTGTTCTGGTCTATGGAGAAAAAGAGAGCTAACCATGTGTACAGGCTCATTCATTTTAAGTACCTGTGTCAGGGTGGCATGAGTCACTCACTGGAATTTCTTATAGTCTCATTCACTAGAGACTATATTTCTTCATCAATGAGAAAAGACACCTAGTTGGTTGCCCAATAGTTACCTAGTTGGTAAACTACACTGTCAAAGGTCATAGAGATTAATTCCAGTCTGTTTTGCCACAGACTTGGGTTAGACTCAGGATCCTTCTAGTTCCATTGTAAAGAGCATCTCATATATCAGATTAAGACAGAAGAACTGAAAGCTACTGCAGTCAAACTGTTCCTGTTGGAGGAGCCAGAGCTTCATTTGGGAGGCCCAAACATCATTTGAAAGCTGTAGATACAAACCTGTCAAAATGGCATTCACTAAACTTGCAGCTTATCCTTGTCTCTCCTCTTCCTCATGCTCTCCTCTACTGATAGACCCATATCTTAGCAGTGTTAATATTAAAAATGCCAGTTACCTACTCAAAAGCTTATAATTTCACTTTAAAAAGGATCTCAGCAAATGGCCAAGTGTAGCAGAGGCACACAGGCATTTATTCCGCAATGTAGCTCTTAAATGATTCCTCTTAAATGTTTAAACTGAGTAATTCCAGTCAATTTTGAGAAATATTGATAGTTTTTCTAGTTTTTAGTAGTAATGGACAGTACGTAATTACTAAAACGTAATATTTTTACACCTGGCCTCTTTTATGATAGTGTTACTCCTGTGCAAAATTAAATGTCAGCAAAAGAAGAGTGATTCTAAAATGAAATTTTAAATAAATGTATTATTACACTGAGGAGGTAGTATGGTGATTTAATATGGTGACTAGTCACACCTGAATAACTAAAGAGTTTGTTTTTACAGGGAAGCGCTAAGTTTACTAAAGCACAGGGAAAGTATTTTATTACAAATAGATTATCTTAGTGCTTTCACTCAGTTTGGTGCAAAACTTCATGTGGAAACTGGGGTTTGACAGAAGTGTAGCTAAGGGGGGAAAAAAAAAAAGCAAGTAAAAAAGTTATCAAAGCAAGGTCCCTAAACACAAAATGCTGTGGAAGACGTCCAGAGCAGCCAAGGTCCTTCCTTCACAGCTGTGGGTCCAGGCTCTGCAACAGGACCCCACAGGGTCCCACATGGGTTCCTGCAGCTGTTGAGCTGGCAGCAGGATCAGGGAGATGCCCTGTAGCTCTCTGGGGTGAGATGTGCAATTGTTCAGGACCAGAGCACCTCCCTCTCCGCTGTTGTCAGTAGTCCTCCTGCTGCCAAGGGCTACTATAATTTATAGGACTGAAGAATTTATGATAGCTTGTTTTGAATTCTGTTTAACCAAAGTACACCAGGAGCTAAAGAAATGCAAAAGAACATTATATTTTTTCATCTAGAAATTTCTGGAAGGAACCTAATTTCTCAACAATGCAAATTCATAAAATCTCTTTCATGAGTATGTGGTTAATTGGAGTTCAGGACTCTGCAATGCAAGAGGTCATCCTTATTCTGACTGGGAAAGGGCCTGATTGCCTTGTGGGTCTCCTAGAGCTGGAAAGCAGGTTTGTCCTCAGACACGCCCACCGTGTCCTCCTGCAGGAAGGAGAGAAGTGTGAGAGGACACACAGCTGACCATTGGTGAGGACCAGAGGATGCTTATTTGCTTTTCTGATAACAGACCAGAATGTGTCACTTATGTCATCCTGTATTTTCTTTTCTTTCCATTTCAGCAGCTCAGAAGCTGTGCAGAAGCTGTTTGAGAACCTCAGCCCAATAACAGCAGAAAGGTTCTGAATATTCTTCAGAGGAAAAGAAGAGCTTGTATTTCTATTTCCTCTGCTGCTCGCTGTCCCCTCAGCTTTCCTTACCTGCATCACCACACAATTATTCAAACCATTAGGAGAAAAGTCTTCATCTTAAAGAAAATCTTTCTGCTTTTTCCTGAAATGGCCTCTGTGATATTTTTTGTAGCTTCCTTGTTTTCCACCAGAGCAGTTTCTCTTCTTTGCTGATTTCTTGCATCAGTCTATTCATTAGATAGGAGGATGTAAAAAAGAATTCAAAAATAAAGCAAAATAAGGATCTGTTCCCAAAGCCAGTGAAAACAATGGGAGTCAAAGAAACTGGCATTGACAAAACATTTTATTTTCCTCAGGAGAGTAAGAATGATCCCAGCCAAAGTTTTATAGAACAAAGATTCCAGTAATACGTCCAACACAGCGAAACGTAAATTGACATCACATTTAGATTCTTCCTTCCTTGCTAATAGTGACATTCACCTCGCATTATATTTGATGAGTACAGTGACAGTCATCATTATTGTATTAGCTGCATACAGCATGGTCTTTAATCTTCCTATGGGAGTTTAGGCTGACTACTGTACGTGGAGTTTCTGACTGCTGAAAGCTGAGGGTAACCCCTAAAAAAGATATAATCTCTTTTTTTTAACTTCGGAAGTTACAAACAGAAAAGCCTGTGATGTAGAGACACACACAGAAGGAAATGATCTGAGAGAGGAGACTTTAATAAGCTAAATAGGTTCAGCCTAATGTACATTCATGTCTTCATTTATTTAGTGGGTGATTTTCAGAAGAGTGAGCCTGTCTTCCTCTGGTGTAGGCAAAATGCAGCTAAACTCACCCCCTGCTGATTTGCTGCGGGTGAAATCATCAAGAAATCACTTAATCTGAAAGCAAAAATCCTCTTAGGTATTTTCCCAAAGACTTCCTTGAATAGGCTGAGCATAGGCAATCGTATATGGAAGATAATGGGTTAGCTGAAGATTTTCCTAGAGCACAGTCCCTCCATTGCTTCCCTTCCCCTCCTCTGCAGACGATGGCTCTCCCTCCTCTAGCTCTGAGGAGAGAGCACTAGAGGTCTGTGTCCCAGGTAGCTTCCAGCTGGAATTCAGAGTTCATAAATCATTAGGGGAAATCTTTTGAGAGACAGCCATCTCACGGGGTCACATAAATGGAAAAGCAACTCTCAAGAAGCGGGTGTGTCTCAGGATATGGGTGCCAAACCAGCACTCACAAGGAGCTGACTGAATGGCAAGAACATCTCTGTTTCCATCCTGTCTGCTCCATGGCACTCATTCATCAGTAAAGAGACAGCTTCTCCTGCAACATGTAGAATGAGACAGGCAGGGAGAGAATGACAGCCCAGCCCTAACATGTCACCCTGGTGTCCTACACACAGCGGAGGATGTGCTGGAACTGTGGGAAGTGATTTGGGGTTGTATAAAGCTCCTAGATTAAAAAACCCCTATATTCTAGTATGAGCATAATCCACTTTGGCTGAGAAAAACCTAATGCAAAATAACAGTTTACTCAGATACTTGCATTTTTTTGGAAACTATTCCCATCTAGGGAAAGAGCTGCCTCTCCAGCATATTAGCTTTAGGATAGCTGTTGGTTTTGTCCAGTGATTGTGTTCAGGAAGCTTTTATTTGCAGGTACTGTACCATAGATCTGGATGGAATCCTCTCAGTAGGGTATTTCATTCTCCTTATTGTGCTTTGAGCATAAAAAATAGACTAAGCCACATGAATTAACTTAAATAAACAGGGACCTTTATCTCAATGGTAATCTAAGTGCTATGAACTCTATTGCTTAACACCATCCTGACTCTGACCTACTTTCTTCTGGGAAGCCTGGGTTCAGAAATGGATTTCAACTTCCCAAGTACCAAATATTGCTCTTGCAATTAAACACTCTTTTTTTTCTTTTTCATTTTTTTCCCCCCAAGACTGTTAAAAAGATCTCCTGATTAAAAGGCATCACAAGGCATCACATTTCAGTATTGATTACCCATGCAGCTTGTAACTGATATTATTATTTTGCCTTGTGGTTTTAATAGTATGCTTGAACTCTGCATCTGGAGGCTCACTTCATGCTTACAACTTTTTATTTGATTGCCATGGTCTTTTTTCTGATTTCTTATTCAATGAATGTGACCAAAATCATTTAACTGTAGTACTTGTCTGCAGTGAGATAAAAATATTTTTCTATGCAATATGTACCTCTGTGATAGTCTTTGCTACATGATAGTATGGCAAAGATCTTTGTTGGGACCTGATATGGTGACCTGCATGAGCTGATTTCTTTTTTGGTCTTGGTTGATTAGGTTAAAGCATATTGAGAACAATATTTTTACCCTTTAATGGCTCATTTGCCTCTGGATTTCTGATCTGTTGGCAACAATGTTGGTGGCATGGACTGACTGGTGAATTAGTATCAGGCTTCAGTAGTGAAAGATCATAGAATCATAGAATGTTTCAGGCTGGAAGGGACCTCTAGAGGTCATCTTGTCCAACCTCCCTGCACAAGCAGGGACATCTCTCAGAGGTCTCATCATCTGCTCAGAGCCCCATCAAGCCTGACCTTGAATGACTCCAGGGATGTGGCCTCCACCACCTCTCTGGGCAGCCCATTCCAGTGATCTATCACCCTCATATTAAAGAACTTTTTTCTAATATCCAGACATTCTTTCTCCTCTCCCAGTCTTTAAGTGGTGCTGCTGGTCCAAATCCATTGATGCTTTTGCTACCATCCTCCAGCAATATGGAAAACAGAAGACAAAGGCTANGAAAAAAAAACACAACAAAAAACAGGCTTTCATAATCAATGTCTCTATCCTTATGCCATATAAAGCAGGAGTAAAAAATTAAACATATTTATGATTCCCCAGCAATAAATACGCCTGTAGTCTGAAAAACAGCATCAATGTGTACAGAGATAATTGACATGTCATTTTAACTGTGCATTTTCAGTGGAAAAACAAACAGCTTGGAGAACACATCAAAAAACCCTCTCGATCTGAGGTGTACTGTGTTCACCCTGCCACATGATGTACACATAATGGTTTTCTCCAGACAACCAACCTTAAAATATCTTAGCCCTCATTGTTATTGGTGTTTATAGTTTCTACTGCAGTTAAGACTAAGAGCCTTAGGGCCCCAATTGTGTCATGGGGGCCATAAACAGAGCAAAAAGACAGACTCTGTCCCGCACATAGTGCAGTCTAAATGAAACCTCACCTATCACCTGCTCTTCCCTCCAGCCTGTGCTTTGTGTTCTCTCCCACCTGAATCTTCAGTGTGTGATCTCTCTGAGGTAGGAACGATGTGTTGCTAGCACGTCTGGATGGCACTGGGTTTTAGAGAGCTGTTGAATGGATAAACAACAATACGCTGAGTAGAGCTTTATATCTGCCTCTTTTTTTTTTTTTTTAGAATGGACTCCAAAGGCTTTTGGAATATTTACGCTGAGATTGTTTTTTTGGAACCCACAGAAATACAAGTCATAATAACCAACAAATTTTATTTTCTGTGCTGTTGTGTAATTCCATTGTAATTCTTTGGAATTCTATTGAAATTCTTCTTGGAGATGCCTCCATCCTTCGCTGGATCTGGCCAAGGAATTGAATGTGGGCTAGTGAGGAGCCTTAATATGATGGTGGAACATGTCCATGAACACTATTGTGATTCCAGGCAGCCAGCTGCTTTTTCAGTGCCTTTCTAAAAGGCTGTGACATTGAATGAACCAGCATTAGAATCAAGCAGGGCATTAGAAGTCAATATATTTTCTGTTATCTGACTTGCAAAAAACACTTGTGTTTTCTTCTGCCACTGTTTATTTTTAAGGAAATAAATGTCTAGGCAAGTAGCAATCCTACTACTATCACTCATTTAGGGTTTAGACTTACCCACTCAGTTCTAAAATCTATTTTCATTTCCCAGGCAGATCCACCTGAAAATTAAATTATGTCAGCTGTGTTTTAGCACAAACTTTGGATCAAAGTTGTCTCCTCCCTGCTTTGCACCTTCTCCAGCACTCTGAGGATAGCAGGTGGTTAGAAATCTCCACCATCCACGGCCTTCCCCAAGTCCCTTCACTTTTACCTTTGCTCTCTCTCTCCTTCCAGCCTCTCACAGCCTGTATTGTCACCTGTAACTTCTTGCTAGACTCTCCCTGCAGGAAAGCTTCTTCAGTGGACATCTCTTTGAGAATAAAATTAGTGGTCCATAACAAGGGTACCTCTCCTCCCCTGGACAAGCCTGGGTGGCATCACTGTGCTGTTGCTGCTCAGCTAACACTCGTGCAACTCTCCTTGCCTCCATGAAGCCTTCCCTGGCCCCTGGAGCTGCTGGTTATGAGAAGGAGGTTGAGTCTCACCTGGCAGTGGAGGTGTTCTCCCTGTTCCCACCTCCTACCCACCTCTCCTCTCATGTAGCTACTCCAGGCAGTGGCTGCTTAACTCAAAATCTCTCCACTGCTCCCTGAGCAGGGCTGAGAACCCCGTTAACAGGGCTGGGAACCCCACCACCATCATTTTCCTCTCAGTGTGGCTTGGGCAGTCAGGCACTGGAGTGAGGTACACTCCTTTAAAAATGTAAAAAATAAATGAAAAATCAAGATGCAAGAGAGCCCTCTTACTAACTCTAACCTGTGCTTGCATTTGTTGCTGTCTGTGAATTGGGTTGCACATTAGTCCCCTTGGATAATCTCTTGCATGAAGCCCCAGCCCCATTGCTGTTCAGACCAGCCCCATGTCCTGAGCTCTCCCCTGCCTCATTTATGTGGCGAACTTCAGCCTAAGTAGCACTGCTTTGATTTCTGCCCCTGCCCACTCTTGTCTTTTACTAAAACCACCTGTGAGACGTTCAAACCCACAAGTCTGCTCCGTTTCTTCACCCAACCCTGTCACGATCAATTGTTTCATCTTCTTTGAGATTCCTTCAGAATGTTGCCAGTTTCATTTCCAAGAACGCAACATCACCAACATTTTTCATTTATTCGGATAGGTTTTAGCTTGTCATCGTCTCCATCTCACTGTCAGGAATTACACACGCTTGCTCTACCTCTGATCTTGCTGACACTAATGTGATGACATTGACACTGCAGAGGTTACTTCCAATTTCAGTGGGAAATGTCAGGAGCAGGATCTGTCCTTCGCATGCCACAGCACGGAGTGACACTGAGCTTCTCAGTGCATCTGGTTTCAAAATAAACCCTCTACAACAGACAAGTATGCTAAACCTTTGAAAGCCTCATTTCCAGGTTTCAACAACATTCTGTTCAGAAACGAGCGCTTAATGGAGTTCATTTAAGGTTGTTTAAGCCACAACTTGCTGTCAGCACTATTTACCACTTCAGTGGCTCTGCTAGAGCCTCAGCTGTCATAAGCCAGTTCAGTGCTAATAACGGAGTCCTCCTGATTTACATCAGCTGAAAATCTAACCAAGCTTCTGCCAGGCTGACAGCCTTCCTCTGCTGGGTTCCAGTAGCTGTTTATACACTCACTCAGTGCAGACAGTAGTAAAAGCAGTTTTTCTTTTGACACTCCTGTCTATGCCCTATTTTTAATGTAAGACCAAACAAGCGTGGCAGATGTTCCAGCATGGTGTCCTCTATTGACTGGGCACTTCAGCCAGGCAGATGCCAGGATTTGCTTTCATAATCTTAGAATGCAGCTGGATCAGTTCATCAGTGGTCCCTTGTACTCCTCTTTCAGGCACTTCCTTCAGGGTATTTGCTCCCCAGCCCTGGTTTCTCATTTTGGAATTGATAGAAGCAAATCTCTTTATCTTACTGCAGTCTTCTGCTCCTTCTGCACTCCTTGGCTTTGCTCTTCTGGGCTGAGAGGAGGGACCTTCCTTTTTGCAAGCATTTCTTTTTAATTGTCTCTGCTTTTTTCCAGGCAGAACAGCTCAGCTCCTTGACAGGCACTGGGCTTCTTACTTGTTGCTGCTCTAATTTCTACTTCTGCTCCTTTTTGACTCCTCTAAACTCAGCTTCCACAGACCCAAAGCCCACCTGGATGCAATCCTGTGCAACCTGCTCTAGGTGAATGTGCTTTGGCAGGGGCATTGGACTGGGTGACCTCCAGAGGTCCCTTCCAGCCCCTACTCTTCTGTGATTCTGTGAAATCTTCCCAAAGCCATGGCACTGACCATTTTTAGTTATGAAGATTCAAATTATCAACATTTTTCACTTTGAGCCATTTATCGTCTTCCAGGGTTCTACGCTGGTTAATGCTGTATCTGGAGCCCATAGAAACCATACTGTCAACTCACCCAGCCAAAGCCCCACAAAATGGCACCCATCTGCTTCATGGCAAACTGGAAGCACAACAATAGCTTTCAGTAATCTGGGAAGTAGATGATTTTAGTGAATAAAACCGCTACGCCTTCTGTCTTTTATTTCGATAGTAAATCTAATTATCTTTCCCCTGATTTGCCACAGAATTTTGCTGAGAGCCACCATAACTGAATTGCTGCATGGGAGGTTTAGACCCTTGGAGTTACTAGGTTGATGGAGTTGCAGTTTTCACCTCCTGCAGAAGCCCAGCTTTAACAACAAGAAAAGACCACTTGCAGATCCAGACATCCTCTTTTGAAAGCTGCCAAAGGAATGGTAACTTCCATAGCCCATCCCCATTATTTACGAGACGGAGAATGGTGGCATCACCCAGCAGGTCACACTGAGGGACTGGGCTAGAGCAAAGGACACTGGGAGCTCAAGGGCATCACACTGGTGGTCCTGGGGACACATGAGTAGCTGTCATTTGGGAGAGAGAGCTAATAATTTGTGCAGGGCCTAACCCAGCTCTTGGGGTGGAAAAACCAGAATACAAAGGGGTGCAGGGATTTGTCAATCTACCACGTGACCCCAAAAAAAAATGTTGAAAGGCAATTTTTTTAATTGCCAGTACCGAAATGTTTGAAAGACAAAAGAATCAACTCCCCAGATGCATGAGATTAGCTTAATAAAAGCATTATATTTGGGGCTCTATCTTAATTTCCCTTCTGAACTTGAAAGCTTAGAGTTATTTTTACATATTTGGAAGATACTTTCTCAAAAATAAAGTTTTAAAAATAAAAATCTGATATTTTTCTCCTTATTGTATACTTTCAGCAGCTGGACCGTTAGAGGAAAGTGTTACATATGGCATGAAAAAAATTGTGAGAACTAACAAGAAATCTTGTGTAAGAGAGAACTGTTCCTAGCAGTATATTTGTGAATTCTGAATTTAATCTTAATGTACAGGTCTCACATTTTTGTGTCTTTATGCCCTTAATTTTAAAGGGCATATCAGGATATTGTGCTCCAGTGCTGTATGTTAATGGTTTCCTGTCTCCCTCCAGGAAAAATGGAATATTTCTTCTCTGAGCTTTTCACACACTCTTCTGCCAAGTCAAAGCAGAAAGGAAAAACTGTACAGTATTTTATTAGGCCAAATGTCAATTTGTTTTCCTGAAATCTTCACCAATCTTCCTGGCATTTAATCCCTACTCTGAGAAAAAAAAAAAAAAAGCAAAAAAAGCCCCAGTAAGGCTTTGTGTTCATGCAGCAGTGCCTCAACTATCCAACAGGCCATGATACATAGAGCCACATTTCTTTCATAGAGAGGAATAAGGACAGCTAAACACACTGGAGAAGGTGGATGATATCTGGGTAGAATGGAAAGGGATGGGATCACTTTGTATTTGTCAGCCTTTTAAACCACTTTTCATTAATCTCTGCTGAGCCTGGCTAAAGACAGCGTATCTCCCATTTTGTTAAACCTTGGTCTTGCCCACAAAAGACAGGTTTTTTCCACATCTAAAAAAGATTTCAGTTTCCACTCCACTCAGAGAACTTCCCACATTTCCACCTCAGTTCCCTGTTGTTTCTCTAGCCAACACAGCACTGATGTAACCTATAAGCATTGTTTTGGTATTTAGTATATGAAACACACCAGCACAGACACCCTGGTCAGCCAGGAAAGCCCGGCTGGGTCAGGTATCATGTCTAACTTAGGAGTTCAAGAGTTTGCAGGTTTAGTTTCTGTCCAATGCAGGGGCCAGTGCTTGATCACCCCCCTGAGAGATGCTTTTGAATGCCAGCCTCCCCAGCCATGTCCAAACTGTACCCTGTCCATACCCTTGTAGTAAATCCAGGCCTCCCAAACGTGAGCCTCTGCCCCTCCTATATCTTTGCTGCACCCCAGTGAACCCCAGTGAACACAGAGCCTGGGCAGACCCCTGCCTGGATAGCTGGAGCTGCAGAGCTGCTCCATGCGTGCCCATATGCCTCTGGGATTCAGCCTTTGGCTCCAAGGAAAACTCTTACCATCTGCCCAGGGAATCCTTTCCATAAAAGAGACACAGAAATGGGCTTGCTTTTCTGCTTCCCAAGGGCTCTGGAAAGACTTGCATAAGCCATGCTCCTCAGCATTTGAAACGAGCTAGTTTTTAATCCAGATTTGCTTTTGATAGGGACATCTCTGTACCCACAACTACTTGCCAGCATGATTTTTGTGACATTAAGACTACATCCAGCAAGGCTCAGAGGTTTCAACTGCACATTTAAATTACTTCTATGAGTTAGAACTGTTTTATATTTTCACTCCCACCATTTTTAAGCACAAAAATGTGTCTGGAGTTTACTTGAAAGGTTGACACTTCAATGGCTCAGTGTGCTAGCAGCCTCTGGGATCACTTTTATCCCTTAGGTACTATAAAGGGTGATATGAAGGGATTCTATTTGGGACCTTAGCCCATGTCAGGGATGTGTATGGGAAACAGAATTCTTCCTGTTTCACCTTGGCCACCTTGCACACTGTTTTAATGCCATGCCCAGAAGAGTGGATTCTCCTCAAGGCCCCATTGGCAATGGGCTATTGGCATCAGCTGATCTGGAAATATGCTCCCATTACCCACTGAACCCAGCTGCTGTCTTCTGTTGGACTGCAAATTGCTGCTGTTGTAGCAGAAGTTCTTTCCCCTGCCCCAGGAAAATCATAGAATCATAGAATGGTTTGGGTTGGATGGGGTCTTAAGGATCATCTAGTTCCAACCCTTCTGCCATGGCAGGGACACCTCCCACTAGACCAGGTTGCTCAGAGCCCCATCCAACCTGGCCTTGAACACTTTCAGGGAGGAGACATTTGCAACCTCTCTGGGCAACCTGTTCCAGTGTCTCACCACCCTCACCCTCTCTTTCAGTTTAAAGCCATTACCCCTCATCCTATCACCACACTCTCTGATTCAGAGTCCCTCCCCACCTTTCCTGTAGGCCCTCCCTTAAACACTGGAGGGCTGCTTGTAATGTCTCCCTTCACCACCTTGCCAGGAGGATCCACTGACCCATAGGACCAAACCTTGCTGCAGAAGGAAGTTTTTCAGAGTGCTGGAAGGAATATACATCAATGACACTGCAAGTAAGAATCCACAACTTTTCCTTTGAAGTATCACAATAATGTGTCCAAAGGGTGAGATGCTCTTTTGCCTGATGTTTTACCCTTCTGAAAAGACTTCACTTAAAAGTACGACTTTCAACAAAGAGCTTTTTGCCCAGCTCAGAATTTTTCCATCTGGTGTGGTCTGTGCAGGATCCATTAATATTTTAACTTTCTTGGCTATTAGCCATTGAAGTAATCTGGCAAGGATAAAAGAAAATGGCGAGATTACATTTTCTCCTTCTGGCATCTTCACACTCTTCTATTTTTTAGTAATAATCCTGTTTACAGCAGAGAGGTTCCTAAGGAGCTACTGTATGTTAGACATAGCCAAAAAATTAGCCATAGGCAAAACAATGCCTTGAAATATAATTCAGCAGAAATATATCTTCTATTGAACTCAAAAGCTTCTCAAAAGACACCTTCTTTCCTCTTTTTTTTTTTTTGAGGGTGGGCAGGGAATCATTTCAGGGAAAAAAAAATAGTTTCAGCTAAAATATTTTTTTGTTTTCTGCTAAAAAAAAATCTTGATTTGGCCAAAAGAAAAATGCATTTTCAGTGGAATGTCAACGAGCTTTCCTGTACATGGATAAGTAATAAAAGGATGGCGCATGGCCCAAGCAGTGAGCAATGGGAGTGATCTTCAGGCATTTTTAAAGCCTTAGCTACCACAGAAGCCGACGTTGATTCAAGCTCCCTTTTATCTTTTCTTTTTTTTCTATGCCTTCAGCCCCCAGCTAGAGGATTATCGTGGATGATTCGGGGTAGAGGAAGGAAAGGTAGAGCTCATTGGATTTTGGCAGTGGCCTCCATCGTCACCCCGAGAAGAGCTTTTCTGGAATGTCACATTCCTGCAGGAGATTAAGAACATCAAGGCAGGAGATGGGGTCAAGCCCTTGACTTCTCTTCAAGACTTCAAGGCTCACATGAATGTGGTCTTCATTCTGCCTTCTGCAAAGATGCTGGCTTTGGGTCTGAGTTCAGCACGTGGACCTCTCCAAGACCTGGAAACATGAGGATCTTGTGTTTTGGTTGGGACTCCCCCTGTTTAAAACCTGCTGTCGTTGCCTTTGGTAAATTGTGATCAATGTGTATTTTATAAACCACAGGGAATCGTGCAGCTATCTGGTACCTTTCACCAGAGGCTCTCAAAGTACTTCACAAATAAATAGCCAAGTTTTACAATAATTTCATATTCCAGGTTTTCTAGATGGTGGGAAAGCATCTAGTGGCTTTCCTGCAGCCACTCAACAAAACTGCATGATCTTATGAACAGAATTTACAAGCCCTGATTCCAGTTCTAGTTTCATCTCTCAAGCAAGGTGTGTCATTTCTGCACTTCTTATTCATCCAAGGTTCCCATCACTGATAGCCAGAAATAGACATCATCATTGACACTACTACACTTTTTTTCCTCAAAACTTCTCCCCCCCTTTGACATGAATAAATAAAACGCATCCATTTGAGCAATTGGAAGGGAAGCTGTGCAAGAGTGATGAGGAGGGACAGGTTCAAATACCAACGGCACGTAACAATCATCATTAGCTGCTTCTGATCACCTTTGAGAGCTCCCTTGGAGGTCACCTGCAGGTGCTCACCTCCTTCCTATGCAATATAAATATATAGGTATGCACAACTACATGCACTTGGGGTTTTTTATCACTAACTGCCACAAGGTGTTTGCTGAGCGATGGCTGCTGCCGTGCTGATGGACGAGATGAGAAGAAGAGCAGCAGGAATGGTGGAAAGCAACAGTCTGTGTCTGGAAAAAATGGAGACAACTCCAGTCCTGGTCAAAGCAGATGCAATTTGGGGTGAGAGGAGCAAAGCTGAGCCCTTTCACAGCAAAATCATCCTCTTGTTTGAGTGGTGTCCTGAATTCCTGCCCTGCCGTGGTTGAATGAGGTTCGAGGCCAAACGCTTTTTAATAACACTTATTAATTAATAATAACAACAGCACTGGTGGAAAATTTCAGGTCCCACTCTCACCATTCACTGCCAAGCTCGTCACCTCCCAAACTAAATTCTAATATTAGAAGCAAACAGGCCCCTTCTAAAGGCAATAAACAGCATTTTAATTGAACTAAAACCTATAAATCTGTCAGCAACTAGTTACTCTGGCTCCCTTGTGTGATCAGCAGCTTTGAATGCCCTTCTGGGTCTTTCCCAGAAGGTAATGATATGATCTGATGTCATCACAACAAAGGTGTGATGGAACAGGGCAGCACAGCACAGCAGCTCAACAATGGGCTGCTGGGACCACTGCACTCAACTGGGAGTGCTGGAGGGAGGGTGGTCCTCCAGCCCAGGGTGGACATTATCAACAAGGCAGGAGGGAGAGACCTGTGCTGCAGACCTCTGATTGTGTGTGGTCCATGAACTAACACCCTAGGTACCTCTCAAATCAGGGCCACATGAAATGCATATTACAATGCATTTTCCTCAGCTAAACCCTCCCATTATCATCTCTATTTTTTGTGTGATGGAAGACTTTTAAAGTGAATCCCACTTGGCTTGAAAAGATGCCAAGTATTAGCATCCTGATGCAGGAGATCCCACCCAGAGAATGGGTAGTGATGCCCTGGTAACATCTCCCCTGGCAAGAATCTGCTTATAGAAAAAAAAAAAAGACCAAATAAATAGAGTAGCTGGTATTTCAGATACTCAAATCATTTGTGGATGGCAGCCTTGTGGCAAAGGGCAGGACCCAAACCTTGAGGATTTTCTGTGGTTCAAGAAGACTTGATGCCCTGATCCCTAACAGGGAGTGTGTGATGGACAGAGATGTGTCCCAGGCAACACAGGGCTGCCTCTGAGATCAGGGCTGCAGCATTCTTGGGCTTAGATGACTTTCTGGGACACAAATGGCCTTAATGTATCATCCAGTAGAAAAAAAAACCTGAGCCAGAGACAAAATCAGCCCTACAGTAAGCAAGTGGGGGAATGAGGATAGGACACAGAGGTGGCCACATTTCTTCCTGCCCTCTCATGCAAGACTAGCTTCAGGGTGAAAAATAAAAATACCTCTCTTTAAAAAAGGGCTTGAGAGGAGGGAAAGAAAGAGTTATTTTTAGTACCATCTTGAGAACAAACCATAAAAACCTGCAGAAGGTTATTATTAAGTAAAATACAAAAGAAGCTCATATTGTAAGAGCAGAGTGTGCTTTCTTCAAGAGAAGGACATGAACCTCTTACCAGCAGAGTTCTGAAACTGCAGCAATAGTCACCACATCTCAGACCTGCAGATGGTCATGTGAGACAGCTTCATTCACCACGATGGCGATAATCTCCTTGGGGACATCTGCCCAGTCCTCCACCACAATGGTGGGGGCTTACAGGGAGCATGAGCATCATCACTGCCTTGACTAGGGAAATCCCAGAGGATTTGGGAAACAGGTGAGTGGTGACCAGTATCACCCACCATCACCCAGTACCACCCTCTGGATGCCAAGAGTACCAAGACCCGAGGCACAGATGCAGCGAGGCTGAACCAAGACAGAGCAGTGTCTTCCTTATCTCATTCCCTCTCACACATGGCTTGGGTATGACTATGGAGGTTTCTCGTCCACAGTAGCAGAGGGTGTGATCACATCCCAAATAGTGTGAGCATTTCACATAAACAGGGAACATGACAAAAGGAAGTCAATGTAGTGATAGCTGCTCAGTGCCATTTAGCCTTGCCCAAATATATACCAGGAATCAGCAATAAATACACATTAGGAAAAAATACATATACACACCATACATATGAACACTCACTGAACATATATAATGCTATCTCCCCTAAGAAGAAATTGCTGGCAAGCTATCCTTAACTGCTAGTGATAAGCAGGCACTGCCTTTCTTGAGCTGTGTGGCACTTCACAAATGTATCCAAGCCATTCCTGTGGAGTGAAAGCTCTTAAAATTCTTCAGATGCCTTTCCATCTGGATAAAATATTGCCATAAACTTCATGTGCTGAGGGTAGAGAAGGGTAGTCAATGCCACCACTGCAACAGCTGTGGCGATTTTAGCTCTGGAAATGAAGAACTGCCTACTTAAAAGTCTGGCTTAAATAATCACAAGATTTTAAAATAAATCATACATTCAAGACTTTCTTCTTTTTTGTTGTTGTTCTGGTTTTGGACTTACTTGCATCTGCAAGTATTTTCTCTATTTTCCCTGCTACTGTGACCACTCGTGCAGTTTCCAAAAGCTCAGAGTTTCCTAAATACAAAAATAGGGAGGGTAATATTGTCATTCCATCCCACACATCGACTCTCAGAGCTCCATAAAAAAAACTCCTAGTATTCATCCCAGGAAACCTGGGATAAAATCTGGAGCCAGCAAGATTGCAGTCTTCTTTTGGATAGCACTGACCACCCCAAGGAGCTGCTCAGTCTGCTGCATGATGGACCAGGCCCACCTTCGTTGTGGAAAACCTGAAGGAGGAGAAATCAGAGCAGGACATTCTGTGAAAGACCTTCTAGAGGAGGATTCCCCATCCTGTCAATTCATTAGAGACTCAATTTTCTGTTCTATTCCTGTTTCAGGAATGGGGAGGGCAGAAGCTGGACAAGCTCTGCAGCTGCTCCAGCCCCCCACCATGGTGCTGGGGTTTCAGGACAGCCCATCTACTGCTTCCAGGGAGAGAGATGGCAAACTGGAGATGGAAGAGCTCCTTGTGGGCTGGAGGAGCTCACATGAGGACTGGAGATTCAGGTGATGGGGAGAAGAGCAACCAGGCCATCTCCATGCCTGGATCTCAGGAAGGGTGAGTGGGTGTCTGTGGGTGGATGAACTATTCAGCCTTTAAAACACAAATCTGAAGGGAGGAGGGAACAACCTCTTTCTGCTAGAGCAAAACTGGGAAATATCATCATATAATCTCCAGAATGCTAGAAATAATAAGCCACAGCTACAGATCCATGCTACTGTTCACACTTTACTCACTTTCTATTGCTTTAATTTTCACTCTTGAAAGAAAAAAAGTATATTTCACTATACAAAAGTCAGCATTTTAAACTGTCTTGGTTTGAGGCTATCACACAGTGCATGAGGAAGCCCTTTTCATGCTTCCCAGCATCACCTATTACAGCCCTGGGACTGGCTGGGAAGGGACTGGGTAACCTCCACCATGCTCTGGCCCTTCACACTGCTGAAAAGCTGATCCCTAATTGCAGATGTGCTCAATGCCTGGCTTGAAAGAAAAATAATAACAAATTTCAGCAGCGTGCCCATGAAAACAAGCTGATTCTCTGGACTCTTAAAATACCCCATATTTATAAACAAAAGAGAGTTTTCATTTTTCTTGTCCTAGAAAAACACACTGGAACATTTCACCACCATTTTCTTTCACTTTAATTAGCAAGGAAAGGGGGAATGTCAAAGAGCAATTATACAAAATATATACTGTGCTGATTAGGGATTTCTTTTCTGTAGCATGGAGAAGGCAGCTTGAAGTTCACATTAAATCTCTCTCCCCCTCTAATGAGATATGCCTTATCCAACCCAGAAAGATACAATTAACTCAGGAAAGAATGCAGCCACTTTCTCAGGGGAAAAGAAAAGAGGGGAGGAGGGAAGAATTCATGATAAAAGGTGAAGTATGAAAGGCTGATCCTGAAGACCCTGAGTATGAACCTGACTGGAAAGAAATGTCTTGGTCAGCTCCAGAGCTTTAAACAACCTCATAGCCCAACAAGGCCAAATCCTGGCCCCAGGCACTTGTGGGATCCAGCCTGAAGCCAGCTCTCCTTCACCCCTGGAAGGGCTGAGCCCACTTGCCCTCCCCTCACCAGGCAGTGGTCATTTTAGGTCTGGGAAATCGGAGGATGAGGAGCCTGGAGGTTGGGCCAGGGGACTTAACAACACTCCCAAAGGCCACCACCACTGTGGGCTGTGCTCTCTGGGGGCTGTGGGGCCGGGCTCAGTCCCAGCTGAGCCAGCCCTGGCTGGGCCTTGGCCATCCCACTCCCCGCAGGGCTGTATGTGTGATGCCTCACTGGTCATTTATATCACATCGAGGTGTTTGGGGTTTTTTCACCTCAGCATTTGTTATTATTTTCGTCTGAAGACACAGGACACCCCCCTCCTCTCCCTGCCCCCCTCTCCCTTCAGCACAAGGCGGGGGTGTGCCGGGGCCGGCTGTGCCAAAACGGGCTGGAGCGTGTGCTCCTCCAAATCCCTCCTCAACGTATAGCGGGGTCACGGGGAGGAAAAAAAAAGAAAAAGAAAAAGAAAAAAAAAAAAGGAACAACCCAGGAACATAAATTGGAGGCAGAAGGGCAGATGCAGACTGAACAGGAAGCGCTGGCCCGAGGCGAAATGAAACAGCTGTTGCCATTGTTCTGCCGCTGCGAGCTCCGCACGGCCCGGCCTGCGGGAGCAGATGTTACCAATTACCGCACATGAAAAGAAGGGCACAGGATTAGGCAAGTGACGAAAAAGCGAGGGGACCGCTAGATTTATCACCGGCGGAGCCAGGCAGCCCCTCTCCGAGCAGCAGAGGCCAGCGCTGCCCCTTTCCTTGCCTCTAGATCCGTCCCTGCTTCTAGCCCTGTCCCTTCCCCTGCCCTTGTCCCTTTGCCCTGCCCCTGTCCTTTCCCCTTTCCTTGTCCCTTCCCCTTCCCTTGTCCCTTCCTCTGCCTCTGCCCTTTCTCCTTCCCATGCCCCTGTCCCTGTATATACCCCTGTCCCTTCCCCTTCCCTTGTCTCTTCCCCTTCCCCTGTCCTTTCCCCTGCCCTTGTCCCTACCTCTGCCCTTGCCCCTGTCCCTGTCCCTACCCCTTCCCCCGCCTCTTCCCCTTCCCTTGTCCCTTCCCCTTCCCCTTTCCCTGTCCCTTCCCCTTCCCTTGTCCCTTCCTCTGCCCCTACCCGCGGGCAGAGCCGTGGCCGCTCCCGCAGCCTTACACCCCTCGACCCCCTCCTCCGGGAACGGCCAGGGCTGCCTGGGGATGCTCTCCTCAGGGCCAATGTATTACAGAGGCGAAGGAGGCTCCAGGGCCAGTGTATTACAGAGGCGAAGGAGGCTCCAGGAGCAGGGATATGCCCCGGGATCCCTCGGGGAGCCCAACTCCACCCGGCCAGGAGCTTCTCGGAGCCGCTTCTTCTGGGCTTGGTCCCTCCCCGAGGGATCCCAGCGGGAGCGCAGGGCAGGCGGGAGAGCAGGGCTAAGCCTACGGACAAATTTCATCTCCTCTTCTCTTTGTATGAACAGGAATGAAACAGGCAAATGAGACACAACTTGACATTCCTTGTGAAATTTCTTCGGCTCTTCCATACAATCAGAGTTGTAAAATAAAAAATAAAGTAAAATAAAATAAAATAAAATAAATAATCCCTCATAGCTTTCTTTTTTCAAGGGGTGATGAGTATAAGGGAGGTTTGTCAGAAAGTGAAGCATGTGTTTGCCATCTTAGCTCCTGATATGGAAACCATATGCTTAAATACACCACCAAACATACTCCATATAACACTCTTTTTTATTAAAGGTGTTTTTATAAAAGCTATCCACCTTCCATTCACTGGTGACTCTCAAAGAGGTCACATATTCCTCATTGCAACTATCAATACATATTTGGGGTAAATTAAACTCCAAATAGACTGTTTCTGATTATTATTGCAAAGGCAGCAAGAGGCCGTCTTATTTTCCCTCACTGATAAATTAAAAAAACTGTAATGGGTGATTTCTGCAACCTGTAAAAGGGTAATACCATCTGTGACTCATTTAGGGTCACTTTAAAGAAAATTTATTTGGTTAATTCGGGCAGAGTATAGAAAGAATATAGATTTATTTTTTGTTAACTCTACTGCTGAAGAGAAAGAAGCAGCAGAAGAAAACCTTGATCCAGCATAAACATTTTGGGAATGAAAAATGCCTAAAGAGTTATTAGAAGTGCAGAGGCTGCTGCCTTGTTCTTGAGATAGCTGGGGTTTGCCCTGCCAACTGGAAGACCTCAACATGAGATGGCTCTAACAGGGTCCACATCATGGAATGAGGAGTAGGCCAGAAGCAAAGTGTGAAAAAATGCAGAACTGAGGTTTAGGCTGCTCCATCACGCCTCTCTTTTGGAGCCAAAAGGAGCCAACCAGCTGTGCCACTGGAGTGACACTGGCAAAGAACCACACAAGATTATTTCCTTCATTTTGTGCAGCCAGCAACAGCACCTTTTTGTCAAATGGGCTGTTAGTCAATGCAGCACCTGAAAACACTAAAAAAGAATAGGGAGAAAGAAGGGAAAAAGGAGGACAATTTCCCATCCTTCAAAGCAGAGGTGATGGGGGCAATCACAACATTACCACCTTTGTCTGGCCTGACAAGCAGGAAGCAGAGAAAAGATCAAAAGCAAGTGGAAATTGAAAGGATTAAGATATTGAAATTCTTCTGTTTTGCCACAGGCTGTCACCCTAGCTCCACGTATGGCTCAGCCAGACAGGAATACTCTGTGCAAAGCAAACAGAAGTAGCTCTAAAAGTCCAGAATTTTGCTCCTCCTGAAATTTAATTGGCCTGCAGGTTACCCACAACCTCAACTCCCCTGCTTGCAATTCGGAGAATAATATTGAATAGTAACCATAATAAATACTAATAGATTAATCTTTATAAGTGATGCCAAATTCCACAGAGCCTGGGCTTGGCAAGCGTGGTCTGCCTCAGATGTGGAGTATCTAATGACATCTTTACTGTTGCAGGGCTTGCCCATGGCAGACGGAGATGTCATTTGCACTTTGCCACAGGCTAAGTTACTTACAACTGCTGATATAACCAGAGGCTCACTCTGGGCCAGCCTGGGCCCTGACCAAACCTTGTTTGAATCAAGGGATGAATTTACCTTAACACCTCTGGAGTGCTTTTCACTCACCCTGGGAAGAGGCAGGAGACAGGCAGTGTTCCAGCCCACTCAGCTGAAGAGTAAAGCACCAGAGCTGGTCTACTGAAATCATGAAGGATCTTTTCATTGACTTCAGTGAGTTGTACAGCACGACCTTGGCCAGCCTGGTGTTCTGCTCGGTTATCTGTACTTCATGACCCCATACTATTCCTTGTTCCTCTCTTCTGGGCTATCCTAAAGTCACCCGTTCAGGGAGTGTGAGATCTCTGCTCAATTCTCAAATCCATAGGAAAGGTTGTTGAAGTGCTTAATACCTCTTTAAACATTGGGCATTATACACCTGTACTGCTCCAAGGATCTGGGCCGAATAAAGCTAGGTACCTCTGAGGATCTAGATCTTCTTTACAAATTGTAACTGATCTGATTACATTTTTGTCTCCACTAACATCAACCCTGGGACAATCCCACAGGAAGTTCTCCACCACCCTTATCTAGCACGTGCCACCTCTTCCTCTGCTGAACTCTTCATGAGTTGGTTGGACTGGATCCCTAAAGATACTCCAGTGGCTCACTCCCCTTTGAAGATCTTGAATAAAACCACTCTTTTCAGATGTAAAGAGGATAACAATAGTGTCAGATTCATGACATACTGTGGAAAACTTAGAAGGACCTTCAAGCTGCAAATAAGAAGAGAATAAAATATGTGATTTTTTTTTTTTCAGGGCAGTTTGGGAGCAAAGCAGTAAGGATTTCTGAAATGCAATAATGCAAAGTTTGCTCTTCTGAGAAAAGGGCAGAAACATGAGAAATACTCATCAGGATATTTTATTGTTTGATATCTATTTTATTAAAATACCACTTATCAAATACGTTGGTTTTCCTGGTTACTAGTAGCTTGATTTGTGCCTAGTTTACTAACAACTAGAATCATCCTAACTTATCCAAATATCCTTATTTGACTTAATGGTCGAATCTTCACAAATCTCTGGCCTTGGTATAGAATCATAGAATTATAGAATTGTCAGGGTTGGAAGGGACCTTCAAGATCATCTAGTTCCAACCCCCCTGCCATGGGCAGGGACACCTCCCACTAGATCAGGTTGCTTAGAACCCCACCCAGCCTGGCCTTCAAAATTTCCAGGGATGGGGCTTCCAGCACCTCTCTGGGCAACCTGTGCCAGTGTCTCACCACCCTTGTGGTGAAGAACTTCTTCCTAATGTCTAATCTGAATCTACCCACCTCTAGTTTATAATTCAGGCAAAGAAAGATTTGATGGTCCCATCATGGCCTTCAGCTCCTTTTGCCACAGAGGAACTTCAGTGTCAGGCCTGGAACTGCTCAAACCATTCAGCTGTTTTTCACACCCAGGCAGTTCAGGTTTGTTTGGCTCTTTACTCTGAACTTGTCTGGTTTTGTCAAGTGGAAATTGGGGGATGGGGAGCTGGGATTATTACTGGATGTATTTCTCTAAACCTGATATTAAAAAAGAGAGAAAACAATACTTAGTACTCAGCTAATTAGGCTTTTCCAAAGTAGCCCTGGAGCTACCAAAATAAAAAAAGTAATTTAAATTGTGTTTATAGTAAATTAATTTGGAAACTGCATATTGTTAAGCATGTACATGGTACCACTACAGTCTCCTGACCTGTAAGACAACTATGATGTGTATTTCTTTGTGCTATTGCATCACACTGCTTACAGGGAAACCTAATTTATGCCCAGTGCCTTTCCAGTGGAAGACTACTGGTGTCTGAATTTACAGGTGACGTGGTGGCTTGGGAAATTAAGTCTTAGTTTTTCCTTCCTCTTCAATTCTCTCTCCATTCTTCTATTTGCTTTATTTTGTTTTCTGCTGTGTGAGCCTTTAGTCAAATATCCCACATGCACTCATCACTTGGACAGCTCTAAGCACAATACATGGGCATGTCTGGGCACTGCATTAATACATCTTGTTGTTGTCTCTCTGAAGATTATCCTCTGTTACTGTAATTCATAACTCCAGCCCTTTGTGTACATGCTTCCATTCTGAAACTGTAATATCACTGCTAATTAAACAGTGTTTTAAGAAGTTGGCTGATAGCTCCTCACAGCATCTAGGAATTAACCTCACCTGGGAGCAAGCTGCTGGTTGAGGCTCAAGCGAAGCTTAGATAAAGGCGGGGAAAGGAAAAGACATCAAAGAACTAGTCACCACCAAAACCTCATCCTCCACAAATTCTAGGTGTGGAAATGTTTTTCAGCCATAGGGATCCTCCCTCCGCTGGATTTCCAAATAACTATAATCATCAGAATTCCCTCTTTTACCTCCCCCTGGTCCTATTATCTCATCTTTCTCATTTGAACTTGCTCGTTATGAGCAATGCATTCATGTTCTCCATGCTTTATTACCTTGATGCAAAAAAAGCTTAATTTGGTTCTGGTGGTGCTAACTTAGCAGTGCAAGTCTTAGGGACAGCATTGTCCCAGTGATCTGCTTTCACCCACAAACAAGGTTTTGCTCCTAATCTAAAAGATCTCCTTGGGATTCATTTCATGTGTCTTTTCCTGGAGCTTCCTTGGAGACCATGGGTCAATACTGGTGTAGGCAGAGGACAGAGTTCTCTTGGTAGCTGATGAGTGCCTGAAATTCATGTCAGCTTTGGGAATCTAATGTTCAGCACCTTCCCCATGATTTTTTTCCTCACAATTAAATATGCATCTTAGGAGAAGGCATGGAATAAACAAAGAATTCACAACCTAAACTAGGCTCTCTCTGAGGAGCTTCATGTCAAAACCCTGATACCAAAATCACTAATCATCCTGGCTATAACTTTTAGTTTGTTGACAGCACATATATTCTGTGATAAAGAGTATAGTAAGGATATACAGCTGAGATAAGGAGATGATTTAATTCTGAAACAGATAAGAAGGGTAAATTTCAAGGGCTACATGGGGAATTCATCCAGCTCTGAGGGTGGAACAGTATCACTTCTGAGTATTATTAATGTACCTTGATTCTTTGTTATCTCTTTTTTTCCCCTTTTTTTTTTTTGTCCACAATTCTTAATAATATGTTTGGAAACTTATTAAACTTACAAACCAAGCCTTGGGGTTAAAGACAACCCTGTCTAAGTGTCTTATTATTTATAAAAAGATTATCATTAAACATCTTGCAGAGAAATTTTGAACCAGTGCAGAATCTGAAAAAAAAAAAAAAGGTGCAGAAAAAATGGCTAATGTGTCTACTTTTTAATTAAATGTAAATATAATTTGTGAGGCTTATGGGTTTTAAACAGAGAAAATTTACTCTACATAATTTCCTTCTGGTTAACCTCACAGACAGAAATGTAAGTAGGAGTATTCAAAAGAATTTTGTAGCTACAGAGCCAGTTACTGCCTCTGGATCCATTGTTGCAGATGACTTCGACATGTCCAAGGTTTCACCTGAAGTTCCTAATTCACAATGACAACATACTGATTTTAAGCATTAAGACAAACTTGGTTAAACGACCCAGTTTACAGCTTGTTTGGGATGTCAGCAGATTTTTCATCTTTATTACTGCAGACAGATAGCAAGGCTCTTAGCCGTGCGTACCTCATCAGAGTGGCTCAAACATGCAAAAGTGAATTCTTGGTTATTTTAATGTGACAAGTAAATATAAACCAGTTACAAATACAAAGGCAGGATAAATATGCCTGACAATACAGCGATGCCTAAATTACTGCCAGCTTAGTATTAAAAGTTCTGTCGTGGTTTCTGGTTCAAAGAGTCCCATAAAAATCAGAGTTAATTTAAAACTTAGCCATCCATGGGAATATTTCTCATTTGCAGAATACAGGCTCTCTTGTACAGGTCTGCTTATGTGTTTCAGCTATGGGACAATTTTCAATTTCAGTTCAAGAAAGTACCTGCAGTCAGACCAGAAAATTAATTAAGCATGTGTTTAGCTAGGTGCTTTAGTTAGGCATGTGCCCATCGGTTCACCTGTCACAGCTTTTTCAGACTGTTACTTCATTATTTGCATCTTCATTTTTTAAAGACAACTAATTCCTAACAATATTGTGATACCAGATTACAGTAAATCAAATGTTGTAACACACTACTGGTTTTTGTACCAGATCATGATCCAGCCAATATGAAGAGCCCACTAAGCATTACTGTCTTGAAAGTCCTGGTCAACTTATGGAAATCCATGGAAATCTTTCCCTAATTTCATCAGGAGAGTCACCCACTGGTCCTTAATTGGGAAGGAAGGAAGGAAGAAAGGAAGGAAGGAAGGAACGAACCAATCAACCAAGCTGATCTACAGGTTTGCATGCTGGTTGTCCAGTGAGCATGAGTACCACCAGCACCCTGGAGACAATACCCTCCAGTGTGGGCAGGTTTCTCTGAACACTGCACAGTTGTGGTAAGGGAAGAGATTCCTCAATCAACACTGTCAGAAATAAAAGATGCTTTCACCAAATGGAGAGATTAAAATAGCTGTTCCCAACCCATATTCAGTCATACAATTACTGTTAAAAAGAACCTCCTGCTCAAAGTAGGGTCAGCACTGAATTCAGACCAGGTTGCTCAGGTCTTTGTTCGTCTGAGTCTTGAGAGCCTCCAAGGATGGGGATTTCACAATCTTTCTGGGCTATGCTCCACTGCCCAGTTAGCCCAGCACCTTTGTGCCGTGGGTACCACCTGCTCCTCTAAAAGCAGCAGGACAGATACTGGCCCAGCTTTCAGGCAGTTTGGTCCCAGCTTTCAGTCTCCTGCTATTCTACAGCTGCCTGCTGTTACCATCTACTTCCCCAGCTTTTCCCCAAACCCTGCTGCTGCTTACACTTAGCTCCTAGTTTACCCTCCAGAGCTCCCAGCTCACCCTCCAGAGCCCTCCAGAAGCCAGATCATTCCTAAGTAGGAACTGCTGGCCCTTCCCTTTCCCACACCAGAGACCTTTGCTGGTGCTCCATCATACGGCTCACACATGCTGTGTCTGTGGTGCCAGGAAGCCGTGATCCAGAGCACAGCTCCCAGCTTGATCCCAGTGCTGGGAAAGTGGCTGGAGGATGTCTCGGGTACCCACAGCCCACCAGCCTGGTTTTCTTCCCACCCACAGTGGGGTGAGAAGGGGCAGAAGGTGTTGGCTTGTGTCTGGCCCTGGCACAGAGCAGGGTGTGAGAGAGGTGCATACCCAGCCCACAGAGCAGGAAAGCTTCCCTATGTTCCACATTTTACTGTAACCTCTGTGACCAGAAACAGGACAGGGCTGGCACCAGATTAGTTGAAGAAGGAGGAAAGGAGGTCTGGCAGAGATGAATATTTGTGGTCTTCTCACCAAATATCTCGTGCTGCTCCTTCTTTTAAATTAATGAGCTGGGGTTCCAGGCAGTGGTTTTGGGTGCCTTTCCATGAAACCAGTGCCTTTCACAATGGGCTATTTCCTCTTCAGCCTGCTCCCCATTGTAAGCCAGGTCCTCCAGGCTCAGTGCACCCTTGCCCAACTGGAATGTAGGCCATGGAGGGAAACAAGAACTCACCAGACTGGTTGAGGTCTCCAAGGGCTATGCTCTAGCCCTTCCCATGGCAAGAGGGACTCCACAATGAGTGCTCTTTCTCAGGACTTCCTTCACCAGGAAAGAAAAATCGCTATCCCAGGTTGAAGAGAAGTCTGGAACAAGTCCTCTCCCCTATCTTCCTCTCTGAAGGAAGCAAGCAGGAGCCTGCTGTGAGGAGCCACCAATAGCCTCTGTCAGGCTTGGGGAGACTCTGCTGCAAAAGAAAACACCTTTTCTCTGCAAGGAGCAAGGAGCCAGGACACAGAAAGACATGTTCCCAGCTGCTTGTCTGGAGAGACCGGCAGGGCTGTTAGGAGGAGGAGGAGGAGGGTGTGGGAGAGACGGAGGCTAGCCTGTGATCTGGGTGTGAAAGAATCCACAGTTGAGCAGGATCAATAAAACAGTGCCAAGGCTTGCAACGAAGGGAGCAGAGAATAGGATGATGGAGAGTAAAAGAGAAGGAGCCCCCCTACAGCTCCTGAGAAGAGAGGGGTAGGTAAAAAGGGAGCTCTGATACCACCAGGCCCACAGGAGACTCAATGGGTTGTCTCATTATTATGGTGAACAGAGAGAGCTCATGAGCTGGGAAAGATAGGAAGCTTTTATTTATTATTTTTTTTAAAGAGCGCAGCCTCTAGGAGGGTTTTTGCAGCTCAAACGCTTTTATTTTGTGCCAATTACTTATACAGGGTCTGCATTATTCCCGTAATCAGTCTAAATGAAAGTCAAACATGAAAGATTCCTAACAATGAGCTAATTGGAATGCCATTACCATTTAGATTTAATAAGGTATTTGTAATAATAAACTTGCCTCGGTCTATAGAGTTGTCTTATTCCTGCTCAGATCTTGCAAGAGTGTAAGAGTTGACATTTGTCATTCGTTCCGCAGGACATTGGATATAACCTTCAAAATGTTTTAGTCTTGCAGTGCTTAGTAAATGTCAGGGACAGAAACAAAATCTATAGCCTGCTATTGTTCTGGCTGTGTCGAGCTCAGAGTTAACAGGAATTGTGTTAAAACTCAACAGCAGATTATATCCCACATATCTTTCTTTATTTGCCGTCCAAACATCTTGTGGTTTAGAATGAGTCACTCAATGTCCTCTTATGTAGCTGTATTCATTATTTGCATTGAGGTCTTGCTGAGGAACTTCAGTTTGGTTCCAGCACTGCAAGGTACTACACAAGCACAGAGGGTCTTTGCCTTGCATAGCTTAAGATCTAAGCAATTAAGTCAATGTGAGCTCTATCTTGAAGCCAAGATGTCCCATCTACAGAGGTAAAAGCTAATTAGAGCTCCATGCATTCTTACTTTTGAGAACAGTTCACAAAAAAAAATTTTTTTGCTTTACCTTTATGGGCAAGCTGTTTTCACATAAAGCATATGTGGGCTCAAAGACCTGGTCTCACTGTGCAGCTGGGGAAGTTTTATTCAACTGTAGCTCATACCACAAAAGCAAGGCATAATCTTGGTGGGTATTTCTTCCATTATGAAGGAAAAGAGCTTGGTATGAGCACTTTGTGCAGCCTGAGGGAATTCCCCTAGGAATAGGCTGAGGTCGAGCAGGTGTGTGGGTACATATAGAAAGCAGAAAGATAAAGCCGCGTCAGCCAAAAAGCCAACAAAGACTCAAGGCAGGACAGACGATACAGAAAACAAGGTGCTGGGAGCATTCTTTAAAATCAATATATTGCTTCTGCCTCCCTCTTGTCACCCCCGAAAGATGCTAAAGAAATTTCTCCTCCTAAAGAGGTCGAGCAAGCAACCAAAGGGACAACAGAATGCTTAATTCCTGTTTTAATGGGGAAATGGTGTATCTCAGCATGAAGAAGCATTACCTACCTGATAAACTGTGCTGCCATTAGCCACCAATGAATTATGTTCTGCTGACACTCTGTGGTCCTAGCAGCTAGTCCTGAATGATCTGACTCAACAGAAAACTTTGCACAATACCTCAAATAAATGTCAGATCATTGGAAACTGGCAAAGAACATGGAAATTTGGAATGTTCCTTTTTTGAGGAGAGTCTTTTAATGCAATCTGACACTGGGGATCCAGCTGAACATTCATAACGTCCAGGAAATTCTAGGCACAGTTGGTAAAATGACCACTGCTCTTATAAACCTACTTTTTTGCTCAGAACTGTATGTTCTTCATGCCAAAAGGTTTTTCAGAAACCCAGGCCAACAATCAACGGCCTTAAGTTAACCATATGCCTGAGCTCTGTGCTGGAGTGCTGGAGAAGGGCAAGGAAGCATGAAAATCAATAGCTTCCCTAGATGCTTTTATAGAAGACAGTTTGCCTCAGAGTTAAAATGTGAGCCTAAAATTCAGACATTCTTCCTCTTGATGGTCTGGTTAAATTACCTCGTCTTTTTCTGATTCACTTTGCACATTAGAAAAAACGATGCTTGTTACTTAGACCACAGCAATGTTGTGAAGCTTAATTTTTTTGAGAGGTGTTTTGAGATCCTCGTATGAAAAGTGCTATAAATACATACATTCTTAGTAGTATTTAATTTACTTCCTTTACAATTCCTTTGAGCCAACACATGTTGCCAAAAATGCAATATTGTCTAAGATGTCTTTTATTCTTATATCTGTCTGGAGTCCAGGACATATCCCAGCCTTATAAAGCATCCGATATTGATGTGTCCGCATGCAGTGTGTATATATAGCTAATATAATCAGACACTTTTTTTTTTCCCCCACAGGAACCCAGAATTGCTCAATGTACAAGATGGACGTGCTTAGCAAATGAGGCAGCTGTTCAATTTTTATTTTTATGCTCATTGTTTGCTGTGCGGCCACATGTCTCATAGAGTGCATACCATCCAACCTTTGTAGTGAATCAGACAAGGCTCCACCATAACTCACTCACTTGGAGTATCCAACTCCGCCTTGCTCCCCATTCGACATACATATGTGATCATGTAATCAGATCACAAGAAAGCTTTAACTTTATCATTTCCAAACTTCATTTTCCAGCCTCAGATTTTCCTTTCATGGAAGTTTTTATTGAGAATACCTAGGGTTGTAAAGATTTTTAATAAGAAAATAATCCCCTGAAGAATCACATCACATTGTGCAGTTGAAGAGCTGCCACTGTCCTGCAGAAACCAGGACATCTCTACCTGAGCACCAGCCAGCCTCTTTTCTTGCATCACTGAAAGAACCAACATACCTCCAGGGCTGCTCCTGTTTTTCTCCTCTGCATTGTGTCACAGAGCACATGCCCAATATACTTTCATTAATTCTCTAATGAAATTTGCAGCAGATTCACCTGCGCAATAGGAGATCAGGTTTTCGGTGTTTGATAATAGCAAGGCAAGACTGTTATCATCTGTGCTTTCCCCAGTTGGGGGGAAGCCAGGGGGGAGATGTATAAAGCATCACCATTTTTTATACTCCCAGTTTCTGAAGTAATGGATTGTCACCTATTTTACAAAAGGACTTTGTTCCTTGTTTCTATCACTTGCGCCAGTATAGATGCCTTTTAAGTTTGTTAAGTTAAACTGGCTCACAACTCCTTAGCTGAATCTGTCCTGTAGTCTCTAAATAGAATAACCACAATAGCTTTTACTGGTTAACAAAACAACTTGGAACGAGACTAGAAGAACAGAGAAATTTCAGTTTAGGAGCAGACTGGAGGAGAACAGAGAAATTACAGCACTGGATGCAGAGCTCCCAACCTTTTGCATCTTCAAAGCCAAACACGCATGAAGAGGTGGCAAGAAAGCAGCAATTTATGTATAAGCAGAACAAAAGGCCAAGGGCTTAACCTTGCAAAGGTTTGCACATGCTTATCTTTACACTTATGATCAGAGTCAGTAATTATGGAAGTACCTTGGCTGCGGGAGGCTTCTGAGCATGCAATGTTAGACCATTGCGTTAACACAAACTGTGTTAAACCTTGTCAGAGAGCAAGCTCCAGGAGTGAACACAGTGTGATGCAGAGGGTCACAAACTCAGCAATTGCTGCAGGCAATGCCCAGGCAGACAAGATAGAGTGTTGTCCCCTGCTTGGCACAAGGTATGGTATATGATATAGTGAACGTTTACATCAGCACAATGGTATATTTACATCTCAGACTCCCATGTTTAAATCATGTAGATGATGGGGAGGTAGCACTGGAGAAGAGAGAGGAGAAGAGGGTAAGTCCCTCACAAAGCAGGAAACCACCTGGAGAAGTTCATCTACATGAGTTAACTGGGCAAGAGTAGCCTGATGAGTTGGAAACTGTGGAGTTAGACAGTGTTTGTTACAGTACTCCAGCTTGCCCAAGCCCAAGGTTGTCACAACTGGAGGACCAGGAGATGTGTAGAAGCAGACACTATTTTTGCAAACTTTGCAGCCGCAGGTCCCTTCTCTAAGCTGTAACTGTCACTTTGTGTTTTCCCTGTCACTGTCCCATTGCCATTCTTCAGGGTATCATCTGCCTTTTGACACCCCACAGACAGGACTGTACATCTCCATTCACCCCTGTGTGGTGCCCCACCACAGTGTGCATATTCCAATAAGCAAATGCAGAGCTCAAACCTGAAGGATCTGGGTCCTTGACTACAGTCCCCGTGTCATTAGGGTGCCCCTAATCATCTGTCCTTACCATATGAAGCACAATGGGGCTCACTATTCTGACTGGGGCCTCTAGGATCTCTTCTAATATAAATAGTAATGACTATAATTATTAATCATTACTGTGATTATATGATTATAATTAATAATCATAATAATGAATCATTATAATTACTCTACTAAATGACAAGCCCTGCTTCCTCCAGCGAGCTTTGGAAGCACAAAGAATGAGCTGTTGTATATATTTAGCAAATCTCAAACACTTTTGTATTTAAAAGTCCAAGCGTCTCTGTTTGTTTTAAGGACTTCCATATTGTATTTCATTTAGAAATCTGCAGCTGCCTTGAATTGTGACCAGTGGAGTGCTGCTGCCATATGCAATGTCCTTCGCTTAAAATCCAGCAGAATCATGACCAAACAGAGATTGGCAAGGGGAAGAAATGTGCATATGGATATTACTTGGGGGATGGCAAGCCAGATATGCCTAATATTGCATTTTTCCATCTTAGATTTACAACTGAAAGTAATTCAGTTCATTGAAGCGCATTTTCAGAAAGCCCAAATAAAACGGCAAATGTAGAGGCCACGGACACTTGAAAGAGAAACAGTTCATCACGCCCCTCCACTTGGCTCTTGGAGTCCTTGGGCATGACTGCTTTGGTGCTTCAGGACAAGGAAGGGGAGTGTTTAAAAAACATTAATCCAAATTTCACATTGCACTTAAGGTGCAAGGATTTTCTCCCTTGATGATGTACGTGCCTCAAGCCCAAGTGGCCAAGACATGCTGATTGTGAGGCTCAGTATTTTATGTGAAATATTTAAAATCTGGTCAGCAGCTCATGGCTGCTTCATAAGCCGTGGAAGAGGGTGTGGAACACATTCCCTTGGGGAACCTGCTGGAGTCACTGTATGTATTGCATAGTTACCTTTGGTTACTGGGCTGATGTGAGTCACCAAACTCCTTCCCAGGCAGAGAGAAACTGATCTTACAGAACATAAAATCCACCCAGGAGATGTCATTGTTTAGGATTGACGTTTCATTCTGGCATGCTCAGAATGGGGACCACATAGGCATAATGACAAAGTAGAGGAGTCCTCTCAGGTTTTTAAGACACAATGTTTGCTAAGGGTTAGTTGATATGATTAGATTCAGTGCTGGTGACTTTAAAATCTTATTGTTTGTTGGTATAGCTCGGTGTGAGTGTTTGAGATGGTGGATTTCTGAGTTGCTGTAGCAATTTCTGCAATCAGAAGGGTGCAGTTGGCAAAAGAGCTGCTGTTGTCATTTCCATGTTACTGTGTACAATGATAGTACAGGAAAACTTTTGCATTATTTTATAAGCTTTTCAACTCTTCATATTTTTCATATATTTTGGAAGGAAAGGAGCAGGAAAAGGGCCCATGTCTGTTTCTGTACCAGGAATGAGCTTGCACATAGCTCTCCAAATTTAGTTACACTAACAGAAAGTGAGAACATCCATACAGCAGCTCCTCTGTAAGCAAAGAGAGAAAATGAAGCTGGTAATTAAGAACATTAAAGAGTGATCACTTGGGCCGCTCATAATTAACAAAGTCTGCTTTAGGTGTGCACTGAGATCAATTTGTGGGTCTAGAATTAGGTAAACAGAAAGATGAAGGGTTGACTTTGTTTATAATATCTTGGCTATGTAAATATTGACAGGTTAGACTTTCCTGAGAGTGTATGTGCAGGATATCCCTGTGATATGAGCAGTCTGAAGCTGACTGTGACCTCCTTCCAGTGATACCCTGTCCAGTGGCAGGGGGACACTTGAGGAGCAGAGTGCAAGTGCATCCTCAGCCACTCTGTGCAGTGGTACCAGCCATTACTCCATGTGAGGCAGGGCCATTCCTGCTGCTGGTTATGCCTCTTTTCAAACACGACAAAAAGCTCGTGAGGTTAGAAAAAGAAACTAAAAAGATAGGTAGCTAATAGGGCTTAATTATAACAACTGCTCTCAGGTCTGGACTTGGAACAGAATTTAGCCATTATTTACCATATTCCTATTTGCAATGGTTGATAGACACTAGAGATTCTACATTAGGAATAAAAAGATGAAGGCACAAACCCTGAAAGTTTTTTAGTGTCTAATTCCATCAACTGCTGGGCACCAAAATAACTACCTGAGTCTGATCTGGGGAGTCTCCATTGAGAAAGCAGTATTCTTTCAGGGAGAGGTCCTGAGAAATCTCAATGAATAATCAAGAGCAAGACTCACACCCAATGTCTTCAGACAGGGTGGGTTTTTATACCACATGCTCTGGGGTGGTGGGAGCACAGAGGAGATGGGGCCTAGGACAGCCAGAGTTTCTTCAACCAAATATGTGGATATATAGATGATTTAATTACCAGGCTGTTTAGGAGAATTTCTAATCTCTCTTCAACCACTCATACTGACATTTCTGATTGTGTGATACCATTTAGATTGAAAAGAGAATCCATGTAAAGCCTAAATACTCCAATTACTTTTTTAGGCACCTGGGAGCAGCTCAGAGTTCAAGCACATGATGCTCTTAAAACCCTACTAAATTAGAGGCCATGGGATGGGGGGAAGCAAAAGAATGTTAAAGTACATTATGTTTTGAAGTATGTGGTTTTCAAAGTGACATGAATGATTTTTTAACTAGAAATGTAACCTAATATGGGTCAAGGTTTCCAAACTGAGGTGTGTATCGTGCCAGATATATGCAAGCAAAAAAAAAAACAACCTGGGGCAGTTCAGCTCCTACCCTGACCGTATGACAACCTCCTGTGAACATCTGGCAGTTCCTTGCAGGAACCAGAAGCTCCAAATGCTGCTCCCAGCCTCCTTTCAAAAGCCAGGCTTGTGGAGCACTGTGTGGGCTGCTACAACTCAAAGTGACTTCGTCTGCAATTGCAGATTGAATAGGCTTGAGGGGGGGGGAAGACTTTCAAATTGACTCCTCCAAATCACTTGAGGCTGCCAGTTAGGTTTTGTGATTCACAAATTTGCTCTCTTGTTATAAATAAACATTTCTTTTCATGAGAGTGTCACAGGGACTGGGCTGGAGAGTCTTGCTGATTTTTTTTTTTCTTTCTTCTTGGCATATCAGCACAGCTGAAAGACACACACTCTTGCCTCCTTATACTTTTTGCCAAGCCACAACCACAAACCATCCTTACAACCCCAAAGCACTTTTGGCAGTTGTGACACAGAACGTATGGCTCATGTGGTAAAATGTGCTGGCAAGTTCCCTACAGGCCCCGTCCAGAGATCACTTATGCAAAGAATTTGATGCCAGATCGCAGCTGTTGTGTGGAGGCTGCTCAGTATCACGCTAATCAGCCCTGTCTCATCCTTTCTTTTCCCTTCCCTGTCTCCACCTGCTGTTTTCTTTTCCTTTTTATTTTTTTCCCCTCTCTTTTTTGCATCTTAGATTAAGACTGGAAGTGCTCTGGGGCAGGGACCATCCTTTTGTTCCGTGTTTCTGTCTCTTGCAGTGGAGCCTGCTTGCCTGGCACAGCAGCAATGCAAACAATAATGCCAAATAATCGAGCTGGTGCCCGACGATCTCGGGCAAGTTGCATGGCAAGTGACCTGAAAACTGACTGCTGTGGGTAAAAAACACAGCCCTGGGGAACCTTCTAATGAACTTTTTGACGGTAATGTAGCTCTGCTTTACCTAACTGAAAGTATTTGCATAGCAGAGGCCTGACCAGTTATTTATTCTATTTTGGCTGCCAGCGTGTGTTGTATGTTTTTTGTTTGGTAGATGCTAATGTTTCTGATCTAAATTGCTGATGTTTATGGCTCGGGGAAGTTGCCTGAGAGACAGCCTTGAGGGAATAATTTGCTCATAAACAAGGACAGTCTACGTCTTCTCCAGAACATGTCTGACAGCAAGAAACATGCTTGGAGCTGGAGGTGGAGTTGATTAAGGTGCAGTCTCTGGTCTGAATATGGCTGAAGAGGAAGGCTGGGCTTGAGTGGATATGTATTTACAAGCACCTTCCCCATTCATTTCAGAGAGCTTCCCTGGCTATTGGCAGGTTTTGAGTTAAGGTGAAGTAGGAGGCTGTGGTTGGAGCTATAGTGCCTTGCCCCTTGTCTGAGTCTCTCCAATCAATGGATAACAGATGAGGAATCAATGTCTGTTGGAAAAACCAGGAAAAGTACAAAACTAAATAAATCTGATGTGATTGATTCCATCTGAGGCCTCAGTTTTCTTCCTTTGTTTTGACTGTAAGTACATCTAATATGTTGTTGTTGTCAGAAAGGCAATCTGGTAGGAAGCTCCCTACCCAGAGCTCACATGGCCATTTTTTGATGACTTGCTAACTATTTAATTGTTCTAACTATGAAAGGAGATTTTCCGTAAGAGGTATTAACAAAGCATTGTTCATAGTGACGCAGTAGCTCAGACAGCAAGTGTTGCAATGTAATTCCTAAATAGCCTACACGAGACACCTTCACTATGACTGCACATCCTGCTCCTATGGCTTGTCCTGTGATTTGCTTTTTGACATTCTTGATGGTTCTGTCTCTATACCAAGTAATGTAGAGTGTTGTTTGATGATGCATTTGTTTAAGACTAGAACAAAACAAGCTGAGAAATACTTTTTGAGACCTAAATGTGATCATTTAATCATCATGCAATAAAGTTTAATCTTACGCTCTGAGTACCAAGAGATATTTTACCACTGACTTTAGCCAGAGCAGAAAACAGTTTGTAATGGGTACACCACGATTAGGAGTGTCCTTTTGTCCTCAGCTTCACCATTTCTCACCTATTGCTTACTGCAGTTTTAACATTTTCTCTTCTTGTTTTGTTCAAGACACAGACACTTACTTTGCCCTCTTACTTAGACCCCTGCGCCAGGGATTGTCATCTGTGCACTTAAGAGGAGCCTGGCATAATTGAGCTCTAATCCTTGACAAGGTCTGCTAAATGTTATTGTAAGGCAAATGAATAATCCATAACCAAACGCTCCTCCAGAAAGGCTTTTAGATGCCAGAGTATCAGAATCCATTGAACTGTACAGAACTCCAGTGGACAGCATGGTGATGTGATTCATGAGAGCTGGAATTCCTCCAGTGTCCTGGACATACACGTGCAGCTCTAACGCAGCGTGGATACGCAGATGCCTGTAATTCCCTTCTTCCTCCTTTCCTGTCCATTTTGGGGTGACCAAAACATGCAAGAATCAGCGCTGGGCAAGTCCAGCACTGTGTTTTCCAAGACTCTTCTGACTGGCCGCCCTGCATGGACGTTTTGCATCTTCTGCTTCAAACAAGGTCAGCCACAAGTGGGCACTGTCCCACTGCAGCATCCCTGCAGACCTGGGATCAGCACAGGCAGGAGCAGGCCTAGGAGCTGAGGGATTTGCTCCCAGCCTCAGGAGTAGAGCTCTCCACAAGAAGGAAACCAAGGCTCTGGGGGCCGTTAGAGGGTGGCCAGCTCAGCTCATGCTTTAAAAAACATGGGTTTATATTAGATGTTCTGATCATGGTAGCGGCGACATTGAAAAGGTATTTAAACATAAATGATGTTCATTTCTTTGTCAGCGTCAATTTGAAAAGCAGTTATTTCTGGACATGCTTCTCTCACGCACACACCCTGTGTGCTATGCTGGACGGCTCTGCTTTTATCCTGACTTCCTTCCAAGTGCTCATTCCTCTGCGCCTCCAAGTGTGCCACTTGAAGCTAATGCCTCTGTTGGTTTCTGTTCATATAGGCTATACCATCTCCCTTTTGTGGGAAAGCTCCTATTTACCAAAACTGTAATATTTTAGCCATTGCTAACATTTTTAGCAATTAAAGCTGCCACATAGTTTAGTCCAAGACATGGTTGTGCTGCTGTATCCCATTAGGAATTTAGTTGCCTAAAACTTTCCGTGCTGTCCAGCAGAGAGGAATGGGCTGTTGACGGCTACGTGCTATTTTTTCAACTGCACTGGGATAGAAATGGGTTTGGTAGAATATTTTCACACTGAATTGCAAATGATCCCATGCAGCTATTCTATTCTTTTCTCCTCGGCAAATATTTTCCATCCCTGGTCTCCAAACAGTTAAATGAAAGACAGTCAGTAAAACAGAGATCTCTTTAATCCTAGGATAGGCAATTGCAAACAGAATAGAGGACATCAACCTCTTTATTTCCCATTTAGGACCTGGAGGTGAAAAGCCAATACTCCTCTGCGAGATGCATCTAGATAAACAGATGCTGAGCCGCATGTGTTCCTCTTAGTCCACTCTGCCAGTTTATGGAGAGCAGAAATATTTACACGCCAAAATAAGTCTCTAACCCCCTCCAAACCCACAAACTTGACTTCCAAACCAGTCGGCTCCAGTGCAAAGTACCTGAACCATTGGATTTAAAGCCTGGTTACCTGTCCGTGGACCTGAACCCCACCTCTGCAGGGGACCCCCCTCCGTGTCTCGGGGGGCCTGCGTGGGGAAGCGGTGACCCTGGCCCGGGGGATCCTGAGGCCAGAGGGGCCTCAAATCGCGCTGCCGGGGTGCGGGGTGGGGGGAACCAGGAGGGTGCGGGGATGAGCTGCAGGGAGGGCTGTGGGGCGGCGGGCTGTGGGGTGTGTGGGGGCGGAAGGCATAATTTTGCAAAATGGCCTCTTCGGATGGAGAGAGACTGCTGGAGGGGGGCGCAAAGCAAAGATATTTGCGATCAGGCAAAAAGAAAGCGGCCGCGGTGTTTCTATATAAGGAGCAGAGTTGAGGGTGCTGGGGGCGGAGAGCACGGAGCTGCGAGGGGCAGAATCAGCCCCTCGCACGGGGGGGCCTCGGACCGAGCCGAGGGGAACCCCCTTCCATGTGTGCAGCAAATCATGGCCGGGGCACTCAACCTCCAGCCCCGCAGCCGGGGCTCAATTCCCAGCCCGGCCGCCCCAGCGCCCACCGAACCCCGCAAGGTCCCTGTCGCGGGGGGACAGGAGGTGCGGTTGGCCTCGGGGACCTGGTGGGGCAGCTCGTAAATCACCGTGGGGTTTGCGGCTAAAACCTTCGCTCCGAAGGTTTTGTTCATTATTACTAGTTCTTTAGTTTCTTCGCTCTATGTCTTTGTCCGACTACTCCAGAAAGAGCCTCTCCTGCTCCCTGCCGTACTTGGCAGAGGAGTTTCGTTCGTTTCCGAGGGTTCGGAGCCAGGGTTACCGGTAACGGCGGCTCCGCGCCCGCGGGGCGTGTGAAGGAAGCCCCGGGCCCGGCGCTGCCTGGCGGCCTCGGTGAGGGACACGGAGGACAATGGGGAACACTTCAGGCGCTGTCTGATGAAGAAACATAGCCGGACTCTGGTACAATGGGCTATTTTCCATCATTCGTGTAAAGAATGGTTAGATGATGGCTTGAAAATTCAATTGAATACCTGCGCAGACCTAAGTATAAATATTATTTTCTAAAAGAACAATATGTAATTAAAAACTAATATTTAACAACTTAAACGCCTATCCCCTAGGAAATAACAGCCTTTCTTCGCAAAACCTCCGAGATTGACTTCGCTTCCTCCTGTAAAATGAGGCCAGATTTAATTCTCCAAAGATCAGTGAGATCAAGTATTTCAGCGCTCAATTTACAGCTCCGGGGTATGTGGGACCTTTTCCCAGCTATCTGGGTAGGCTAGGAAATAACTCCGGGAAGGAGGAGGGGGGAGAAGGAAGGAGAATTGATTCCCAAACACCGCAGTAACACCTGTAGTATTTCCTTAACTCAACGTCACTGTGGCGATCGCCGGGAGCGGACTTGGCTGGAGCAGCGCGCAGTTAAATTGCGAGCAGGAAAACGGCACAACTCTGACAAACAAACAAATAAAAAAAATAAGCACATCAGGTCTGCTCGTTGGTAAGGAATCGCCCTAATTTTGGAAGATCCTTGCGTGGAGCAATTCGGTCCCGTCGTGGCACAAGCAGGGAACTAGGCGGGGTACCACCGGCCATCTCCGAAAACATCCTCGCCTATTGATGCGTGGACTTGTTCGCTGGGCTGGAAGGAGCGAACTACAAATAAATCTGTTAGTTTCACTGATACCTTAAGAAAAAAAAATATAAATCATTATATGGCCTACGAGGGCCCCCGCTGCTCCCGGGGGGTCACGTACTGCTCCCCGCTCCTCAGCAGCTCGGCTCCTCTCTGCTATGTCACACAGCAGCCCGGCTGCAACCTCCCCCAAACCGTCCGTAAGCTTCTCCTCTTCTCCCACTGCTCCCTTCTGCAACAACAGCTAAAGGGGAGACAAGCCCTCCCGTGCTAACCTCCCGGGGAGGTGGGAAGCGGGGACCGGGTGGCCCTTCTCCCGGCAGCCGACCCCCCNCTGCGTTACCCGGGGCTTGGCTGCGCTGCGCCGGGGCGTGGGAAGCTGCAGAGCAGATTTTCAGCAGCGAGGCTCTGCTGCGGCTCTACTTGTGGAGCAGACCCCTCTCAGCCTCACGCACGCCTTCCTACGAGGAGGTCCAGGCTCCCGCTCTGCCCGCACGACCCCTTGCCTTTGGCTGTGGGCAGCTCTCCTTCTCCGGCACCCTCGCTGCCGTGACCGGAACCCTCGGTGGGGCGCGGAGCGCGGTGCAGCTCGTCTGCTCCTCCCGGAGCTCCGGCTGCCTTCACTGACCTGCCGTCCAAAATACACTTTCTTTACCGTAACAGCATTTTTTTTCCTTTTTTTTTTTTTTAATTCTAGCTGTAACTGTCTGTAGAAAGTGAAAAACAATTGGAGGTAGGTGATTTCTGGAGAGAACGGCCATGTACGCGCTCGTTTGCCCATATGGAGAAAATTATCCCTCGAGTTCAGACTTTCCTTGGATTGCAGCATCAAATATCCCGGACCTAGCAGGAGTCCGGAGAGGGGTCACTTTCGAATCCCGGCTGCTAGTCCTGCCGCCTGGACGTCCAGAGAGGACAGTGAGGAGGCCGGTTCCCCGGAGCCGCTTCAGACCACTGCCTGCCTCCGACACAGGAGCCGGCAGCCCCGGATCACGCCCGGCTGAGCGCACCGGCTCGGTAACGCTCCCTGCTCCCTGGCACCAGCCCTGCCACCGGATCGGTGTGTCTAGGTGCTTACAGAGAGGTCTATCGGCTGTAAAGGGGTCGACCGAGCAGCACGGTCAATGTCGCCTTGCAGTCCGGTGCTCGCCCGCGGAGCCGGAGCAGGGTGCGCGGAGGGAGGCGGGCGCCGCAATTTTGCGGTAATTCCCCGCAGCGGCCTGACCCTCCCCGGTTGTTTCTGCGGAGAAAAGAGCCGGAACAGCGGTGAGCGAGTTGCTTCCACCCGAGGGGAATGGTCAGCGAAGCGACCCGGGGAAAAGGCAGGCGCCTCTGCCTCAGGTACTCCCTGGTTTGTGCACTGCACCGAGGTGAAGTTTTCTACAACTCCGAAACAAGATTTTTTTTTCCCCTTCTAGGAAATAAAAATAATATATATACACTGTAAAAGCGCCTTTAATTCGGAAGCACTCTAGGTCTGAATGCAGTTGTTGGATGGGAGCATCCTGCACAACGTAACGGAACGGGAACCCGATGGGATCACACACAGAGTTTAAGCAAAGATCCCCACCTATATGTTTGACAAACATTATGCATGTAGAAAAAAGCCACCGCAGGTCTGAAACATCCACGGACTCTGCTGATTTTTCTTTAGGAGCTTCATTTTGTTACACTCTGTATGACTTCCAGAGCGCGCACATCCCTGCGAGCTTGAATATTTAGGAACACACATCAGCTAGGGAAGAAAATCGGCGAGGTTATGCGTGTCAAAGCGGAATACTTATGTTTCTAGTGCAAGATGCCACTGCAAGCAATTACGTATTTCAAGTCCTCCAAAAATGCATGATTTAAAATGAAATACGTATTAATTAATATCCTAAATGACACTTAAATGTGCTAATATTGAATCGCTATACTTTAGAAGCTTGGAGAATTATTTGAGAGTTGGTCTGTCTCTTTCACTGCAAACTCCTGCCACATGCGGATCACAGGTATATAGATGTCTCGGGTTGATAGAGGGGCTTATGGGGGGGTACGGAGTGAATCCCCCCCCCCCAAAATCCTCTGCTCCTTGAAAGCTCAAATTTCACCAAACGATGGGCGAGAGTGAGGGCACAGAAAAGTCCCCTAACGGATCATTAATCAGAGAGAGGAGAGGAAGCTGACTCCCAGCAGAGTTAACTTTCCTCCAGGCTCGACCCAGCGGCTGGGTCCGCAGCTGCCAGGTGAGGAGGCACCGGCCGTCCCGTGGTGTCTGCGGTTTCCCGGGGACTCCCCCGACAGAGCCAGGCAGGGGCTTCCCTCTGCGGGAGGACAGCACAGGAATTCAGCACATGGCACAGTCTGATGCATAAAAAGTCCTCGATCCTATAGAAAATAGCGACGACCCTCCGCGTTGCCCAGCAAAACGCTCCGTGAAACTAAAAGTAAACGTGCTTTGGCGGGACCGCAGGATCGGTCCTCCTAGGAGCTCGTTAAAAAGGAATAATTAACAAAATCGAATGTCAACAAGAGAAACTAAATGTACTCCAGTAGTAACAAAAAGCGTCGAGCAGAGTTAGTGGTAAATCGTAGTGCGATTTTATATTTCTCCTTAGAAACAAAGCTTTTTAAGAAATGTTTTAGTTTGGTTGTTGGCTTGTTTTTGTTTGTTTGGTTGTTTTTTTACCCCCGTACCGACAGTGGTGAACTCAGTCCAGGGGAAAGTTTAAGAAAGTTTGTAACTACAGCCCCCCACCCTTCTTGGGCGCGATCCCTCTAGTCGGGACGTTCCTCTGTCACCTCGGGCCCCCCCGGCCGAGGGCTCCGGTGTGGGACCAGCCAGGGCTCCGGTGTGGGACTTGCAGGGAGCGCCGATGCGGGACCTGCCGGCATCCGGGCAGGGCGGCAGCTCCGCGCCTTCCTGCCCGTTTCAGAACAGACCGACTTCGCTGCACAGGAGCGGCACTGATGGGGAGCACTAACTGGGGGTCGGGACTGGGAGGACAGCAGAGCCCATGAGATCAGGCACGCCGCGCATCTAGGGGTCCACATGTGGACCTCGATCTGTCCCACTCGGAGCAGTTAACTTCACGCCCAGGTAGAGAGTAGGGGTTTATGTTTTGGACGGTGAGTTTCGGGTTTGGGATTCATCGCTTTCCACCAAAAAAAGAAGCACCAGGTGCAAGAGCTTCCCCCCACGCTCTTCCCACGCAACTACAACCCCGGCTCCGTCGGTGGCGGCTCGGGCACCTTTTCGCTCTCATAAGAGACGACGAGCAGTTTCCCATGAGATGCCCAAAGCCCGGACACCTGCAGCCCCTGGCTGGTCTGCAGCTCTGCCTCTGTTTTAGTTTGGGGTTGTTTGGGTTTTTTTTACCCTGGCGAGTTTTTATCCAGGGAGAGCCCTTGTGTCAGATATGGGCTTTTACAGAGGAGATATGGAGAGAAACCCGCAGTCTCAGGGGCTCCCCGGGTAGGTGGTGCCGGGCAATCCCTGTTTATCCCTGTTCAGCACCCGGCTGTTGGAAATGGGTAGGAACTCCTCCGTGTGCGGTGCCACAGACACCCCGAGAGTTTCCGAAGCTCCGGGAGCCCCGACGGGGCGGTCGCTTTCGGGATGGAGCCGGCAGATCAACCCGCCTGGCAGGCAGGGAAGGCAGGCTCCTTTAAAATACTCCTCTCGCCCCTATCGCAACAGGCGCGACTGCGAGAAGTTGTCACACTTCGTAGCAAGCCACGATTTTGCGCAAGGTGTGAAAATAAGCGCAGGGGCTGCATTCAAATGAGATTTGGAAGCTGTTACAGCGGCTTCCTCCCAATTACAGTTTTTAGACGTGCAACTGGTCTGTCAGGGAGATTAAAAAAAAATGATCTGTCGGGGAGAGAAGGGATATTTTTTAAATTTATATTTAAACCCCAGGGTTAAAAATCAGCATTGTGCTAATGGGGATTCCCCTTGGGAGGATTTAAAGTGCGTGGCCGTGTGTCCATATCCACGCGTGGGTGCATGGAGGTATCTGTGTGCACGCTCTGCGCCCTTCCGTAAANGCCGGAACCCGCGCCCGCGGCTGCCGCCACCGCGTCCGCGCAGCGCGGGAGTCGGGCCGGGCAGGGACCGAGCATGATTCGGGCAGGAGCTGAGCAGGGACCGGGAAAGGACCGGACAGGGACCAGGCAGGATCCATGCGCGGGTATGCGCGTCGGGGCCGAGAGGTCCGTCCCGGCGAGGTGTGCTCTCGTTACCGCGCTGCTCTCTGCCCCCGGACGCAGCTTCCCGGTATTTTTTCCCTCTTCCTCCGCACACGTTGACATTTAAAACGAGCCGGAGTCTGGCACGGATGGGTGCAGATTACGGCTTCGTGTGTAAACTCGGGGATTTGCTCTTTTTCCTGATGTCCCGCGTTACTAACGTCATTTGGGAACCGCAAGTCCGACCCTCCCGAGAGGAAAACAGATGTGCCAGACAAAGCCGGGACTGCCCGCGGCTGGCGAGTGTCGGGCCGGGCTTGTGCAGCCCCTCGCCGGCCGGGGG